>JAGSMR010000065.1:1150000-1750000 GCA_029286605.1 Sericinus montela | reverse complement strand
TATCCATAACGGACGTATACGAAAAGCATAGTTGTCCTGTTCTTCAAGAAAGGGGATAACCATCAATTGGAAAATCGTAAAATTTGTTTTATTTTCTTAAGTTGTTTGTCTTAATTGTAGTGAACAAGAGGCGTACAATTGGATTCGTTATCCAGTCGGGATAATGTAGAAAACATTTTTTATATATTTTCTCGGGTCTAGTTTTTATAGTACCTACGATGTTTTTTATTTCATAACACAAGTGTTTAATCTACTTACTTTGGGAGTAAAGGGTATGCGCTAAGTTGCGAGTAGACGCCACACTGATTTTCAGCGCAGCCCATAGTATTATTCGTTTCGTTTCATTATATATTTTGTTGTTCTTTCGCCGTTTTATAGTTATAGTCAATTTTTCATATCGTACACAAATCAGAAAGATTAAACTCGAGTCTTATGTTTAAAATAGCACTGTTATCTTGGTTTATATATATATGGACATACAAAGCAATACCCTCCCTCCTACACCGTCGGTCGAGTGAATTTATTCCACTATTCGAAGTGGAATAAATTCACTCAGTCACAACCTATATATGTACGGTATAAAAAAAGGAGTTTATAGAGCGCTGATGGCACAAATTTATTAGGGTCGGATGAACGCTCATATATTGTTCCGTCGTGTTCATTTAGTATATTTGAATGTCTAGTGAGATGGGATTTTTTAAATGATTTTAATTAAGGCCTTTTATAAAGTAAGATTCAGTAGTAGCAGTATTTTTTATCTTCATGCATTTCCCAATAGAGAAGTAGCCGTAGGTCTAGACAATATAGTCTTTGTGAACTACTTTTAAAAAGAGCCTATTTTAGGGCTTTATCATAAGTCAACATAGCCTAGTGCTTGGGTCATCGAAATTCGAGTCAAAAGATCTGAGTTCGATCCCGAGGAGGTGGACACTTGTCTACTACCTCGGGGTCGTACATAAGTTTTGAGTGAACCCATTGGTACTGTCCAATGGGTTCACTCAAAACTTATGTACGATTTATATCATATATAAGGACGGCGATAGGCTCACCACTTGTCATGTTGTCCCAAAACATGTCTTCGGAGAATGGTGGGTCGAAAAAGCTTAATTGTCTAGAATACTGTGAAGATATTTAATCTTAATCTTCTAGACTAGACCTCTGTCTACCCCTGTATTGGGAATTGCGTGAAGATATTTATTTATTTATTTATTTTATTTTTTATACTTTTTTACGATAGCCGAGTAGTTGGATGTCCAGATTTCACGTGTGCACGAATGCACGTCTAGGTATAGGTATCCGGGTACTTCTGACCATCTCCTCTTTGAGCAGTTTTCTTACATGGTCTCCGAAAGTTAGTCTAGACCTACCTCGACTCCTTTTATTGTTATCAAATCTCCGAAAATAATCTCCGATTGAAATTTTTTAATCTACCACCGATGCCTGTTTTTTAATCTAATCTAAAGTTGCTGTAACGTAGAAGTAACAGAAGAAAAAAACACCTAAGGTATCCTCTTTTTTGTCATTCCCTAATTTTTTCTGGTCTCGTTACACAAGCATTTTAGCTATTTATAAAGGGATCAGAGAAACGTAGTTGATTTTGTCCACATTTATTTATTTATTTACTTACATGACAAAAGGATATGATCTTTGTTTTTCACATTGAACATTGAAGCACTGAATAAAGATTATTAAATCATCATTTTCGCATGGTGTTGTCGTTTATCCGACCCCATCCAATAAAATTCCGGAAATCGTGTGTCACAGAGATGTCGTTTAATCAATTTACATTGATAGTTGGCTTTTTGTATGTAGTACCATTTGTCTATGCATAGATTCTGATTTAAAATTTTTATTTCTTTTTCTCAGCCAGCGTGTATTAACTATTTTTTTTATTTAATTTTTTATAATATGCCGTAGAGAAGATCGGTCCGTAGGGTCCTAGCCCGATGCAATTTCTAAATGAATTGTATCCCCGACTAGTCGTAGCCATTGGTAACAAGAGGGTTGGTTATTTTCTCGCTCTAGGGTTAAGTCTCGCTATTCAACTTGGAAGTGCAGCCAGCGCTCTTGTACTATGCTCCAAAGAGTAGGACTGTACGATCATTGTTGTTTTTAGTTAATAAATATTTTAAATAAAAATATAAATTTGTTTCACTTAATTTTACTACTCGTATAATGTTTAATAAATATGCCAAATGGTGCCTCCATTGTTTTGTCCACGGACTAGATTAAAGGAACTTTTAAAATCAATTAACTCTTAGGTTTGACAAGATTACCAAACAGGGACTTCGTTTAAATTCAAATATTACTTACAGATGTTTTGAGCTGTCAGTATTTGGACAAAGTAAATCACCATATTATGTAAAAGCTAACAGAATTTTATTGACTCCTTTTAACCTCTGAGTCGTCTGGGTCAGTACATTCTCTAAACTGTTACTCCAACTAAAAAGCAAGCACTGTTGTGTGCTGTTCCTTTCCGTAGATGACAAAGAGCCACTTGCTGAGACGAGAGGAGTTGATAGCTCATTTTCACTTAACTCCTGTAATAAATCTTGTACATATAGGTGTCGGTGATTACTAAGCATCGGTCAAATCTGTTCCTCATTTGGTACCTTATACAGTAAAAAGTTATAAGGCGGATAAAATTCTTGTTAAAAATTATTATATTGTGTTAGTGTACTCTCTCTACTGTGTAGATGATACACACAGCTGATTTTCAAAGTAGACTATTGATAGAATCTACTTAGGAGCGCTTATGCAAATAGAATGCATAATCTGCGATCGAGATAGTTATTTATTTTCTAGCATACACCGGTTTTGTACGTCATTATTATTAAAGTTAGATGACCCGATATCCAGTTGATAGTGACCCTGCCTTCAAAGCTAAGTGTTGTGGGTTCGAATTCAGCTGGGGCAAAAATTTTTATAATGAATCGTCGAGTCATGGATGTTTATATGAATATTTATGTATGTAAGTATATTACACCGTTAGCATGGACAGTAAGACGGCGATGGACTTACCACTTGTGACGTTATCATAAATATGCTTCGGTAAAAAGTGGCTTGTAAGTATTTTTTTGTTTAGATCTCTTTTATTTATCATTGCATGCGCATTTTCCAAAGCATGAGGAAGGAAAAGGAAAAGCATTAGCTTCCGTTTCTTCATATATATTCACAATTTTAAAAGAACATACATAGATACATACATATATAGGGACAACATCACATATATTACTCTGAACCCAAAGTAAGCTGCTTTAGCAATTATATTATGGAATCAGAAACAACGAAGTTACCACAAATCGGAGACCCGAGAAATTTAGACCTGGCCAAGACCATGAAAACCAGTGTGTATGCCCTTCGTCCACGTAATTCAGCAGAGCTTTGATGGGCAGCACCGTCTGCGGTGCAAGTTGATTGCTACTACGATTGCAAATACGCATGAAAAGCATAGCGATTATTACAAATCCTCCTTAAAGGAGAGCCTCTGCCCTGTAGGGGACTTTTACACGCCGTTAAATAAGTTAGCTATACAACAGCATTACAAATAGTTGTCGTTGAGCGCGGGCCATTTGTTCAAAGCCATTGAATTTAATGCTTATTACAGCGAAGCTTTAAAGCTCATTAAGATCTGGTTACGTGTTAACGACATGTTTTGTAATCTTGAATAAAAAATAGCTTTCCGTATTTTTATTATTAAAAACTCATGTCAGATTGAATCAATTAAATTCACTTTTACTTATTTTACAATTGTATTATTTTCATTTTAGTACCTGACCGTTTTCGTCTTTATAACATTAACAAAGGCTGAGAACAAATAGTGTAACAAGATTGAAGGCACATCACGTCGATCTCGTTATGTAGTAACATTTTTTTAATCTTTGATAATATCATTTAAATAAAAATGACATAAAAATAAATTTCATCAATTGATTTAACCATAAAGTTTCACCAAGAGACTATAGTCGTGCGTATTCCTTTAAAATAACTTGGAAAATTATTGCTGTCCTGTTTATTTATAGAAATATTATTGTAGGTACACATTATGACCCAGCAATATTTATATTTCTTAGACTTGCAAGTCTCCGAGCGATATTTTTTTTTTGCCGAGCACGCGTTAAATAAGCATTTAAAAAAGAATTTCACAATTTTCACCGACACCGTGAGGCAAACTCGAGAGACTTTTTCGTTTTAACCATTAAAGTGTAATTTTAGAACACTTTGAGTGTTATACTTTTATAATTTTATATTAATTGATTTCATTTATTGCATAAATATTTAATATATATAACAGTACATAAAATTACATTGCAGGACTTTGCCATGCTTGACAAGCGGATTGGCAACCTCACCTCAGTAGATCCTATCACCGCTGTGGCTAATTTTGTTAATGTGTCGAAAGCTTTTTAAAGGCTTTTACCTAAATCTCCACGTACTACACGGGAAGAAGGGGAGTTGTGTAATCCTACGTCGATTCTACAGCGAGAGCTTAACATCTATTATAACTTTTACAGTGTTAGAGCCACGCATTAGCTTTTGTTGTTGCATGAATGGGCCGGCTCGACCGGGGAAGTACCACGACCTTACAGAATACCGGCGTGAAGTAGAAGTCTAACAAACTTCTGCGATTCTCCTACTGATTAAGGTAACCGGAGGCCCACACACCCCCCTCCCCCAATTCTGGGAGGGGGGGCACTCTAAAGGAGGCAACGCGTCTGCTATGCCTCTGGTATTGCGGGTGTCTGGCGGGCGGCGGTAATCACTTACCATCACGTGAGCAACCTGCTCGTTTGTCTTCCTTTCTATAAAAAAAAAATCAAATGCTGAGCCTAAATTCACATACGGTAATACACATTTGGCGGGTTTAAACCTGTGACGTAGATTTTCACAGTCAGCACCATTGGGTTTATTGATAAGCTAATGAGTTACATACATTTTCCCTACATACATATGCACACTCTTACCTTGTTTAAAATGTGTGTATGTAAGCCATAATAAACCTACGACGTCGATAGTCTCAACACGTTACGAGCATCTTCTCCTAAATAAGCAATTGATAAAATAATACGGCGCAATGTGGGTCGAAAGGACTTAAGTATCTAGACATCTTTCTACTTCAATGCTGGGAAAATTTGTTTGATTAAAATGTAAACTTCTTAAAATTCAATAGCTATAATTGGATGGTGGAATGGGTAGATGGCAGAATGCTTAGATGGTAAAACGTTTGATAAGATTATAATACTGCATAGCCGAGTTGAATTCGTCGATTGACCTCTGGGTCGAAGTTTTTTTACTATATTTTTTGGTCCCAAATACGTATTCATTGACTACTTTGAGCGAAGTATTCTCAACCACAACCGTCAGCGGTTTGACCTGGCCAAGACCATGAAAACCAGTGTGTATGCCCTTCGTCCACGTAATTCAGCAGAGCTTTGATGGGCAGCAACTGTCTGCGGTGCAAGTTGATTGCTACTACGATTGCAAATACGCATGAAAAGCATAGCGATTATTACAAATCCTCCTTAAAGGAGAGCCTCTGCCCTGTAGGGGACTTTTACACGCCGTTAAATAAGTTAGCTATACAACAGCATTACAAATAGTTGTCGTTGAGCGCGGGCCATTTGTTCAAAGCCATTGAATTTAATGCTTATTACAGCGAAGCTTTAAAGCTCATTAAGATCTGGTTACGTGTTAACGACATGTTTTGTAATCTTGAATAAAAAATAGCTTTCCGTATTTTTATTATTAAAACTCATCTCAGATTGAATCAATTAAATTCACTTTTACTTATTTTACAATTGTATTATTTTCATTTTAGTACCTGACCGTTTTCGTCTTTATAACATTAACAAAGGCTGAGAACAAATAGTGTAACAAGATTGAAGGCACATCACGTCGATCTCGTTATGTAGTAACATTTTTTTAATCTTTGATAATATCATTTAAATAAAAATGACATAAAAATAAATTTCATCAATTGATTTAACCATAAAGTTTCACCAAGAGACTATAGTCGTGCGTATTCCTTTAAAATAACTTGGAAAATTATTGCTGTCCTGTTTATTTATAGAAATATTATTGTAGGTACACATTATGACCCAGCAATATTTATATTTCTTAGACTTGCAAGTCTCCGAGCGATATTTTTTTTTTTGCCGAGCACGCGTTAAATAAGCATTTAAAAAAGAATTTCACAATTTTCACCGACACCGTGAGGCAAACTCGAGAGACTTTTTCGTTTTAACCATTAAAGTGTAATTTTAGAACACTTTGAGTGTTATACTTTTATAATTTTATATTAATTGATTTCATTTATTGCATAAATATTTAATATATATAACAGTACATAAAATTACATTGCAGGACTTTGCCATGCTTGACAAGCGGATTGGCAACCTCACCTCAGTAGATCCTATCACCGCTGTGGCTAATTTTGTTAATGTGTCGAAAGCTTTTTAAAGGCTTTTACCTAAATCTCCACGTACTACACGGGAAGAAGGGGAGTTGTGTAATCCTACGTCGATTCTACAGCGAGAGCTTAACATCTATTATAACTTTTACAGTGTTAGAGCCACGCATTAGCTTTTGTTGTTGCATGAATGGGCCGGCTCGACCGGGGAAGTACCACGACCTTACAGAATACCGGCGTGAAGTAGAAGTCTAACAAACTTCTGCGATTCTCCTACTGATTAAGGTAACCGGAGGCCCACACACCCCCCTCCCCCAATTCTGGGAGGGGGGGCACTCTAAAGGAGGCAACGCGTCTGCTATGCCTCTGGTATTGCGGGTGTTCATGGGCGGCGGTAATCACTTACCATCACGTGAGCAACCTGCTCGTTTGTCTCCCTTTTCTATAAAAAAAATCAAATGCTGAGCCTAAATTCACATACGGTAATACACATTTGGCGGGTTTAAACCTGTGACGTAGATTTTCACAGTCAGCACCATTGGGTTTATTGATAAGCTAATGAGTTACATACATTTTCCCTACATACATATGCACACTCTTACCTTGTTTAAAATGTGTGTATGTAAGCCCTTAATAAACCTACGACGTCCCGATAGTCTCAACACGTTTCGAGCATCTTCTCCTAAATAAGCAATTGATAAAATAATACGGCGCAATGTGGGTCGAAAGGACTTAAGTATCTAGACATCTTTCTACTTCAATTCTGGGAAAATTTGTTCGATTAAAATGTAAACTTCTTAAAATTCAATAGCTATAATTGGATGGTGGAATGGGTAGATGGCAGAATGCTTAGATGGTAAAACGTTTGATAAGATTATAATACTGCATAGCCGAGTTGAATTCGTCGATTGACCTCTGGGTCGAAGTTTTTTTTACTATATTTTTTTTTGGTCCCAAATACGTATTCATTGACTACTTTGAGCGAAGTGTTCTCAACCTCAACCGGCAGCGGTTTGAAATGGACATTAGACATGATTTTCGTCTTTTCCATGTTCATCTTAAGGCCAACTTGTTGGAAGACACTATTGAGATCATTGAGCATAATCCTCCAGCGATTCTGCCATTAGGACTGTATCGTCGTCTAATCGAAGGTGAGTTATGCTTTCGCCATTGATGTTAATACTGTATTTTTTCCAGTTCAACAGCTTGAATACATCGTCTGGGCAACGTTTGGGAAACCACCTTCTCGTCAATTGTACCTCTTATCTATCTCGTCGATTGTAAAGTCTTAAGACGAGAGTATACAAAAAGTGTGAGTTGCCAGTGTTGATATTTGGATCCGAGCCGTGGTTCTTTTCTGCAAGCAATATGAAGCTCAAAATTGCTCAGCGTGCTATGGAAAGGGCTATGCTCGGTGCTTCTCTGCGTGATAGTATCCGTAATGAAGTCATCCGCAGTAGAACTAAGTAACCGACATAGCCGTAAGCAGAAGCACGCTGAAGTGGCAATGGGCTGACATTGCTCGTAGAACTGACAACCGTTGGGGAAGAAACCTTCTCGAGTGGCAAACTCGTACAAGTAAATGCAGTGAAGAACGATTCCCCATAAGATCGAACAATAAAGACCCTTCGTGGTAACCGATCTATGTGGCAATTTTAGGTAAAGGCCTATGTTCAACAGTGGACTCTGGATAGGCTGATATAATGATGATGATGACATAATGCCAATTTATAGTTATACTAATTTGTTGATTTTGTTACTTACAACTAACGATGGAAAACACAGTCAGTCTTGGGAATAAAAAAATAAACAAATAAATATCTTCACGCAATTCCCAATACAGGGGTAGACAGAGGTCTAGTCTAGACAATTACGTCACTTCGACCCACCTTCCACGTGACAACGTGACAGGTGGTGAGCCCGTCGCCGCCTTTATGTCTAAGCCAACGATATAATTCGTACATAAGTTTTTGAAAACCCGTTGGTACGAGCCTGCCACCTGGGGATCAAACTCGGGTCTCTCGACTCGAAATTCCGATCACCCAACCACTCGGCTATCGTGTCTTGGGAATAAAAACATAAGTTATCAATTGTAGGTTTACCATTACTATTTTCAAGGCTTTTAGATGCTTCTTACGACACCTAAGTGCTGAAAGGAATTAGTAAATTATTTCTGGCATAACTTATCTTTAAAAGAACTTGTGTTAATTTATTGTACATAAAGTACTTTTCTTCACGCAATACCCAATGCAGGTGGAGGACAAAAGTCAAGTCTAGACAATTAAGTCTCTTTGACCCACCTTCCACTGAAGACATCCTTTTCTTCATCCATTCCTTTTTTAACATTTTAATGAAGTCACGATAGCCGAGTTGTTGGGTGGTCGGAATTTCGAGTCGAGAGACCCGATTTCGATCCCCAGGTGGCAGTACCAATGAGTTTTTCAAAAACTTATGTACAAATTTCATCGTTGGCTTGGACATAAAGGCGGCGACGGGCTCACCACCTGTCACGTTGTCCCGAAAATATCTTCGGTGGAAGGTGGGTCAAAGGGACTTAATTGTCTAGACTTGACCTCTGTCTACCCCTGTATTGGGAATTGCGTGAAGATATTTATATTTATTATATTTATAATTTTTTAATGTTATCTCTATTTTCTGATACAATATTATGTTATTATGGTGAATGCTTACGCAGAAGTATTAAGTTTAGGTTAGTTATTTAAATTAACACTCCAGAAATTTAAATAATTAACCTAAAACTTCTTGCAACTTACAAATACTATCAGTAAATTTATTTTTCCCTCTTGGTTTTATTTTGAACTACTCGTTATAGCGAACACGTAGTATTGTGAAATAGAGTGCACTTTAAACACTTTGTCTCCAACGGGGAATCGTAACTAACTGTATAAGTTTTGTTTCAAAAAAATAAGGAATATAGGCAGCTACCTAAAAACATATGAAATTTTGTTACTTAAATGTAATGATAATTGAGTGATTTGGTGATCGGAATTTGAGTCAAGAGACCTGAATTCAATCCCCAGGTAGTAGCACGTACCAATAGTTTTTCTAAACTTATCTACGATATATATCGTTAGCTTAGGCATAAAGACGGCGACAGGCTCACCCCCTTTCACAGTGTCTCAAAAAACGTGTATCAAATGGACTTAATTTTCTTTCTTAAATATATTTTCATTACTTTAATATGGTGTCGTTCACGACAATAGTCCACTGGCGGGCTCTACCCCCAGGTGCACATATGCAGGCCACAGCCTAAACTTATATAGTGGCACTAGACTTTAGCAGAAACATTTCAATACACAATTTAAAAAATAATTAGACAACAAGTGAAATAAAGTTAAGAGTAGGTCGCTGGTGCATACACGCCTACACCGTTTATCTCAAACGATTATCTGTGGCAAACGAGCTGCTGGGCGAGCAGCCTCTAAGGTAAGTAAGCCATTTTGTTACGATTAGCTTATCGTATAAAATAAATAAATAAATATCTTCACGCAATTCCTAATACAGGGGTAGACAGACGTCTAGTCTAGACAATTTAGTCTCGTTGGCTCACCTTCCTTCGAAGATGTTTTCGGGACAACGTGACAGCTGGTGAGCCCATGCCGTCTTTATGTCCAAGCCAACGATGTAATTCGTACATAAGTTTTTGAAAAACCCATTGGTACAAGGTTGCCACCTGGGGTTCGAACTCGGGTCTCTTGACTCGAAATTCCGATCACCCAACCACTGGCTATCGTGTCTTGGGAATAAAACATAAGTTATCAATTGTAGGTTTACCATTACTATTTTAAAGGCTTTTACCTAAATCTCCACGTACTACACGGGAAGAAGGGAGTTGTGTAATCCTACGTCGATTCTACAGCGAGAACTTAACATCTATTATAACTTTTACAGTGTTAGAGCCACGCATTAGCTTTTGTTGTTGCATGAATGGGCCGGCTCGACTGGGAAGTACCACGACCTTACAGAATACCGGCGTGAAGTAGAAGTCTAACAAACTTCTGCGATTCTCCTACTGATTGAGGCAACCGAGGTTCACACACCCCCTCTCCCAATTCTGGAGGGGGTATCGTAAAGGAGGCAACGCGTCTGCTATGCCTCTGGTATTGCGGGTGTTCATGGGCGGCGGTAATCACTTACCATCACGTGAGCAACCTGCTCGTTTGTCTTCCTTTCTATAAAAAATCAAATGCTGAGCCTAAATTCACATACGGTAATACACATTTGGCGGGTTTAAACCTGTGACGTAGATTTTCACAGTCAGCACCATTGGGTTTATTGATAAGCTAATGAGTTACATACATTTTCCCTACATACATATGCACACTCTTACCTTGTTTAAAATGTGTATGTAAGCCCTTAATAAACTTACGACGTCCTGATAGTCTCAACACGTTACGAGCATCTTCTCCTAAATAAGCAATTGATAAAATAATACGGCGCAATGTGGGTCGAAAGGACTTAAGTATCTAGACATCTTTCTACTTCAATGCTGGGAAAATTTGTTTGATTAAAATGTAAACTTCTTAAAATTCAATAGCTATAATTGGATGGTGGAATGGGTAGATGGCAGAATGCTTAGATGGTAAAACGTTTGATAAGATTATAATACTGCATAGCCGAGTTGAATTCGTCGATTGACCTCTGGGTCGAAGTTTTTTACTATATTTTTTTGGTCCCAAATACGTATTCATTGACTACTTTGAGCGAAGTGTTCTCAACCTCAACCGGCAGCGGTTTGAAATGGACATTAGACATGATTTTCGTCTTTTCCATGTTCATCTTAAGGCCAACTTGTTGGAAGACACTATTGAGATCATTGAGCATAATCCTCCAGCGATTCTGCCATTAGGACTGTATCGTCGTTCAATCGAAGGTGAGTTATGCTTTCGCCATTGATGTTAATACTGTATTTTTTCCAGTTCAACAGCTTGAATACATCGTCTGGGCAACGTTTGGGAAACCACCTTCTCGTCAATTGTACCTCTTATCTATCTCGTCGATTGTAAAGTCTTAAGACGAGAGTATACAAAAAGTGTGAGTTGCCAGTGTTGATATTTGGATCCGAGCTGTGGTTCTTTCTGCAAGCAATATGAAGCTCAAAATTGCTCAGCGTGCTATGGAAAGGGCTATGCTCGGTGCTTCTCTGCGTGATAGTATCCGTAATGAAGTCATCCGCAGTAGAACTAAGTAACCGACATAGCCGTAAGCAGAAGCACGCTGAAGTGGCAATGGGCTGACATTGCTCGTAGAACTGACAACCGTTGGGGAAGAAACCTTCTCGAGTGGCAAACTCGTACAAGTAAATGCAGTGAAGAACGATTCCCCATAAGATCGAACAATAAAGACCCTTCGTGGTAACCGATCTATGTGGCAATTTTAGGTAAAGGCCTATGTTCAACAGTGGACTCTGGATAGGCTGATATAATGATGATGATGACATAATGCCAATTTATAGTTATACTAATTTGTTGATTTTGTTACTTAAATGTAATGATAATTGAGTGATTTGGTGATCGGAATTTGAGTCAAGAGACCTGAATTCAATCCCCAGGTAGTAGCACGTACCAATAGTTTTTCTAAACTTATCAACGATGTAATTCGTACATAAGTTTTTGAAAACCCATCGGTACGAGCCTGCCACCTGGGGTTCGAACTCGGGTCTCTTGACTCGAAATTCCGATCACCCAACCACTCGGCTATCGTGTCTTGGGAATAAAAATAAATAAATAAATAAATAAATAAATAAATAAATAAATAAATAAATAAATAAATAAATAAATAAATAAATAAATAAATAAATAAATAAATAAATAAATAAATAAATAAATAAATAAATAAATAAATAAATAAATAAATAAATAAATAAATAAATAAATAAATAAATAAATAAATAAATAAATAAATAAATAAATAAATAAATAAATAAATAAATAAATAAATAAATAAATAAATAAATAAATAAATAAATAAATAAATAAATAAATAAATAAATAAATAAATAAATAAATAAATAAATAAATAAATAAATAAATAAATAAATAAATAAATAAATAAATAAATAAATAAATAAATAAATAAATAAATAAATAAATAAATAAATAAATAAATAAATAAATAAATAAATAAATAAATAAATAAATAAATAAATAAATAAATAAATAAATAAATAAATAAATAAATAAATAAATAAATAAATAAATAAATAAATAAATAAATAAATAAATAAATAAATAAATAAATAAATAAATAAATAAATAAATAAATAAATAAATAAATAAATAAATAAATAAATAAATAAATAAATAAATAAATAAATAAATAAATAAATAAATAAATAAATAAATAAATAAATAAATAAATAAATAAATAAATAAATAAATAAATAAATAAATAAATAAATAAATAAATAAATAAATAAATAAATAAATAAATAAATAAATAAATAAATAAATAAATAAATAAATAAATAAATAAATAAATAAATAAATAAATAAATAAATAAATAAATAAATAAATAAATAAATAAATAAATAAATAAATAAATAAATAAATAAATAAATAAATAAATAAATAAATAAATAAATAAATAAATAAATAAATAAATAAATAAATAAATAAATAAATAAATAAATAAATAAATAAATAAATAAATAAATAAATAAATAAATAAATAAATAAATAAATAAATAAATAAATAAATAAATAAATAAATAAATAAATAAATAAATAAATAAATAAATAAATAAATAAATAAATAAATAAATAAATAAATAAATAAATAAATAAATAAATAAATAAATAAATAAATAAATAAATAAATAAATAAATAAATAAATAAATAAATAAATAAATAAATAAATAAATAAATAAATAAATAAATAAATAAATAAATAAATAAATAAATAAATAAATAAATAAATAAATAAATAAATAAATAAATAAATAAATAAATAAATAAATAAATAAATAAATAAATAAATAAATAAATAAATAAATAAATAAATAAATAAATAAATAAATAAATAAATAAATAAATATCTTCACGCAATTCCTAATACAGGGGTAGACAGAGGTCTAGTCTAGACAATTTAGTCTCGTTGGCTCACCTTCCTTCGAAGATGTTTCGGGACAACGTGACAGCTGGTGAGCCCATGCCGTCTTTATGTCCAAGCCAACGATGTAATTCGTACATAAGTTTTTGAAAACCCATCGGTACGAGCCTGCCACCTGGGGATCAAACTCGGGTCTCTCGACTCGAAATTCCGATCACCCAACCACTCGGCTATCGTGTCTTGGGAATAAAAACATAAGTTATCAATTGTAGGTTTACCATTACTATTTTCAAGGCTTTTAGATGCTTCTTACGACACCTAAGTGCTGAAAGGAATTAGTAAATTATTTCGCCGATATCACATGATGTGGCATAACTTATCTTTAAAAGAACTTGTGTTAATTTATTGTACATAAAGTACTTTTCTTCACGCAATACCCAATGCAGGTGGAGGACAAAAGTCAAGTCTAGACAATTAAGTCTCTTTGACCCACCTTCCACTGAAGACATTTTCGTGACAACGTTTCCTTTTTAACATTTTAATGAAGTCACGATAGCCGAGTTGTTGGGTGGTCGGAATTTGAGTCAAGAGACCTGAATTCAATCCCCAGGTAGTAGCACGTACCAATAGTTTTTCTAAACTTATCTACGATATATATCGTTAGCTTGGGCATAAAGACGACGACAGGCTTACCACCTGCTACGTTGTCCCAAAAATTTTCTTCGGTGGAAGGTGGTTCGAAGGGACTTAATTGTCTAGACTGGACCTCTGTCTACCCCTGTATTGGGAATAGCGTGAAGATATTTATATTTATTATATTTATAATTTTTTAATGTTATCTCTATTTTCTGATACAATATTATGTTATTATGGTGAATGCTTACGCAGAAGTATTAAGTTTAGGTTAATTATTTAAATTAACACTCCAGAAATTTAAATAATTAACCTAAAACTTCTTGCAACTTACAAATACTATCAGTAAATTTATTTTTCCCTCTTGGTTTTATTTTGAACTACTCGTTATAGCGAACACGTAGTATTGTGAAATAGAGTGCACTTTAAACACTTTGTCTCCAACGGGGAATCGTAACTAACTGTATAAGTTTTGTTTCAAAAAAATAAGGAATATAGGCAGCTACCTAAAAACATATGAAATTTTGTTACTTAAATGTAATGATAATTGAGTGATTTGGTGATCGGAATTTGAGTCAAGAGACCTGAATTCAATCCCCAGGTAGTAGCACGTACCAATAGTTTTTCTAAACTTATCTACGATATATATCGTTAGCTTAGGCATAAAGACGGCGACAGGCTCACCCCCTTTCACAGTGTCTCAAAAAACGTGTATCAAATGGACTTAATTTTCTTTCTTAAATATATTTTCATTACTTTAATATGGTGTCGTTCACGACAATAGTCCACTGGCGGGCTCTACCCCCAGGTGCACATATGCAGGCCACAGCCTAAACTTATATAGTGGCACTAGACTTTTAGCAGAAACATTTCAATACACAATTTAAAAAATAATTAGACAACAAGTGAAATAAAGTTAAGAGTAGGTCGCTGGTGCATACACGCCTACACCGTTTATCTCAAACGATTATCTGTGGCAAACGAGCTGCTGGGCGAGCAGCCTCTAAGGTAAGTAAGCCATTTTGTTACGATTAGCTTATCGTATAAAATAAATAAATAAATATCTTCACGCAATTCCTAATACAGGGGTAGACAGACGTCTAGTCTAGACAATTTAGTCTCGTTGGCTCACCTTCCTTCGAAGATGTTTTCGGGACAACGTGACAGCTGGTGAGCCCATGCCGTCTTTATGTCCAAGCCAACGATGTAATTCGTACATAAGTTTTTGAAAAACCCATTGGTACAAGGCTGCCACCTGGGGTTCGAACTCGGGTCTCTTGACTCGAAATTCCGACCTGTATATATTTGTATGTCTAGGTATTTATTATTACTACTAGGTATATTTGAATGTCTATATACCATAGATATATAGACATTCAAATATACCTAGTAGTAATAGTACTAGTACTATTAGTAATAGTAATTAATTCCATTTTTTAGTATATATTGAACTACCTACTTTACTAACTCCTTTCCTAGTAATATAAAAAATAAAAAAAGTTCGTATGTTAAGCCATTTGAATGTTTGTTACACAATCACCCCATACAACAGATCGGAAGCTATTTGGCGTACGGATAGTTTATCATCTTTTTTCTCCGAAAAGTAAAGATTTATGAAGTTTGATTTTTCTTACGGTTTCTTATATATATATTTTTAGGTAACAGGGAAACGACTTCTCTGTTCTCTGAGAAATAAATGTATCCCAATTGCAATGGGAGGGGTGAAGTCGCGGGCGGAATATATTGAATAGTAATAAATATATATTTAAATGGGAAATTGCCTGAAAATTAAAAAAAAATAAGGAAGACACAAGTTTAGGCTATAAAACAGCCCTTTTGTCTTACTAACTGGCCTTTTTTTGTCCTTACTATTGACATTGGTAATATTATCAAAGATATATAGACTCTCAAATATACCTAAATGTAAACAACTATATCTACATATACATAAACAACATACATTAATATTCATCACACACAAATATTTTCCTAGCTTGATTCGAACGCGCAATCCGTAGCTTCGAAGGTAAGATCACTTCTGAGCTTCTAGGCTAGGCATTAGGTCGTCAGTACATAAATTTATTACGGTTTACTTAAATAAGAGCAACTATTCTATTTTAATCAGAATCTCAACAAGTGTATATGTAAAATTTTTAAGGGTTTACAACATATTATGTAAAATAAATAGAAAAACAAATAAGTATTAATTATAACTATTTACAGTGTAGTAAGTAGTAGCAAGCCCCTTGAAGCTGTATTATTAACATGGTATTTAAAGTTTGCTTCTTAATAGGTCAGCTACTAATTTATTGTCTTCTTCTGGAGTTACAAATGTTACAACTATTATGAATATGCTGATACAATAACATAAAGGTAAAAAAGTCACGATAGCTCAGTGGTTGGGTGGTCAGAATTTCGAGTCATGAGACCCGAGTTCGATCCCCAGGTAGCAGGCTCGTACCAATGGGTTTTTTAAAAACTTATGTACGAACTATATCGTAGGCTTGGACATAAAGACGGCGACGAGCTCACTACCTGTCACGTTGTCCCGAAAATATCTTTGGTGGAAAGTTTGGTGGGTCGAAGGGAATTAATAATCTAAACTAGACCTCTGTATTGGGAATTGCGTGAAGATATTAATTTAATAATTAATTATAATTTATTCAACACCAATGTGAAAACAGTGCATTAAATAAAAACACAAAACATTTTGAAAAAAAAGTAGAAATGTAAAATATAACTATATTTTCACTACAAAACAATTAGGTTAAGAGTTCACTTACTATATGTTTTATATTGACAGCTGACAAGAGTTCAATAATATTGGATAAGTGTTACCAATGTAAGTGTGAAGAAAACACAAACAGTGCCACTTAACTTATACGAGTAAAATGGAATTTAATTGTATTTCCTAACGGGTAATATATAAACATCCATATCTCGAGGCCAAACAATCATATCCATCGCACAAAGGTTTGTTTATTTGCCGCTAGCGGAATTCGAACCCGCAACCCATAGCTGCGGCTGCTAAAGGCAGCGGCGTTACCAACTAGACTATCGAGTCGTTGGGTTGGTGAATTATTTTTTTGAATTAAACTTATCATTATGAATATCCAATACTGTGTAAAACATTAAAGAAACCTTTGCAGTCCCATACCAAAAACTTCGTGACCACTTTTATAAATTACTTTCCTCAATATATATTATTAATATAAGAAAGCAATAACACAAAACGAAAAGGTGAACAGAAACGACTGATAATAGTTTATAGCATTTTTTTTTTCAGTTCGCCTCAATCCGATGAGGAAAATAGAATATGCTGGGGCAGTGACATCACTAGAGAGAGGATATCGACATCGCGTTCGTGCACCCACTATCTGGCGTAGCAACTACCAAAAAGTTCCAAGTAATACTTGGCAGCTTTTGACCTTTACCATTAAGAAAATACTATTTTCTTTTTAACAGTCGGAAATATACCTTTGACATCTTTACAAAGGGGATACTGACTCAATGTTCTATAAATAATATTTTGGAAATGAATTACATTTGATTCTTAAAAGTCTTCTTCATTTAAGTTTATAATAGTCCACTCCTGAACATAGGCAACCATTTTCAAACTTTTTTAAGAAAAAGTTTGCCGAGAAAAGAGAGCTTGGTAGGGGTATCGGAATTGGAGTCAAGAGATCCGAGTACGATTCCCAGGTGGAACGCTCATACCAACGGGTTTTTTTTTTAAATATACCTACGATTTATAACGTTAAAAAAGTCACGATAGCCGAGTGGTTGGGTGGTCGGAGTTTCGAGTCGAGAAACCCGACTTCGAGCCCCAGGTGGGAGCTCGTACCAATGGGTTTTTTCAAAAACTTATTTACGAATTTTATCGTTGGCTTGGACATAATGGCGACGGGCTCACCACCTGTCACGTTGTCCCGAAAATATCTTCGGTGGAAGGTGCGTCGAAGGGACTTAATTGTCTAAAGTAGACCTCTGTCTACCCCTATATTGGGAATTGCATGAAGATATTTATTTATATCATTTGTAAAAAGAAAATTACCAATTAACTGAATTTCTGCACAAAAATTTAAGTAGAATTTTTTGGAACAAAACAAAAAATATGAAAAATATTGTTTCCAGCCCTGCCAAATTAACGTATTATTACGTAACCTAAAAAAGAAAATATGGGTGTAGAAATAAATTTTCAACGTATAGATATTTTGGTTTTCAGTGTGGTAATTGACAACCAATAGCCGTGTTGATAGAGCCTTTGTAGCTAAGGATTGCGGGTTAGAATCCCGCTAGGGGCAAACATTTGTCTGATGAATACGAAAATTTTTGTATTCGTGTCAAGGTTTTTTCTATGTGTATATGAATATTTTTCTAAGTAGCATATATATGTATGTAATTGTATAGTTTACTTGTACCCTAAGACAGCGACAAACTCACCACCTGTTACATTACCAAATAAGCTTCGGAGGAAAGTGGATCAAAAGATCTTCATTCTCTAGACTCCAGCAAGGGACCCCAGTAAGAATATAAACATTTACATAAAAATATTTGACTTTACGTAATAAAATGATTCAGTACATTATTTTCTTGGATAAACATGACATTGGAATTCAAACCAAACAATTTCATAGCATTTTTTTCAGGCAACTTTTTACATGTTGAAAAATGTGACGTCTTAGACACTACAGCCTGTCTCAAGAGTGGAAAGCAAATAGAGAACCCTCTAAAACAATTTGCCGCAACTCCCAGTGAGTGTCGAGCTATGACCTTACGTGTAATCCACTTACGTTGTATTTGCGTCTGGGAATGGGTAAGCCACGAGTCAAAGAATCCACATGAAAATAATATATTTGTTTGTATTCTTCATGTGCAAATTTTAAGAGCTTCTTTGAATTACAAAACTTAACTCTGCACTCTATCCTCCAGAGTTTAGAGTGTAGATTTTAGAGTTAAGGTTTGAAAGATGACCTTATCACAAAAATTGATAGGGCGTGCTTCTATGGTTAGGGCACCTTGAGCGATTGAAAGATCGAATGGCGTAGACAATATATAGTGCGAAAGTTAATATTAAAAGGTGTCGAGGTAGGCCGAGACTATTTTCTAAGACCATGTGAGCAAATTGATCGAAGAGGGGACGATCAAGAGTACCACGTGTATCCGAGATACAAGTCTAGGTATCATTATACATGAAGAAGATGATGGATCTAAAGGAATCAAAAGTGGTATGTAAGGTTCGTGACACTTAGCGATCTGCTTTCTCTGGCTACCCCATCAGGGATTGTGCGTGAAGATAAGTAAGTACGTGCAAAACTAAACTCAATCCTGAACTATTACCAATCTCCTCCTTTGAAAATTATTACATGTATTTTTTAACCTTTATTGCAATTCCTTACGGAAAGTCACAGAACGCTGATTTTATGCCTATCGTCATTCTCTCCCAGTCAATGGTATGATGAAATTTTTAGTAAGCGTATTAAACTTAGAGATAACCCAAAAATGTTACCTATAGATATAAAATCGTTATTTATATGTAAAAACAACATTTGCATTAAAATACATACATAAATAAATACTGAACTAAAATAATATTTACTAAAATAAAAATATATAGTCTTCAGTCTGGATTAATTTTCAATTAGTGTAGGTATTATACCGTCGATACATATTATAATGCTTTACAAAATTAATTTTGGTCGAACGGTTCGTAAAGTGTCTGAAATTGTCTAGACGTTCGAGCTTTGTTGGGCTTTGATGAAGAATATTTCATAACGGCTCACTTACAATAGAAAATGTAACGACATAACATTAAAATAACCCGACCGAATTAAAATAATGAATAGTAGCTCATTATTTGGTATTACAATCATCATTCCGCTTAACCAAGTACGGTCTTATATTTTACTTACACATTTTTTTTATAGAAAAGGAAGGCAAACGAGCAGGTGGCTCACGTGATGGGAAGTGATTACCTTCGCCCATGAACACCAGCAATACCGGAGGAATAGCAGATGCGTTGCCGACCTTTGAGAAAGGTATACGCTTTTTTCTTGAAGGTCCCTAAGTCGTATCGGTCCAAAAAACCGATGACGGCAGCACATTCCATAAAATGCAAGTGCGTGGCAGAAAATACCGCGAAATATAGACGCACTGTAGTGGAATGCCAAGCATGAAGGTAGTATTGGAATGGATTTTTTGACTGTGCCGTTTCGGTAAATAGTGGCTTAGAAGTATTTTATTGTGTAGATCACTACCTTTTATCATTGCATGCGGATTTTCCTCAGTATAGGGAAGACAAAAAATACATTAATATTACGAATATTTAAAATAATAATTATAAGTTGGGCTCAGAGCTATGGAGTTTATTCACACATACATAAATAGATACATAGATAGATTCGTTGCCAGCCTTAGAGTGCACTTTTCGAATACTGTGGTACACAGAGATATGTATATATACAAAATGATAGGTGTTGAGATGAGCTTAGTGTTTTAGTGTCCCATACTACGATACAAAATGCTTACATACCTCTACAGTTAAATACAAATACTTAAACTTACATACTACTACTTATGAATATAAAACTAAAGCCTGCAGCACAGTTTATTCTACCGCAGTCTTTAGTTTTAAATTAAAATCATGTTTACCAGTTAACAGTTATAATAAAGATAATTACTTATTATAAAATAATACAAATTTCAGTGTGTTTCAATTGCGATCTCTTCGTAAATTGTGGTGCGTTACCTTGGACGCCCGAAAACAAAAAGAAGAGATTCACTATTTGGCAGGTTTCAAATGATCTTGTTACTAAAATAGATAAGGACATGATATGGGCTCGTTGAAGGAATGAGTAAAGATGTATGGTAATGAAAGTATATAACCCAAATGCAAGCAA
Organism: Sericinus montela; assembly: GCA_029286605.1. NCBI lineage: Eukaryota > Metazoa > Arthropoda > Insecta > Lepidoptera > Papilionidae > Sericinus > Sericinus montela. The sequence goes on along the minus strand of JAGSMR010000065.1, from coordinate 1,728,986 downwards.
TAAAAGGGTTCGAGGTAGGCCGAGAGCTTTCGCAGACCATGTGAACTAATTGCTCGGAGAATATTAGAAGTAGAAGAGTATTAAACATTGTAAATTTGAAAGAACCGAAAGGGATGAGGTTCATGACACTTGTATTTTCCCTCTGGCTCCATCGTTAGGGATTAGGCAAGAAGATATAAAGATAAATAATAACCCATATCAAACGATATTTAAGACGAAAATAAAATCAATTTATCGCCAATTATAGCTACCACCAATAACCCTATCAAACTCAAATGAAGGAGCTAGGGGTGCAATGATTAAAAACAAGATGAAACATAAACAATCTAAAAGCAATTTTCGAGTAGACTTAAACAAATATATCTTTAATTTCCGTGAGATTTATTACTTAGACGTTATTTATTGAATTCGTAATTGGTGCCAGCGAAGTGGTTAGGAATTCTACTTTTGAATCAAATGACTCAAGTTCGATATCCATTCTTGAGTTTCTGAAACTTAATTACATTATTATTTAAGCTTTTACGTAAAGCCAGCGACTGCCTCCTCATCTACTAAGTTGTTTTAAATACATCCTGATATTGAAAAGTGAGCTGAAATATTTTAAGCATTACTGTAGGTTCATTTCCACAAATTTTTTTCAGTGGAAGGTGGGTCAAAATGAGTTATAGTCTAGATACCTGTCTACCCCTATATTGAGAATGGCGTGAAGATACTACAGGATCTTAGGGTACACTTTTAATCGTTATAAGGTTCCGTATTAAATCCCATTACTCCCACGTGTATTCTTGTCTGTTAATGCTTTATTTTATCAAAATATCCTGAACATTAAAGTTGAATAATAATATAAAGTCCACATATATTTTAAATAACCCCAATTTTAAACTTGTAGGATATTCAATTATAGCAATTAATTCCACAAAAAGTATGTTTTTCTTAGCAACTGAATAATGCTATTTATCAAATGAAACGACTGAATATTAGTACGAATTATTAGATTTTATACTTTTAAAGTCCATAAATGAAAACATATTTAAAAAAAATAATAAACCAGGTAAAAAATATAGTCGTCAAATTAGTGTTAAAACAAACTTAATCCATACGATTTTTAGAGCAGTTTTTATTTTACATTTCGATAGCATTTAGCTGAATTGAAACTATTGCCATATAAACAAACAAAACGTCGCTTCAATATACAAGTGCTAGTGCTAATTGATACGTCACGAGTCCCTCGCACGATTTGAATTTGCGCTCTATTGATTGAGTCGATTCAAACACGGTGTACAAACAATAACCGTTAACGTCACCATAACGAAATTGTTTAATATTTTCGAACCAAATAGTAACGAACCACTAACTGAATACATGGAATACACTGACAGTTAATTTTTTTAGATTGTAGCAATGTGTAGTGGATGTTGGTGGCCTTAGAAAAATGCAAAGAGTCGACTATTGTATTTTGTTTTTCATAAATTACTCTTCAATTTTGTACGTGTAGCGTAGACGCTGCTTTTCATGGTGTCGCTAGCTCTGAGGACCCGGGTTCGATTCCCCGAGAGATAAACGTAATAAATCACTTTTTCTGCATAGTCTCGCTTCTGTACTATCTGTGAGTTTATGGCACCTTCGTCGTTTCTGATTATATAACACAATTTGTGTTATATAATCGGAATAGATACGCAATATATGTGAAGCTATCCCTATCTATACACTTTTTACAGTAAAAAGAAAGGTATCTCAGAAAAATTATAACTATGTTGTTAAGAAATTAAAGTAATTCGCCTAAAACCCTAAATTCTGATAAAACACGGTATATATATCAGAGAAACTTGCGTAGTGCGTAAATTGTAGGTCTCATTAAAAGGAAGTTGGCACCATGAATGTAGTAGCATAACTTTATTTGCCAACCCAGTAGTCACTCTAAACAGATGAAATAGATAAGTTAAATTAGGTAGGGCATGTCATGTATGTGCCGTGTAATTACGGTGTAAGAATATACCACCTCTTTTCTTCATGTGCGTATCATATGCGGCGACTAAGGTAAGCCTGGAAAATGCAAATGGATACCGTCAGATGACGGCACAAACATCAGGGAAACATGCCAGGCCAAGACTCGGCTGATTGATGACGAGCAGTATCTTCTAAGATTCAAATGTATGTGGTGCTGATGACGTGCGTCCTCCTCCCAAGCGTAGATATTCGCCAGTGCACATCTGCAATGAACTCTTGTAAGCTATTGCATGTAGATGATGGTAACGTAAGTGAAATAGTTAACAGCAGTCTAGGTCCTTTGCATTTTAAAATGATATCACAAATCACGGCAGTTCAAAAACTGCTACTTAGCATATTATCACAACAAAACGCATAATTTAATATGTTCTCGTATTCATAAGACCGTAAAAAGAACACTGATTATAATATTTAAGAGATAAATATAATAACATCGTACACAAATACGTGTGTTTACTTGTAAAATATGTTTGTCGACTGTCGACTTACATAATAACTCACACAACTCCAATAATTCAAGTGCAAGGACGATACATATACTAATGATTAGTGATGTCCCCAGCAAACATGTTACTCCCGTACCGCTAAATTAATATCTATTTGCAACCAAAATAGCTGTGTTACAGTTGTTTGAACATTAGGACACTTTAAATAATAACCATTTTGTATGTTTTATAGATACATTTTCTCGTAATCGGATAGTAATACATAATTCTTTGTCATGTATTCTATTAAAATTTTCAAAGATTTTTGAAGAATAAAATGCTGATATAATTGTAGAAGTTTTTTCTCAAAAACAATTATTATCTATTTTCGAAAATAGTTTAAAAAATATATTCATGCCATTCCCAAAACTAGAGAAGATAATCGAGTCTTTAAGTCCAAGCGAACGACATACAAATCGTACATAAGTTTTTGAAGAAACCTATTGGTACGACCAACTTACTTACCACTTAGAGATCGAACTCGGGTCTCTTTACTCGAATTCCGATCACCGTCCTATTGGGCTATTCGTGGTTTTCTTGTATCATTAATACTTTAATTAATTAAACTCACTTTTTACCGGACCTTATTTCATTATTTTAAAGTCCAAGCTAACAGTAATATACTAACACAGATAAATACATAAACATATACTCATATCATTCCACGTCATGAGTACAAATGTCCATAATCATCACACAATATTTGCCCCTACCGGAACCGAAACCTCCAATGCCATTTTGTTGGTTGGGCAGCCACTACCAACTAGCCTATTATTCGTAAAATTATGGTCTGGCCTAGTATTCGTAAAATTTTAATTTACTGAAAAGCTTTATAATGCGACTGATTTAGGTATTAGGGATGATTAATTTTTTCCAAAACTTGGATGTGATCGTAAAATGCTTTGGAAAGAAATAAAATTAGGTGATGATATCATAAACTTTGATACCTAGAAAATAATATATATATATATATATATATATATATATATATATATATATATATATATATATATATATATATATATATATATATATATATATATATATATATATATATATATATATATATATATATATATATATATATATATATATATATATATATATATATATATATATATATATATATATATATATATATATATATATATATATATATATATATATATATATATATACATTTTCCCTTTACAAAATTTACTCTATTCACAACTTAGAAAGTAATAAAATTTAATACAAGTTTAATTAGTAGTTTGTTAGTAGAGGACGCATTCTAGGAATCAATCTTATAAGGTTTAATGAACAAACAAAAATGACATTTAGAAATGATATCGGGCTTATGTGCATAAAAGAAGAAGCCTTACTTAGAAATATATTCTAAAATTTCTAAGTAGTTCCATGTACTTTTATGTTTTTAAATGTTTAAAATTTCTTAAAAACTTTTACTATTGGTTTTAATTAATTTTGTTTTATTATTAAAGGAATTTCAACAAAGTACTTTCATACCATCAACATTTCAGCCGGCAAGGCAGTGTTATATGTCTGCGGGACGGAGCGGAAGTCACAGGTTTGTATCCCGCCCGTGTTAGTTATAAATTTCTTGTTTATATAATAACACGGAAACTTTTTAGAGCGGTTTTAAATTTAAATTACTATGCTCAGGAATAAATAAATTAACATGTACAAATATGTATGCATGTATATAGATTGATTTACTTACTTATGTATGTATTTGTGTTAATGTATGTTTATGAAGAAGGTGTTATAAAAATATATATTTTTATTATGTACCCGCAAAATGTTCCTTCTAATAACTACCCTGCTACTACAGGTCTGCTGAAATTTTTAAAAAATAATCACTATCTTTGTAGAGACTAGACTACAATTTTTTCTTTTGATTTAAAATAAATAAAGACGAACAATTTTAAAAAGAACCGTTTTTTTCAATGAATCGCAACATTTATTTTTGTCCGAAAGCAATCATAGCGATGAGACAGTCAGATACTATTCAGCCCTATCGCCGGAGTGTCAATTGTTTGCTGTTTGTGTTAAAATAAAAGGTACCTGTTTTTTATTTTTTAAGATTTATTTTCTGTGACTATAGCACTATTTATAGAATTTAATTTAAGGATTTTTCTGAAATTATTGTGTTTAAAATAAAACAAATTTATTTGGTTTTGTGGAATATTGTTTACGTAAAAGAAGGTGATAAAATAGTTATGCGAATTCTTGCGTTAATTTTGATATCTGATCCAGACTGTGTTTAATAATATTAATATATAAAATCGCCACTGAATAAGTGGAAGAAAAGCCATGCTGTTGGTGACCTTCGGGTTGTGGGTAAGAATTCCACTAGAGGCATAAACATTTATGTGGTAAATGTGAATTTTTGTATTCGTGTCATGGATAGTGAAATTATATGTATAAATGAATATTTATATATTAAAATATGTATGTTATGCTATAAGCTTAGATATTGAGACAGCAATAGGCTTACTACCTGTCGCGTTGTCCCTAATAAGCTACGAAGGAACCTACCTACCTAACTAGCCTACCCCAGTATGGGAAATCGCTACAAGATATAGGGTCCTAAACATCTTGAGATCTAAACGCCAATGAATGATGAAGTTCAAGTTTTAAGAGGTTTTTTTTGGACCAATAGTTTGTTACAGTCAGTGTCAGCCTAGAACTGGTCTCTGTCAGTTCCACACTCTTTCTCACTTCCTCGCCAAACAGCGTTAAGACAACTGTAGCGTCCTGTGTCGTATAGAGAGCCAGTGTAATTATAAACAGTGGTAGATTCCTTATAAGTCCTTATCAGTGGGGAGAATTCCACCTTTTCCATTTCGCCAAGTCAATTACAGAGATTCGTGGATGTGCGATCAAGTACTATTTTTCTAATTCACTTAAAAAAACAGACAAAATAACTCTCGAACGTGACAAAGTGTTTTGGGTGCACTAATTAGGGATAAGCTCAGTGTTCTTAATTTTATATTACGACCTCCGTGTTCGAAAGGCGTACCCACCAGTTACCCGATCGGAGGTCTCTGTTTTGATTTCCGGACGGGATAATGAAGAAAACCACTTTCTACACCGTTGGGACATCCTCTTACGTTTTGTATGTTTTAAATACTTACTTAGGGATTAAAGCGATGTACGTGATGTCACGTACTCTCGTAATCGTAATCGCTCTAATCCCATCTATATGTATTTACATCTAATCGTACTATAAAATAGTTTAAGTGTTGTTTTTTACAACATTTACAACTTACGACAGTGCGATAATGTAGTTAGTAATTCGCCGTATCCATTAAGAGTCACTTAGTGGATATAAAGTATAGTAGAAGTGTATCACATATCTTTAGTGGAAGGTGGGTCGAGAGGACTTCATTGTCTAGACCTCTGTCTATCCCTGTATTGGAAATAACGTGAAGAATTAATTACAACATAAGCAACAAGCTCACGATGGTATTCCCAACACTAGAATAGTCAGAGGTTGAAATACTGTACTCCTATCAGACCACTTTTCATCGGAGCAGACCTCATTGAGTTGTTAGTATCCAAGCCAAATTGTCAATACTAGTTATTTCTGTATCAAATTCGAGTCTCCTTTTTTTATAGAAAAGGCAAGGCAAACGAGCAGGTGGTTCACGTGATGGTAAGTGATTTCCGCCGCCCATGAACACCCGCAATACCAGAGGCATAGCAGGTGCGTTGCCGGCCTTAGATTGTCCCCACCCCCAGAATTGGGGGGGGGGTGTGTGGGTCTCCGGTTACCTGCACTCACCAGACGAAACGCAGAAGTTTCTTAGACTTCTACTTCACGCCGGTATTCTGTGAGGTCGTGGTACATTCCGGTCGAGCCGGCCCATTCATGCAACAACTAAAGCTGATGCGTGGCTCTACCACTGCATTCCTATTTTAAATTAGGTAACTCAATTTAATGCTATTCCTGTGATATGACTTTAATATCACAGATAGATATGTATAGACGACGATGTAACCATTATTCTGTCTGTACACATAAAGCTTGTTAAAGATACATCTTCTGGGTGACTACCAGACTCTTGCCTATTTTGCCTGAACAGTAGTGTAGCAACTGATACATTCCGGTAGGAAGGTTTTAGAAAGTCACTGGAAACACGAGCAATGAGGTATTCCATTTTATTCCTCTATGATGAAAACGCGTCTGAACTCTTTTTTAAAAATGGTTCTCTGATTTAATGGTGTGCAGTAATCAGTTACTATCAAGTGAACAGTTAGCAAGTTGTTTACACAAATTCCAAATTATTTAATAGTCATGATAGACAATTCGTTGAGTGATACGAATTCGAAGCAAGAAACCCGAGTTTGATCCTCAGGTGGTAGGTTCGTACCGATGAGTTTTTTCAAAAATTTATGTACGATTTATATCGTTGGCTTGGATATAACAACAACGTCGAGCACACCATCACTTTGTTACAAAACCTGTCTTCGATGGAAGGTAGATCAAATATTAATCTTTACGCAAAAAGTAGTAAGATAAAAATATTTATCTTTACGCACATTCCCTGCCGGGGCAGCCTGAGAGAGTGTCACGTCCAGAGTGTCAGGATCCTTAAACACCTCTTTCGCTTCTTTATCGAAAGGACTAAAAATTGTATAGACCTCTATCTACCCCCCAGAATTGGGAATGACTTGAAGGATTTTTATATTACATATATTTATATAAATTTAAGAGCTTGATAACTGCGTTCAGTATTTTCATTTCGAGTCCGATCCTAGGTTTCTTTATGATAAGCAATACGCTGAATTCAGCGAAAGGTTAAAATGTGAACATACAATGTTTATTACTTAATTTCCGGCTCTTTAATACATTCAGCGTTGTTGACAACTTCCGTTTATCCGGAAGCCGTCGCCATGATTGTCGGAATTGGTCAATACGATATGACGAATATGGCGTGTGAAATACGTAATATATTTATAATTATAAAATGTAACATAATATTATAAAACATAACATAAATTAAATGGTATTCATATTGATAATTCACTTTTAAAATCTATTAAAGAATACAAAAAATGATACTTTCTACTGAAGAATCACCCTTAGAAAAAACTCCTTTCCATATTTTACTTACAGTGTTTTACTTACACTAAATGTATAGGTATATAAAAATCTAATTAAGCCCTTAGGGTCTACATTACCAGAACTATTATGGGGTAATGTGGGATGTGGTGAGCCATCTTTATCTTCAACCTAATAATACAAATTTTAAGCAACCCTCATGGAGATGGAACTCGAGTCACCAGATTCAAATTCCGATAACACAACCATTTGGTTATCGCGACTTATAAATTTGTAACGTATAAATAAATATCTTCACAGATATTCCCAATAAGAAAAAAGCATCTGTCTCTTTGTCTACCTGGGGTAGACAGAGGTCTAGACAATTAAGTCCCTTCGTCTCACCTTACGGACAAAGTGACAGGTAATGTAACTATCGCCATCTTAGTGTCCAAGGCAACGATTTAATACAATTACTAGATAAATAATCATATATACAAAACATCTATTACTCGAGTAAAAGAAATCGTATTCATTACACATATATTTGCCTACCCTAGCGTGATTCGAATCCGTGAACCTTAGCTTCGAAGGCAGTTTCACTTCTAGCTAGGTACCTGAGTTTTTTAAAACGAATTTCATGTCATTTTCAAACAATATTTTTATGAGGAAAAGAAAGTCTATCGGATAAACTATTTATGATATGCAAAATGGCGTCGGGTACGATAGCTCTAAATCTAAAAACTTTATGCGCTCGCGTGCAGTCAATTGCATAATGGGTGTCCGACGATCTGCATCTGAAATTGTCGAAGTAGTTAAAATTTTCGATTACCGTAAACGATTTGCGAACAATTTCCGAAGCTGTAAAAATTAATTTTATTAGAGTGTAAATTTTACTTACTTACTAAGAAACATTTAAAGAAATAACTGTCGCGTATATGCATACCTATTTTCAGACCTGTCCCTCATTACATTGCAATTTCCGTGGGAAGAAAGGAGCCCGGAATAATATAGCCAAGGTGAAAGGAATGTCAATCCGATACATACAAAACTACAGGCATTGACCTATCCCGTAGGAGGGTTTGCTATGGCAATTATGATTATGATCATCACGCACTGCTAGCGGATTGGCCATCACAGTAACAGACCAACCAGTAGATCTTGCACCTTAGACGCTACTGCGGGTCATTACTCTGCTAGTTTGGGTCTGGTATTTTTCGAGATGATTATCTTTAGCCGATTGAATTTTCAAGGCTTTTCCTTTAGTCGCCTCTTACGAAATTCACGGGAAGAAGAAGAAGGTTGGTATTATTATTATACCGGTGCCATACGGATAAATATTAGTTAATATTTTAGAACATTTCTACTAGGATTTCAATTTCCACTACGTAACTGTAACTGTTCCACTAGGTAAATATAATATGGAACACGTTTATACGTGTATGTTAAATGTAATCTAATAACCATCCATAAATATCTATGACTTTTTTTAACACATAATGTAATTCTATTATTGTTTCCAATTGTTTATGGTTAAATCATCGAATGCGTATATATAATATAAACGTTACAATAAAACCTTTTGTAATAATCTCTTTTGAATTTTTTATGTATAAAACATATGTTGTAATTTTTAAAATAATGACCAAAAGCTATGACGACTCTTCGTAAAAATAAAAAAAATAAAACAGGCCATTGAATAACCATATAGATGCAACCATATACACGCAGATGCAGTAATTTTCAATTAAAAAACACTAAAATAAAAAATTATCACACAGGGGTAGACAGAGGTTTAGACAATTCAGTCCTTTCGACCCACCCTCAGCCGAAGACATTTTTGGGATAACGTAACAGGGCTATAATTCGTGTATAAGTTTTTGAAAAAACCCATTGGTTCGAGCCTTGGGGATCGATTTCGGATCTCTTGAATTCTAATAACCCAACCATTCGCCTTTCCTAACAGCCCAAATAAACTCTTTTTAAGAAATATCTCTTTGTAATAATCCCTACGATGATGGTAGAATCTGTTTTTATTCTAAATTTATTCGAATACTTAATACCAGCACGAAAAACGAATCAGGTCTAAAGGTAGAAAGATAGGTTAAAATTTCACATATTAAAATTTTTTGCTCCTCACCATTCAATAACAAATAACATTGCTATATTGATAAAAATATTGTTGTGTTATGTTTACGTGAGAGCAAAGTTAATACATTTGACCCTTGATATGTCAAAACAATTGAAACTATTTTGACACGTCTGAATAAACAAATAAATTGCGAATGCTTGTGTTCATATATTCCAGATATTTTTTGCTCCTCTCCTTCAATACAGCGCAACAATGATTTTGAATATATTAAAACCTAGAATTTAAAATTAATACTAAAACGCATTGTGTTAGTGTTAACCAGAATTTAGATTTTTAAGTCGTTAATCATTCTGCTTTCACAACAAAAGTACTTTAGTGACGTACTTTGGCATCAGAGCAATGTATATATTTTTTTTTATTATTTTTTAATTATTCCTTTTTTTAATTATTGCGATGTATATAACATTAATCTTTTTTTATATAACATTAATATTTTTTTACATATTATTTATTTAACTAAATTTACAAAATTATTTTTATGTTAATACTAACCAATATAAAACTTACTTCTAAACTCATTAGATTCCTGTTAGGGTGTAATTAAGGGTACAATTTACCCAGTTGGTGACACAGCTGTTTGCTGTATGCAATGCAACGCTCACGCAATAAATTTTGAAGGACAAGGTACTATGTAAAGTAGTTTAGTAAGATTACAATATAGTAGAGACGAGTGCTTGAGTGATCGGAATTCGAATCAGGTGATCCGAGTTCGATCCTCTGTAGGATATTTTGTACCAGTTTTTTTTTTTCGAAAATTATTTGCAATTTGTATCGTTAGCTATAACGGCTCCGGTAAATTGTGTTTTCTTTTATCGGTAACACCCGTGGTCGAGTGGTTTTCATGGTGTCGCCAGTTCTGAAGTCCTTGGTTTGATTCTCGGACGAGTGAAGTTAGAAAATTGCTTTTATTTATTTATTTATGTTTTATTGTTAACACCTTATTTAAAAAAGGTAACATAAAATAAAGAAAAAAGCTTTTCTATATTTTATCGGGTTCGGGTGTTTGTGATACCTCCTGTGTTTCTGATTTCATATCATAAGTGCTTACTTTAGGATCTGAGAAATATACGTGATATTGTTCTCATTAGTACATTTATTTCCATTACCAATACTATTTCGTTTCAGTAAGCGAATGTTCTCGCATATCTAATTCTTATCTCCCCTCCTAATTCTTTTTTAATGCTCAATGAAAACTAATGCTTAATAGTTCTTTAGAGATAGCACAGTTAACTTATAGTACTTGGGGATACTGACTGTTAGCTCGTTGTCTTATGAAAAAATAAACTCTCAATCTTATTGTTATTACAGATTTAATTTATCTACATTAGCGCAAAAAAGAGTTTATTAAATTTAATACCCAACTAAATAGAATAAAAACAAGAATAGCATTGTGCAGGATATTATGCCCTACCTCGTCTATGATCCTACGTCATTTGTAATATTGTGTCAAAAGTATCGTAGTCGTATCTCCTTTTGCTTATTTTATTAAGAAAACCAACAGCTTCTTACAAAGGTTATTTATTATACATTAAATACATTATTACATATACTGTTATTATTATATACACTCGAAAATCTTTCTTCCGTAATATGTAGTACCATAGAGGTTATTTGTTGGCGTGCAGTTATAATTATCGATGGTGACGTCAAATCACGGAGTATAATATTTACTACCGTTTTCGTCAAATATACATGAAATATATCATTACCATCTATAATTAAAATAATTTTTCTTTAAATTATTTTATTACATAGGTTTTATTATAGGTTAATCGATATCTTTTTTAAAACGTATATAGTTTAATATATAATGATTAATTCGCAGTAGATAATTAATTGAAAAGTGAGGACGTTTTAGGGGTAAAACCCTAAAGAAGTCACAGACGTGTGGATCTCAGTACGTCTTTAATCATATAGACCTAAAGCTAAATGTAACAAAATATTATATATTGTAGTGTGGGAGTTGATACACACTACAATCAAATTATATAAAATAAAAAAATAATATAAAAAACAAAAATACTTTTAAATATTCCTGTTTAAAAAGACGTTCAAAGATGTTCAAATATTTTATACATAATATTTTATTTCTTGCAGGGTAACAATGATTAAGGGACTAAACAAGATGAAATATGCACCATTACTAATATTCCAAGTGTTTCTGATGGTACTGTATTTCGTTTTCGTAAGATATGGAGGGGATAAGAATCATGACATACGAGGTAAGTAATTATTTAATTAACATACATACATAGCTCTCCTCTGTTCTTACATTCTCCATATCACCACAATCGAAGTGGCAATCGCAGCACCAGACACCAGGTGGCCTGCTCATACAGGTTTTTTCAAAACTTATGTATGATTTATGTCGATGGTTTGGACATAAAGATGGCGCACTCGCCGTTGTCACGTGGTCCCGAAAAATTTCTTAAAAAAATTATTTCTAACTTCGTTGTTTCCTAATCCGCACTACAAATGCTTTAGATGCTTACTTTAGGAGCAGAACGTTGTTGTCATTCGCTTGTCTATATACTTATTTATTAAGATAGAAGTAATAGAAGAGAAATACTATATTATTAAAAACATATTTTGAATTTTGGAAGAGATAGACAAAGGTCTAGTCTAGACAATTAAGTCCCTTCGGACCACCTTCCACCGAAGATAATTTCGGGACAACGTGACAGATGGTGCGCCCGTCGCCGTCTTTATGTCCAAGCCAACGATATAATTCGTATATAAGTTTTGAAAAACTCACTGGTTTTGGATTGGCCAACCTGGGGATCGAACTCTGGCCTCTTGACCCGAAATTCCGCCCACCCAACCACTCGGCTATCGTGTCTTTTGGAATAATAAGTAGAAAATTGTTTCACTTTTGTATTCATATTTAAAATATAATTCAGTTGATTAATACATTTCATCGAATGATTTAAAATACAGCTTCAGTATGTTTTATATATTCTTCTTTACAGTGTCTTGTCCATTGCTGATTATGAACTTTACCAATTATTGCCTCAAATATCGGATCAAAGCCTTTATTGCGTTACAACCATTGATTTATTTTTTAAATCTTTTCGCTTTTTATAAAGGACAGGATAGTCCGAGGCTTAGACATTTTTGTCTCTTCAACCGACACTTCAACGGATAAGAAAAATTAAATTTTAAAACTTTATATTTTTCAACGAAACTCATCATACTAGGTAGATACATTATAAAAAAAAACTCACTCTTAAGGTTTCTGAACGAAAGTTTGTTAGAAACTCTTTACTTATGTAAGCATCTTGATAAAGTTGATATAATTTATCCCCAGCGCTACTTAGGGTGCTTGCTTATAACTTTCTATATTTCCCTTGCTTGTAAATGTAACATAATATTTACCCAACTAAAGTGAAGTGGATGCTAGATGCCAAATTTTACGCGTAAGATCTCCTCTTAAATATTCGTTGAAAAACATTATGACCGGTAAAGTTTCACTAATAATTCGAATACTTCTTAGATATGCAGGCTTTCTTAGGTTTTAGGTTCGCCGCCGGACAGGTGGTATTTTTTTCCTTCCATTTATATATGCTAGATTAGACACTGGTCAACAATTGTGTCCTTTTAACCTGACTATTTGGGACAAAATGACAGGTGGTAAGCCTATTGCCAATATAATATAATAGCCTAGTGATAACGGTCGAAGAAATATATATATACGTATCCACTACTACGTACGAGAAAATATACCTACAATATATGAACGTATATTTTCTCGTACATACATATTTACATAGATAAACCATGCCTCGAGTACAAAGATTTATATTCGTGGGATTCGAACCCACAGCCTTTAGCTTCGAAAGCAGGGTAAAAACTAATTAACTGAGTCTTTTTCAACACCCACGACAAGAAAGGGTAGGAGATTTCTACGCCCACACTACACCGCCAATTATAATATCTAAACATTGAAAGACTATGACGACGTTACTAACATGACGTATTTGTCATGTTAGTAACGTCACTAATTGGAGTAATACATACAACAATCTACAATCATGTCATGGCAATTAATTTAATTCGAATTAATTATTAATTTCATATGATGAAACATGACTCTAACAAACGTGACAGACACTTGAATGTCTGAGAAAATGAACGTAATATGATACAGATTAACAATAGCTACTGCATAGATTAATATTAATATGATTCATCCTTCGAAATATAGTAGGTTTAAATTATATTAAATGTGAATACTTAAAGTACTTTATCGAGTCAACAAGTTATTTCTCGCGCTTATTTCACATTTTGTTTACTTTTTCTGTTTGAACAATGTCTTTATCTTACTTATCTTTAAAAAATAAAAAGCAAAGAATAACTTTCTTATCTAAACTTATCACTTACTAATTTAAATGAAATGTTCTTATAAGTAATACTTACTGATGTGCTTGCAATCAGCGCTAAGTGTTAAATTTGCATCGTTTGTCATTACAATTATATTAAGTTAAGGCAAGCTATTATATAGTAATATCGGTAACGGCTTCAACCACGTGACCAATTAGTTGTTATTAGAATATTTAATTTAAATTAATAAGGAATATGTCTAGAAAAGAATAATTATATTTATATTTTCTAAATCGGCTGACACATGACGGAGTTATCAGACAAGAAACACTAAAAATACAATGAAATCGAGAACCTTGACAAAAAAAACCTATTTTATTTTGAAACATATTCAAAGATCGAAACGAGAAAAAATCTAAAGTTTATAAATTGATCAAATAGATTTTGTTCATATTTTGGTTTTTGATATTATGACCTATGTGATAAGAGAACCAGAAAATTTTTGAATAAGTCGTGGCGAATACAATACATAATATTTTACGAAATTAGAATGAAGAATGTGATGCGTTATTTTAATATGATAAAAGTAAATTATTGTCACACGACATTCCACACTGTCAAAAAGCATTAAGAATAAAACTTACATAGCATTATGCAATCTCCCTTGTTAGGGTAGGTAAAGGTCTAGACCATGTCCTTTCGACTCACATTTCACCGAAGCTTTTTTTGGAAAAACTGACAAGTGGTGAGCCTCCGAAAGTCCAATAAATATATAGATAGGGACAACATCACATACATTGCTCCGATAAACGACACAACGAAGGCACCACACACACCCAGACCCGATAAAATGTAGAAAAAGTGGTTTTTCTGCACTGACCCACCCAGCCACCCCCAGGACCTCGAGATGGCGACACTGAAAACCGGCGTTTACACCACTCGTCCACAAAGATCGTCGAATGTTTTTTTTATATATACAGAAGGGAGGCAAACGAGCAGGTGGCTCACGTGATGGTAAGTGATTACCGCCGCCCATGAACATCCGCAACACCAGAGGCATAGCAGATGCGTTGCCGGCCTTTAAAGATACGTTACATAAGTAAATATTTAAAAATACATATAAACATCCATCACTAAAGTATACACATCCTACACTATTTGCACTCGGAGTGTAAGCCACTAATACGACGTCAGCTTAACTACCTTTCACGTTATATCAAAGTAACTCTGGTGAAATTTAGGTCAAAGGGAAACAATCGTTTCGACATCTAAAATCCCCAGCATTAGAAATGTATGAAGATATAAAAACAAAATAGTAACTATGATATATTTTACTGTACTTAAATGCTCGAAGCAGCAGAAATATAGGAAACTACTACTGAAAAAATACATGTATGCACCGTTATGGAATTAATTCATTTTATTGATATTACCTATATGTTTTATATCTAAACTTTTTTAAATATCCCCAATATTGGATTAGACAGAGCTCTAGACAATTAATCCATATCACAACTCATAGCTTCGAAGGCTGGGTCACATATATCATATAATAATTCATAGGATAAATTCATTGCAATACTTATGAACAGCTAAACGATAAGATTTCTAATATTTGAGGGACGTAAAGCAAAGGAAAGTTTGTGCCATTCTCAACACAAGGGTAGACAGAAGTCATGACAATTGAGTCATTTCGACCCACCTTCCACCGAAGACATTTTTGAGACGCAACAGGTCAGGAGTGGAGGGCGACAGGAGCTTGTTGCCATCTTTATGTCGAGCCTGCCACCTGGGGATCGAACTCGGATCTCTTGGCTCGTATTCCAATCAGAAAAACAACTCGGCTATCTCAGTGCTACAGTATACTTCATATATATTCGATATAATTTCATTTATAACATTTATGACATTAAATATTCTTGAAATCAAAGAACAGTTTTATTAAGGTAAAGTAGGCTCAGCCTTAATTCAGACGGTAGTAACTTAAGACGCGATAAGACCCGGAATCGCGAACACGTATTCATATAAAAGATGTTAAATCTTTATATGCATATAAAAATAAAATACCACTAAAACCTCTGGAGATATAAAGCCTACAAGCTTCAAATGAGCTATGTAGATTTACGAAAATTAATATACAGATCTGTAAATGAACTGGATGTCGGTTTTATATTATAGAAATTACAGACAATGAAATACCTGTTTGAGCATTTTAATAAACAATCCTTTATGAAGATTGGAATTTTGTATGATTAGTGTAAGGTTCGATTTCTGTATAAAGATAGAAGTTGGTATAAAGATAGAGAGAAATGTATTAATTTATTATAGTTAATTCAATAACAACTTTTTATTAATTTATTATTAAATCCCAGTGGATGTATAGTATATTATATATACATATTCACAAACACTTGATTTTTCTCGATTAAGAAGGGCGGTAAATGTATCCTTGTCTTAAACACAGGCTCACCTCGCTTTATTAGCTCTGGCAAACCGCGGTTTAAAAGAGCATAATTCTCAGGCCACTTCAGTACAGAGTATAAGAAAGTTAATAAATCAGAGACTTTTTGTGTACCTTATCGCAATTTCTCAAACTTAGTAGGCAGAAGTCTAGACAATGAAGTACTTTTAACACTTTCCTCTGAAGCTTATTTGGGACAACGTGACAGGTGGCAAGCCTGTCACCGTCTTAATATCCAAGCAAACAATATAAAATACATAAGTATGTACATATTTATAAATAGTCATTTATGCACACATATTTACAATACAAAAATTTGTATTCATCTTACGTGGTTAACCCTAGTGGGATTCGAACCCACAATCCTTACCTTCGAAAGCAGGGTTGTCAGGTCGTCTTTGAATTTGATCTTTTATCTATATTTCGTCTATTTCGAGATTTTTTTACCCGGGGCAGTTTTTAACAACGTAAGAATTATTATATTGCCTCAAGTGTTCTGGCAAACATAGAAACATTTACTTCTACTAACCTTTCTTATGTCACACGTCATAATAGGATGAAGAATAACATAATATTACGTAAATAACCAATTCAAGCACAGCATGTTTCTAGAAATTTTTTGTTACGTCGTGGAAATATTTATCTCAGCTAGGAATTGATTCTGGGTTAATACTTACTTAGAACAATAATAGACTTAATAGCTTAGAACAAGGCATTTTCTATCATTTACCGGTTATTTTTACGTTCAAACGCAACACACAACTCTTAGCTACGAAGTAACGTAGAAGAACAATTGAAAATTTTGAAGTACCAACTATTTCCTAAGTAACTCTTAGTAATGAAACTACAAATTAAACTAAAAAGAGAGAATAATTATTCTATCATAATAACAGAAACAGACATTCTAAAATTTTTTTTATAGAAAATGGGAGGCAAACGAGCTGGTGGCTCACGTGATGGTAAGTGATCACCGCCGCCCATGAACACCCAGCAATACCAGAGGCATAGCAGATGCGTTGCCTCCCTTCGAGTGCCCCCCTCCCCCAGAATTGGGGGAGGGGGGTGTGTGGGCCACCGGTTACCTGCACTCACCAGACGAAACGCAGAAGTTTGATAGACTTCTACTTTACGGCGGTATTCTGTGAGGTCGTGGTACTTCCCCGGTGGAGCCGGCCCATTCATGCAACAGCAAAAGCTGATGCGTGGCTCTACCACTGTTGAGCCAAATTATACATCAACTGAAAAAACGGTGACATAAAAGATCAACGGGTGCTAAGATTTTATTGTTTTTTTTTTAGATAATGCACCACATTTTTATTTTTCTTAAGTTCCCATTCCTATAATGTGCCAAGTACATACTTTTTTTCAAAAATATCTTGATTCATAAATAATGTAAAAAAATAATGAAGAACGATAATTTTATAAAAGAAAATTATTTTCGCGTCGATCTATCCTTGATTTTTTGTTAGTCTTCATAAACTGAAAAGGAGGAAGCAATTTAGCGTCTATTGATCGTCCGTAGCCAAAGTTCTATACATGTTTTTTTATATTATTTCAAAAATAGTATAATGTTTGAAGCTAATATATTAAGTGCAAATATGTACAATATTAGACACAGGAAATTAATGAAATATATCTTTAATGAATTCTAGCAATCCTACATACATATGAACAAATATAACTACGTCTAAAAATTCACCGCAGGACATAGGGAGGGTTCACAATAATCGCCACGCTTCGCAAGTGAATTGGCGTGCGCGGTACCAGATAAAATAATAAAATAAATAAATAAATAAATATCTTCACGCAATTTCCTATACAGGGGTAGACAGAGGTCTAGTCTAGACAATTAAGTCCCTTCGACCCACCTTCCACCAAAGATATTTTCGGGACAACGTGACCGGTGGTGAGGCCGTCGCCGTTTTGATGTCCAATCCAACGATATAATTCGTACATAAGTTTTAAATAAAACGATTTGCGGATCAACCGTGGTCACGGGGGAACCCCTGTAAAGTATCCGAAACGTCGGGAAATAAAAATTGTTTGGAAAAACTAATTAAAACGCGATATAATCCGCAAATAGTTTTATTTTAAATGTGTAGTATTCGCGTCTAAAGAAATACAAGAAATCATTATCTTACATAAGTTTTTGAAAAACCCATTGGTACGAGTCTGCCACCTGGGGATCGAACTCAGGTCTCTCGACTCGAAATTCCGACCACCCACCACTCGGCTATCATGACTTCGGTACGGTATCGCGGTACCAAATAATTCATACTACAGCAGCTGTTGCCCTACACGGGTCTTTTAAGTTTTTATCTGGTATTTTTCGAGATGGTTATACCGCCTTTTTTCGGCAGCCACTGATATTTCTAAGGCCTTATTACATCTTCCGACACTCACGGAAAGGAAGAGGTAATAAATAAACATAGACATAGATAGGGACAACATCACATACATTGCTCTGATCGCATGGAATCAAAAATAACGAGTTTGTCAGTGTCATGTGTCACAAATACCAAGTCCCGAGAAATACAAAAAAAGTGTCTTATATATCCGACTGGAAATCGAACCTGGAACCTCAGAGCTGACAACACCACGAAAACCGATGTGTGAGTTACTCGTCGTAATAGTTATTTTAAGGTTTTCTTATTATTAGGATTTGTATTATTTACGTTACGATGAGATAGAGCGTTGTTATTAATTTGCCACAGCGCAAATTTTCTGAACACAGTCTGACCCCACTCTGGGGAGTCAGTTCCAATGTCGTTCTCACGCTCAATATAAGCGTTGTTAGTCTGATATGGACCAATCAACGTTGTTCATGTTATGTTTCTCTTGTTCCTAATAATCTTAGCGGTGAAACGCAATATGTAATCAATCTAGAGTATCTATTAATATATATGATGTAATATAAATTCGTTCGAGCATCACACAGTAGTATAAACTTTTATATGTATGATGGGTCGAAAGAACTTAATTGTCTAAAACTCTGTCAGGTCAGACCTGCATTTCTGACGTATACCGCAGCACAATAGTTTTTATACTCATTAGCAGTAAAAAAACAATTGTGCTGCAGTAAAGAGCCGAATCCGATCCTTAGTCTCCTTCAAGATAAACTACACAATGGATTATTTACCCATTCCAAATACAGGCGTAAACAGTGATCTAGATAATTAAGTCCTTTCGACCCAGTGACCACCGCAGCTTATTGGGAAAGTGGACACCACTCGACTATCGTGACTCACCCATGGATTCAGAAAGATTAAAATATTTACATATATATACAATGTTTACGTACTCACTTCTTTATTTGAAGTCGTTTGAAGTTGTTTCTGAGCTTACTTACTATCTACTGACTATCAGATAGGCCCATTGCTCATTTTGCAATCTATTATGATAAATAAAAAAAAAAGTAAAAATATTAAAATCCTTGTACGTTAATTATCAAATGGAGGTCGTCAAATGTCCTTATATAAAAAATAATAATTACAATTAATTTAGAAATTAAATGTTATAAATAAATATCTTCACGGATTTCCCGTGATGATATTTTCGGGGCAACGTGACAGGTGGTGAGCCCGTCGCCGCCTTAGTGTCCAAGCCAACGATGTAATTCGTACATGAGTTTTTAAAAAACCCATTGGTATGAGCCTGCCACCTGGGGATCGAACTCGGGTCTCTCGACTCGAAATTCCAACCACTCAGCCACTGGGCTATCGTGACTTAAATTAAATGTTGCGTATATATATCATATATCATAAAATATTGATCTGTCGTGTTTTAAGCGATCTGGAACGACTTTCATAGAAAACCAGAGTTTTTTGTTAGTCACGCAAAGTCACGAACAAAGCTAGTAATAACGTCGTGCGATAACAATGTAAAACTTTAAGAACGTTTATCTTCCCGTGGGTGTAGTTAGAGGTTCCTTAAGGTAAGTGGCAGAAAACTGTGTTAGTAAGCATTAGTAGCTATTTATAGTGGGATAACCATGAGAATTCAGATTATATTATTAATTTATCGGGCAATGGTCGGTATTTCTCTGCTTGGTAGAATAGACATTGAACTCTTATTAGCTTGTATAGAAAAAAGAATTAAGTAGGTTACGTTATAGGTAACGCCGCATTTTTTTTAAAACTACGCTATACTTATCACTTACTTTGCCAGTATCTGAAGCGTAAATATTCCTCCGTAATTGAAATGCGCCAAGAAGCATCGAGCACTTTCAGAAATGACAAGTTCCGCCCAGTATTCCTATACGCTCTAAATTCAGGTCAGAGGATAGGATGTCAACAGGGCTGCACAACTTGTTGTAAAAGTTTGAAAAATAAATCTTCGTATTTTAATACTGAAATTCAGCAAACTTATGAATTTCCTAGGGATTCACCTTATGTGGAAAAAGCAGTAATAAATAATAATGACTCTCAAATCCAAATCGTCTTAAACGTTAGGTAGTCTAAATTTAATTTCTGAAGATATTGATATATATTCTTAAGATATATTCTCAAGATATACTTTTTTAAGATTATGTATGTTGTTAATTTATAATGATAACTTAACTTTATAATGATTAATTTATAACGCTTGGTGTTGGTGTGAGATTTCGCCCCTTTATTTCCGTGAGAATTCCGCTGATAGGCTGCAAGAAAGATGACGACATAACCATCTCAGAAAGATACCAGGCCAGCTAAATAATTCGGTGAGGGGCAGTGGCACCTAGAGTGCAATTTATGCACTGTTATGCTGTTACTGCGGTCGCCAATTCACTTGGCGAAGCATAGCAAAGCGTAGCAAATATAGCAAATCTTCCTTAAGGATGAAGCTTTTGTCCTGCAGTCGTCTTTTACATGTACTTTTGTGGTAAGGTTGTAGACAAAGGAATTTATTATAGTAGTATTATATTAATAATGTAATGGCACTATTAAATTAGGTTGCCATGTAATGTTAATTTATTGTAAATATATGTTACTTAAAGAGTTGATGATGATGGCATATCAAGCTTAAACATTTTTGTTTAAGAAGTTTTATTTAAAAAAAATTAAACGGTAGACTCCATAGTACGTATTTTGGTGTTAAGTTTTGAAAAGCGTAAGTGCTACGCCGCTTCCGTACCGTTTGGCAAACATAACAAATCCACAAAATTATTTTCCTTTTTCTTGTTTCTCAAACTTACAGGTTTCCTGTTCAGCTGTTTTTTTTAATATGAAGATAAAAATTAATAATATAATGAATAAATGTCAAAAGCATGCCGCCTGCTAGCTGCATAAATTTTTCCTAAGAGTAAGAGATGACTAAGGGAACAGTCTCCAAATTCCAGAAAGTGTTAATGATGCGAAATCTCTAATAGTTTTATTATATTTATATAATATTAATAATAATTTTATTTATTTGTTAAAGATTAAATAAATTAAATTGAATTGCCTAGCATATCTAGTGTTTGTTGTTCATCATTTGAGCCGCCAGATAAAGTCTTTTTTACCTCTGCGGCTCATAAAAGTCCGCAGTGCACATGCCTCACCTATAAACAGAGTTCGTGAAGCTTTCCATGCCAAATTGGCGATCGCAGTGCCAGACCACCTCGCACATTGCATGCTGCTGCTCAGCGGTCTGCTGAATTTTGGTCAGGTATTTTAACGAGGATTCTCTTACAACACTGACACGAAGAGAGGGGGCGAGGAGTTGGATTGGTCTTACGCATTAGGGAAAATATGTATGTCTATATCAACAGAAGATGAAGTAAAGATAATTTAGTTCATTTGACCCACAATTTACCGGAGCTTATTTGAACCGCTATAGGAGTTAAGCCTGTCGCCAACTTAGTAGATATAATATACTCAATATAGATATTACTTTAATAATTTAATATTATGATTATTATTAAACAGCCATTAATATTCATCCGAAATTGATTGCACCAAGCGGAATTCGTACTCGAAACATTAGTTTTAGAGGCAGGTCACTAAAGCTAAAAAAAACTAAGCTGTCGCGTCGTCTTCTCTTCTCAAATAGTGTCGCTCATTATGACTTAATTTAATTAATTTGATTAAAATAATGCTACCATTACATTTGCAAATAAACAAATGAACTCTAAAGCTTACACTGCATATTAAATCAAGCTCAGCCCTATTCTACAGCCATACCCTGTTTATGACACAACACTATACAGAAATATGGATCTATATTATACATAGATTAAATTGACGCGAGGATTACGCTTTTCCTATATTTTCATTTTTAAGAATTTAATCTGTCGTTGTTTTTGTACAGTTATATTAGTTTTTATCATAATTTTTGTTGATAGTTTGTAGATTTGTTCGATTTTGAATTGTGTCGGAATAAGAATTTACCACCACTGTCATTTCGTGATTATCATACGAGACGAAAAGCTAATAGTTACCCACCCCAAATAGTAATTTGCCGTCAAAGTATTAGGACTTTTGAGGCCGTTGTGTATGTATGTAAGATTGCTAGAATTTATTAAATAAGATATTTCATAAAAGTCTTGTGTTTAATATCGTAAATATTATTAACTTCAAATATTTGTTCTGTTTTTGAAACGATAAAAGAAAAGATTAGGCCAAACTTTGGCTACGGACCATCAATAGACGATAACGCTTTTTTCCTCCTTTTCACAATGTATGAAAACTTACAAAAAATCAAAATAATAATGTTATTTTATAAACATATTACTTTATTGTTTACATACCGTTTTTACGAATAATGATGGAACATTCATAAAAAAGGTACACTTGGTACTTTAGATAAAATCTTAGCTCTCCATGGTGTATTATTTTGAAAGTCCTTTTCTGCTACTCTTCTTTGCAACCTATTAAGAGTCCACTGATGAACATAGGTCTCCCGTAAAGCTTTTCACAAAGAATGGCCTTCAGTCACCTGCATCCATCGACTTCTCGCAACATTTCGCAAATCGTTACTCCAGCTCTCAGTTAGCTTAGTTCTTAGCTCGGTTTAATTATTTTTCTCTATTTTCAGTGTTACTTTATTCTTTCATGAAGGTAAGTATATTATTCATTAGGTAGTAAAAAAGTTTGTACTTCAAAATTTTAAAATGCAACTTCTACGTTACTCCTTCACTAAGAGTTGTGTTGTATGTGAACTCAAAAGTTACCGCGAAATAATTTAAATTGCCACTCTATCCAAGGACATAAGAATATACACGTTAATTTGACTACGAAGTATAAGTTTATTTTATTATTCTAAAAAGTATAAAATATAATTTATAAACAGTTCATAAAATTTACCCTTTCAGCGTTTTCTTAATCAAATTACCACAATTATTGGGAAACAATAATTACTGGCAGGCTGACCTATTCCAAAACCGAGCGATACATTATAGATAACCGTAAGCTCTTAATTAAGGGTCCAATATAATACAGATACAGTGAAATGTAGCGTAGAGTTCACGTTTAGGAAATGTTTATATATATCTAAATTATCATACATTATTTTTCCCCAGGGGGTTTACCCCTGGGGAAAAATAATGTATGATAATTTAGATCGTCCTCTAAATAAAACAACGCGATCTATTTATACATTTTATTACTTCAATATATATGATTTAAAACACAGCTATGTCGTTTCGTTAAACTTGAACCCAAAGACACAGGAGCAGCGGTATGACATATTTCTGAATATACCGATAATATAATTAATAGAATAAATAAAATAAATATCTTCACGCAATTGCCAATACAAGAGTAGACAGAAGTATAGACAAGACAATTAAGTCCCTTCGACCCACCTTCCATCGAAAATATTTTCGGGACAGCGTGACAGGTGGTAAGCCCGTCTCCGTCCTTATGTACAAGCCAACGACATCATTCGTACATAAGTTTTTGAAAAACCCATTGGAACGAGCCTACCATCTGAAGATCGAACTTGGGTCTCTTGGCTTGAAATTCCTCCATAATAGTTATTTTTATTCAATGGATATTATCATGACATACATTTTTATGGCTTATACAGGTCCAAAAGATGTATAAGAATTAGGTTTAGAGGGTATAATTTTAGCTTAGTTTGATAAACAAACATTTTTCTCTGCAAGATAAATATGTACTATTAAATAATCTTCACATAGATTTCCAGTACTAGGGTAAACAGAAGAGAATCTATCGCCGTGTTAGTGTCCAAGCTAACGGTATAATTATTATTTTACGCAAAGGCACGGTTATTTTTTTTTTCCCAAAAACTACAGAACGGTTTTTCATGAAACTTTAAAGTAATATAGATTATTCTATATTACTTTAAAGTTTCATGTAAAATTTCACTATACATCAGATTAACGTATTAATAGGACACGATTTATGGCGATTTTGTGTAATTTGGCTATAATGTTACTGTAAGTATCGCGTTCGTTGAAATAATACCTGTCCTCTGTTAGGTTATTTTTATATGTATTTTAGTATGTGTATCTTGGTTATTTTAATAGCTTGAGAAAAAAATAAATAAAAATATCTTCATGCAATTCCCAATACAGGGGTAGACAGAGGTCTAGTCTAGACATTTGAGTCCCTTCGACCCATCTTCCACCGAAGATATTTTCGGGACGGATTTTTTTAAGAATAACAGTTAGTTTTTAATACAGATTTTTTATGTATAAATAATTTAGTTTAGTTGTTCTCTCAGTCCTAGGCAAAACATAGGCTACTTGTTGTCATCATAACAATTATCATCATATCAATTACACATTGTAATAAATAAAATGTGTATAAACAACATACACATAAGAGAACAAGGTATGTCTTTCAATTAATATTGTACTGTACTGTAATATTGTACTGTACATATTGTGATACTCATGTGATAAACGAGATAAAGAATGAAACAAAATTTTCAAATAACCGTTTTTTTAACAATATTAAATATTGAAAATGATTTAACTAAGATGGAACCACTGTTAATACAAATTACATTCACGATTCACTCATTGTTACCGATACGTCGACTCAAAGCCCGGTTTAGTCAGAACAATCGTCCCTTATTACTGAGGATATATCTTTCCTGCTCCGCGTACGGGGTAATTTCATCGGGCCAGATGTTATTAAAGGGGATGAATGATCGAATGAGGGATAAGGTCGATCCACGTGGAATCGTATTAATCCTGAAATACTTTGTATTACTGTTGGGGATTATTCTCGGAAAGATCGATTAAGACATGAAACTTACAGCATCAATTGGTATATAGAGGTTAAAGTAATTAATTAAATTAGGTTTGTATTTTCACGATAGCGGAATGGTTGGGTGGTCGGAATTTTGAGTCAAGAGACCCGAGTTCGATCCCCAGGTGGCAGGCTCGTACCAATGGGTTTTTCAAAAACTTGTGTACGAATTATGTCCTTGGCTTGGACATAGAGACGGCGACAGGCTCACCACCTATCACGTTGTCCCTGAAATATCTTCGGTGGAAGGTGGGTCGAAGGAACTTAAGTGTCTAGACTAGACCTCTGTCTTCCCCTGTATTGGGAATTGCGTGAAGATGTTTATTTATTTATATTTATTATTATCATTTATAGATTTGTATTTTAATGTGTCTATGAATTTTGATCTGTTCTAAATTTATGACTATTTAAATCGGAATTATGTCTGAAAGTTTTCTATTATTCTTAGGGTTCATAAGTAATTCATTGTTGATTTGAGGGATATAAACATTTATACTCAATTTATGAAACTAAACTATGTTTATATTTACTATTTATTGTTCAAAATAAATATAAAAAGAAAATCTTGAATTTAAGTAGTTGCTGAATATTATTATTTTTATTTCTGAATATTTATCATATCTTATTTAAAAACAAACCAAGAATGATAATTGAGCTTTTAAATTTTCAAGAATTTGGATTCTTGATTTATATAAGTATACTTAGACATTCAGATAGATAAACATCCATGAATGAAATACAAACATTCATATTCATCACACAGACATTTGAAGGCACCGTCGTAGAAATGTATATGAGTACCAGTACCAAAATAGGTCTTGGTAACTAAATCATGATATGTATAAATATACCTACATAAATAATTAATAATATAAACATCCATGTATGAACCGTGTGATAACGGTTTAACCGTGTGGTAACCGTGTAAGAATATTGCCACTCCTTTTCTTTCTGTGGATGTCGTAAGAGGGGCCTAAGGGAAACAGCCTTGAATATCGTTATGGCAACCGAGAGATGGCGGGATAACCATTTCTAAAAATATCAGACGAAAATAATCAGACCAAAGATGGGCTGCAACGTCTTAAATGCAAGTGGTCTGGTATTGCAATCGCCAATCCACTTGTCAATTGTGGCGACTGTAGCCTATCCTCCCTGTGGGATAGACCTATGTCCTGCAGTGGACTTTAAAGGGCAGTTATGTACACATACAATAATAAAATACATATAAACGTCCTCGACTCGAGTGCAAACATTCATTTATCATTACATTATCATTCAAAGAGGGCAAACCCTTAGGATCTGAATCCGCAAAAATTTAAAGGCAGACTTACTACCATCAGACAATCCAATAATTATACATACATCACAGACATTGCTCTGATTCCAAAGTAACTTGCTGAACCACTTGTGTTATGAAATCGGAAACGACTGAGGTACGATAAACACCCAGACCCGAGACAATGTAGAAAAAGAGGTTGACCGCGAATCCAATCTGGGACCTCAGAGCTGGCGACATCATGAAAAACGGTGCACATGGTAGAATATCTTAAATTCGTTTATTACTAGTATTACAAAAATGCATTAGGAAAATATTTTCTGCTTTATACCTGAAAATTATAGCTAGCCAAATTGGTTAGTGGCCTTCACTTTCTTAAAGTGTAGCCTTCAATATTTTAACGTTTTCTCTAATCAGTAAGTTAAGGCAATTTATCATAAAATAATTAATCAGTAGGCAAGGCCTACTCAATACAACGACGCAGTCATCACCGACTTCAATATTGACAGTTTGGTAATTTTTTTTATGTTTTTACCATCTAGAACCACTCTACCTTGAAATAAAACTTGACTATGCTGAAGAAACCCCAACCTCAAAGATAAGTTCCTCTAATTTTAAAATCGCCCAGAGTTTGAAACATTTAATTGGCGAAAAGTCACATAAAGAGTAAGGTTTTTATTATTTATTTTTAAGTAATTTTTCTTTAAAATCGTATAAGAAATAAAATCCATTTCAATGTAAGTGACATTATCAATACAGCCTGTAATTAATGGAACAGTTTCACGTGAAATCTGTTCGGGATTGTTAATTGGATCCTATTTCTTGCAATTCACTGAAGATACTACTCAGTAACAAATGAAAACATTTACGTAACGGTGATTGCCGCTATGTTATTTGTTTTTAATAGATTTATTTTATCTTTTTTTATCTTCTCGTGCTTTTCTAGAACTGGGGTAGACAGAGATTTCCACAACTGAGTCCATTCGACCAATCTTTCACCAATTTTATCTTTAATAACTCATCTTTAATTTCATTATCGAAAATGTTGTAAGTTTTTTATGAATATAAATGCCGTGTGGTAAAGGCTTACGAATATAGCATACCTGTATTCCCGTGGGTATCGTAAGAGGCGACTAACGGAATAACGTTGAAAATGCTATTGGCTACCGACAGCTAGAGAGATAATCATGACGAAAAATACCTTACCAAAATAATGTAGACCCATGTGGGGCAGCGGCGTCTAAAATGCGGCGTGATTGTGGCAAACCTTCCCGTATGGGAGAGGCCTAAGTCTTGCAATGAACCTATAATCATTAGACCTTACAGTATTATTAGAGTATCGATAGAACACTACATCACTAATGATACATGACACACAAAACATTTTATTACGTGTAACTTATTAGTATCTTAGTATGTATTATGTAATCCATACAACATTTAGAAATGTTTGGACTGGGCTGGACTGGGCACGCTTGCCCGTCACTGGTCTAAATTTTGGTGTAGTATTTTTCGATATAATTAATTCGCCATCTGTTGGTGGTCAATTGCATTTTCAAGGGTTTTCCCTTAGTCGCCTTAGTCGCCACGGGAAGAGAGGGAGTGACAATATTCTGATACCACACGGGTTTACCTTGTGTAATTTTATGCAATTCGATTAAGGCCAATTACAAAAGTAACACTTATAATGATCATTATTTACTTACCTTTATGCACAGCCCTTGAAGGTGTAGCCACAGAGAACAAATCGCCAAGTAAGATCCTTATATACATCTTTCGCTTCCTTCCAATTAATTATTTTCTTGATGCACGTGGAGGTATCCGAGTATATATATACTATATAGGTATATGTTTTTAATACAGTTTGTCTGTATGTACATGATTGATAAGTTTGACGTTACTTCACAGGTTTCGAAGGCACACACGTGATGATATTCATTGGTTTTGGCTATTTGATGACATTTTTAAAGAGATACTGCTACAGCGCTCTCGGGTTTAACTGGTTGCTTGCGGCATTGGTTGTGCAGTGGGCTTTACTTTGTCAATCTTTCTTCAGTATGGAAAATAATGTCATCTTTATTACAAAGAAGAGCATACTTGGTAAGTTGTTTGCAAAGACACTGTTCCCTTATTTTTAGAAACCTGTTATCAGGTTTCTAATTGAATAAAACTGTTTCTGTTTTCGTATAATTGTGTTCAACTGTAGTGTAGTTAGTCTAAATAAAAAAAATATTACATTTTTTGGGTTTATTTCTTAAGAATCGATTTTCCTGTGCAAGCCCGGTACTTGTTCATTAATTTACGTGGAGTTCTCTCAGCGAGATGATAACTTTTTTTTATATTTTTTTTTTTAACTTAAAGTACATAATTGATATACCAAAACATACCATCATGCTTTCAGTAATATAACAAATAACATAAAAAATAACAATCAACAAACTATAATTTTATAATCATTCGTAAGCAGTCTCTCCTAACTCCAGAACTAACGTAACCTAACCCCAGAAGCCCGACGGAGTTGACACACATTTTTTAATTATTTTTTACTAAACTTGTGATATTGTAAATTCTGTAATTTAAAATAAATATTTTTATTCTTTGGAGAAGTCTTAATTTTCTTTGTTATTAATATAGTACTATATTTCTTTATCATATTCTTATTACAGAAGCTGACATAATGTCAGCAACCGTACTTATAACATTCGGAGCAATTCTCGGCGTAGCAAGTGTAACACAACTGTTGCTTATAGCAATTATTGAGACGGCACTTGGCTGCGTAAATATATGGCTGGTGACAGACTACTTCAAAGTAAGTTTGAACTATTGCAATGTTAACAAAATTAAGCAGCATCGATGAAAAACAGCAGCGTTCTAAGTTGCGATAAGTGTGATCGCTAAACGTGGCGATTGCGACAAATTCTCCTCACGGAAGCAGTTTATGTCTGCTTTGGACTTTAACATGATGTTATGTAATATTTTATGATTTTTTACATATTATTATTATTTTATGTACTCTCTTCTTATTTTTGCTATCATGTTGAGTTGATAATATCTTTGATCCAGGGATTAGTAATCAGTAACCTATATGAGGTTGAACTTTGTCCTGACTCCAGGCTCTCCCATAACATTTCATAAATTGTAACATGTTATTAATTTTAAGATTTATAAATTATGAAAGCAAATATACAGTTTACTATTAATAATATTCATATCGTAGCCTCGAACATAAAGACAGCGACAGGATACCTGTCACGTTGTTAAAAAAAATCCTTCCGTGAAAAATTAGTCGAAAGGACATAATTGTTTAGACCTTTGTCTAACCCAGTATTGGGAATGGCGTGAAGTTATTCTATTTTATTTTTTATTTTAACATTTCTCAGGCTGCTGACGTTGGCGGTTCCATGGCTATACACACGTATGGTGCATATTTTGGACTCGCTGTGAGTCGCACACTGCATTCATTTAAAAGAGCTACAGAAGCAACTCCGACTGAAGGTTTAAATGGTTCTTCTTATTCATCTGACGTTACCGCTATGATAGGTATGTTATATGCTTGACTAATTTCAAAATGAGGTTATGTATTCATCTACATATTTTACATGATTTCTTGTAAGCCGATTTTAGCTTAATAGGCTACACCGGAAATGAATTAAAATAAATATCATCGCTCATATTAACAATACTAGGGTAGACAGAGTCTGGATAAATAAGTTCTTTCGACTTACCTGTCATCGAAGAGTAATTGTAACAACGTGACATGCGGTAAGTCTATTGCCGTCCTAGTCTCCAAGCCATCATAGCAATATACTTATAAAGATAAATTTACATAAATAAACATAATTTTCTTTCTTCATATAACCTATTAACCTATTAAAGTCCACTGCAAGACTTAGAACTCTCCCATATGGAGGGAGGATTTGCCATTATCGCCACGCTTGGCAAGCGGATGCGATCGCAGGACCACACCACTCGCACCTCAGACGCTGCTACCTATCTTCGGTCTGATTATTTTAGTCTGATATTTTTAGAGATGGTTATCCCGCTATCTATCGGTTGCCATAACGATATTCAAGGCTTTTTCCCTTAGTCGCCTCTTACGACACCCACGGAAAGAAGGGGAGTCGCAATATTCTTACACCGTTACCACACGGTAACTTCCTCTTTTTTCATCTATCGTTTTTTTATCACTTTCTTCATATAAATTATTATAATTATAGGTAAATATACTTTAATGTGTACATTTAAAAAACCTTGTCTTCAGTACAAATATTCGTAATCATCACAAAAATATTTTCCCCTAGCCAATCCTCGTGTGCCTTAATAAAGTCTTATAGACGGCACTTCAATTCAATAGATAGTCGATATACTTATAGTGGTTTCCGAGAATTGTCGTGTGGTTACGGTTTACAATGTACCACAACCTTTTTTCCCGTGAAGGTCGAAAGAGGCGACTCGGGGAAAGACTTGGAAATGTTGTTGGCAACCGATGGCGGGATGACCATCTATGAATCTCTATCAATCTATGAATAGCGAGATGAAATGTAGCAGACCAAAGTTTAGCAGACCGGTGAAAACCGTCTTGAAATGTAACAAACCAAAGTTCTGCCGACCGGTGAAGGACGGCAACTTCTAGGGTGCAAGTATCTGGTACTATGATAGCCAATTCTCTTGAAAACAAAGGTTGACGATTAAGGCAAGAAAGCCATCCTGCACGAAAGGAGACTTTTTCATGCCGGTACAATGATAATTATGATTATTGGTACCTTTTCCTTTAATCCTGTTTTATTGTATATGCAGGATCAATATTTCTGTGGATTTACTGGCCATCATTTAATTCTGCGCTAACAAGCTCTGATGCTGAGTATCAAAGGGCAGTTGTCAACACTTATCTATCGTTAGCTGCAGCAACCGTAAGTTTTTTTTAATGCTTTTATTTTGTAATTATTTATGACATTTTCAATGATTCTTAAATGAAAACTACACTTAAGGAAACTCAGTGCTGGTAGTAAATTTGTTGTATAGTAAATTTGTTGGTAGCAAGTTTGTAAAAGTTGCAATACTTTACGCTGAATCGATAAATGCTTAGTGGCTAATGAGTGTTAATTTTGGCAAGTTTTAGGGGATGCTTGTGTATAGTAGGGGATTGTAAAGAATAAGACGTAGAAAAAGAATAACATAAAATTGTAATACAAATATTCCTGCTGGTCTGTTGCAGATTATAATAATATTACGAGATTCATTACATCGAAATAAAATAACAAGTTAACTACTACTTGACAGGACTCAACGTTATTGTTATTTCCGAGTTATCGGCGTACAAATTTACCACCTTGCAACTGAGACGAAAACTTTTAAAATTGCGAAATCTAGGCGAAAAATATCATAACTAAATTAAATAGAGCGATCACAGGTAGCACCAAGGTATCTGCTGCTATCGCTAATCTGCTTGCTAGACGTGGCGATTATGGCCTATCCTCAAGTAGCACAGGTTAAATGGATTCTCTTTACTCTTAAAATAAAAATTGGAACAGTAATTGCACAGTTGTTAAACCGCAGAAATATAGCGATGTTTTGCTTAACCGATGTTTGTCAGGTTGAAAGTATAAAATGTTTTCTTTTTATCTAATACCTTATAATATATAACAAATCACGATAACCGAGTGGTTAAATGTAGAAAGAAAAAGAAGGCAGACAGACTGTAGGCTTGTACCGACGGATTTTAAATTATATTAATTAAAAAATATTAATAAAAAAATGACGGCAACGGGCTCATCAGCAGTAACGTAAAAATAAAATAAAATATCTTCACGCAATTCCCAATACAGGGGTAGACAGGGGTCTAGTCTAGACAATTAAGTCCCTTCGATCCACCTTCCACCGAAGATATTTTCGGGACAACGTGACAGGTGGTGAGCCCGTCGCCGCCTTTATGTCCAAGCCAACGATGAAATTCGTACATACGTTTTTGAAAAACTCATTGGTACTGCTACCTGGAGATCGAACTCGGGTCTCTCGACTCGAAATTCCGACCATCCAACAACTCGGCCATTGTGACTTATCACCAGTAAGGTTGTTCCAAGTAATCTCCGGAAAAAATGTATTGGGAAATGCGTGAAAGGTATAACATTCTCAATATTAATATTAAACAATCAATGCTATTTTTAGGCCTCTTGACTAAGTTTCCTCTTACGACACCCGACAAAAAAGAGGTGGTATATTATACTCATATCTACATAATGGAAGGCTGTACGTAATCTCACAAACCTGAAAATTTTTCCTTGTTCAAAAATTCCGCGCATACTTTTATCGCTGTAATCGGAATTTAATTTACACCCAGGTTACAACCTTCGTTGTTTCGTCTATCGTTAGTGAACACTCAGGGAAGTTGGATATGGTGCACGTTCAAAATTCTACTCTAGCTGGAGGTGTGGCCATTGGGTCTGTTTGTAACATGCAAGTCTCTGCTGGTGGAGCCATAGCGATTGGAATTGGTGCTGGAATCTTAAGTGTTCTTGGTTATAGATATATAACGGTAAGTAATTTTTTTAAATATAATTTACTTTTATATTACTTCTTAACATGTTCAACTATCCGTATCTATATGCACATCTATTCAGATGAAAATTCACATTTTTCAATCGACTTTAATCTTACAACTCAATTTTTGTCAACTAATTAAGAACCGATGTAAATTACCATTACGCTGGTTTGTAAATCTTGAAGAGCGACAAGCAATATACGACTACTATATACAAAATACTTATATTATTTCATTATTTTATTAAACTTCATACATATGATAATGTATGAGCGTAATTTATATGTGAAGCATTCCCTACTATTTCCGTAATATTTCATTTACATTTAAAGAAGAAAACCAGCATGTTACAAAGACAGATTAGAGCAGAGAATGTCTGTCACGTTGCTGTAATGCGTTTTGTTAACTACAAATGACCTTGAAAAGGTTTCTCACGAAGTCATAGGTAGTGCCAACATCACATACATTGCTCTGATCCCTAAGTAAGCAGCATAAGCACTGTGTTATGGCCACTCGCCACTGCGACTGCAACAAGCGCCCTGATGCTACCACGGACCTATTATTTAATAAATATATCCTATTGAATTTTAACATTATTACGGAAAATATACTGCTATTACTGAAAATAATTTTCGAAAAACTCTTTTGAACCTACAATATTACGTCATGGATTCCTCAAACGCTTTGAACTTTACAAATTTCCAAACGTTAAGTTACATGCATAAATAAGATATGCTGTGATAACAAAGTAACAAATTTTTTCTGAAGATATTTCTCTTCTTTTATATATTACTTAGGTAATAACGCATGCTCTTGTAATCGTAATTCCCAATACAGGGGTAGACAGAGGTCCACCGATGTGGTGAGTCCATCGCCGCGTTTATGTCCAAGCCAACGATGTCATCATCGTACATAAGTTTTTGATAAAACCCATTGGTGCAAGCCGGCCCCCTGGGATCTAACTCGGATCTCCTGACTTAAAATCCGATCAACCAACCACTCAGTTATCGAGTTCATATTTTTATTTTGTTTATTTATAAACCCTATCCATTTTTCTATTCATCATTTAAAGTCACGATAGCCGAGTGGTTCGGTGGTCGGAATTTCGAGTCGAGAGACCCGAGTTCGATCCCCAAGTGGCAGGCTCGTACCAATGAGTTTTTCAATTGTCTAGACTAGACCTCTGTCTACCCCTGTGTTGGGAATTGCGTGAAGATATGTATATATATATATATATATATATATATATATATATATATATATATATATATATATATATATATATATATATATATATATATATATATATATATATATATATATATATATATATATGTATATATATATATATATATATATATATATATATATATATATATATATATATATATATATATATATATATATATATATATATATCCATTTTTCTAATACTGGGGAGACAGAGATCTAGATTAAGGAGCTCTTTCGCCACACCTTACGCCGAAGCTTGTTTGAAAAAACGTGACAGGCAGTGAGCCTAACACCTCTTTACTTACTCTACTTACTTTCTCTAAGGCTTAGGCAAGGCAAGGTTTTTTTCATTTAGTAAAACACATAAATACATTTTTCTATACATAGTATATATTAATCTATACACTATATTTTTTTGTGTTTTAAGTAAAGAATTGTGATTCCATACATTTTATTTTAACATTAAATTTGCAGCCAAAACTCACAAAGTGGGGTTTCATAGACACATGCGGTGTAAACAATCTCCACGGAATGCCAGGTGTTTATTCCGGACTCTTGTCAATACTGTTTGCCGCTTTAGCTGCAAGCGAGAGTTACGGAGCTGAGCTGGGGGCTATTTTTCCGGAAATGAAAGAGGTATGTTTTGTCATCAGTTTCGATATGCAAAAATGAATAGACATCTGGTCTAGGAGCATCAAGTTTTCTTTCATTAGACTAAACTGATAGAGAATGCCTAAATCAATAAAAGTGCTTATATGTATGTGTGTTGTATATGAAAAAGTTATGATAGTATAACTGTTATATTTGAAAGGCTTATCCCCGCTTACCTTTTTAGTCCCCTCTTACGTCACCTACGGAAAATAAGGGGGTTGTCAAAGTATAACTAATACATACAATGATATCGACAACATCACACACATTGCTCTAATCCCAAAGTAAGTAGCTTAAGCTCTTATTTTGAAAAAGAAACAACGTAGGTAACACGAACACAAACTGCATTGAACTGTCTACGAATCGAACCCGGTCCCTCAAAGCAATGAAAACCGATCTTTATGCTCGTCCGCGAATGTCATCCGTCAGTAAATTAAATATTTTAAATAAAATGCTACAAAATAAATAAATAAAGAAATACTGCAGTAAATACCAGCAGCACGCACCGGCTTCGCATTGGTAGCAGAGGCTATAAAAGGAGCCAGTTACGACAAAAATGTCGGTTATGGTAAAAATGTAAAATAGCTTCAATTATCGTTATATTTTAGCCAATTTTCACAAACCCTTAATGGATAATCAGTTAATGGTTCCTCATGAAACACTACGGCAATGAAATGAAACCGCATCAATACATATAGCCGTTTTTGAGCTTATCGCGTACAAACATAGACAGACACACGATGGATCTTTGTTTACATACACACA
Organism: Sericinus montela; assembly: GCA_029286605.1. NCBI lineage: Eukaryota > Metazoa > Arthropoda > Insecta > Lepidoptera > Papilionidae > Sericinus > Sericinus montela. Next base: position 1,692,872 of record JAGSMR010000065.1, on the reverse strand, counting down.
TAACGGCCTATTAAAGTCCACTGCAGTACAAAGACCTCTCCAATAATGAGGATTTTCCATAACCGCTAAGCTACTCGCAATTCACTCACTGCTGCCAATTTGCGGTCTGATTATTTTGGTCTGGTATTTTCCGAGATGGTTATACCGCACCGCTATCTGTCGCTTGCCGTAACGATAGACCATAATTTTCTGGGACTCTGTATAGCTCAGTGTCGGCAATAGCGTGAAGATAATTTATTACATTTAACTAGACTTTTTCTTTAGTCACATTTACGGTATCCACGCGAAGAAAGAGTTAACACTTTATATAATATGCTTGTACATAGTGATAATAATTTTAAAGAATAAATAGACATTTGGATATAAGTGCGTATATCTTGTGTATCCATACACAATTGCACACGTATGTATTCAGTAGATGTGTGCATCTATGGACCCCAAATGTTAAACGGTTTCATCAACTATTTGAAAGGTGGAAAACCGACCATATTAAATAAACAATTACCTATTGTGTTTTTTTTTAAGTAAAGTCAACATTTATTTCTGGATTTACTTTATACTTAATTTTTGCAAATTCGTTTACTTATTTACTAATTTGCAAAATTTAAAAACAAAACTCAGAAAGACCATCGTTTAACAAAAGTAGTAATTTATATAGCCGTACAGCTCCCTTGTAAAGAGACAATTTGGCCAATAAAACAAGCGTTAACGAAGTGACTTTATCGAGTTTTACAAAGCGGCGACAGTTCGATTGACTGATTCCAAACTTGTCAAATATCCCTACAAACAAAATTCACAACCCCGATACGTCCCAATAGCCGAGATAATGTGTTCCTGTTTTCGAAGCTGCGGGTTTCGGGTTCGAATTCCGCTAAGGACAACAATTTTGTGATGATCATAAAGGTTTGTACTCGAATTATGGACGATTAATTGTATTCATAAATATATGTATAATTAAATACACATGTATGTAATAAAACTGTACCGTTACTATGAACACTAAAGCGGCGAAATTTTTACCACCTGTCACGTAGTTTAGTCATGTTAGACTTCTGTGAAAAGTAGGTCGAAATCAAATGAAATCAAATAATTTATTCACCGAGATAAGAATGTACATTCGTTTATCGATTGATATTTTTTAATCTACCACCGTTGCTTAAGGAGATTCATCTAACGGAGAAGAAACGAGCGAAAGAAACTCCGTAAAGGCATTAATTGTTTAGATTTCTGCCTACCTAATCTTCACGCAATTTCACAATAGAGTAAATAGCGTAAAGATTGTAAAGAACTCATACCTAAAACTTTTAATACTTCTAATACCTAAATTACTTGTACTCTTTTCAAATACGTGTCTTTTATATAAATCCATCACACATCCCCCAGTTTTTGAAGACTGACCCATTTAATCATCTTTTGCCAACTAGATCGGAATGTACATCAATTTAACAAGCTTCAGTCGGCATCAATTTGTCAATGGAAAGAACAGTAATATTTTTTTATATACATATAAATGATAACGGAAATTAGCTTAGCCAACATCCTTGTCATAATAAAAGCGCATACATAAAATAGAACATTAAAATTTTCATTTTAGTGGTGCCAGCCCGGAGACATAATGTGATCTAGCACTCGATTGTAAGACAAATTCCCTAACTACTAGACTATTATTTCATTTACATTTCCCAAAGAAATTAAAGATTTTATTTTATTTTGATATTTTAAATAAAATTTTTAAATTATAATTATTGCTGATTTTTTTTTGTATAACTCTTTTGAACCTAAAATATTTTCTCGTGAGTTACTCAAACGTTTTCCAACTAACAAACTTCCAATCCATATATTATGGTTATAAGCATAAGTAAGACATATGCTGTCTAACAAAATAATATACTATTGCTAGGCCTTATTTCATCTTGATAGATGATTCAAGCAGCGTTAATGTTAGAAAGGCAATACCAATCGGGGATAGATACTTGCGTGTACATATTCGGCACGCAGAATTTGCGCCTAACAAAACTCCATCACGTTTAAGTTTTTTAGCCCTTATTGAGCTAAATCTTGAAACCAGACATTATCGCTGATTTTGGAACCCTTAGAAATAGTAAAATTTCTGAAGATATTTCATAGCAATTACGAGTACTTTTTCATTTGTATTACGAAAATACAAATGAATAAATAAGAATATCTGTGTATATACAAGCCTTGCTCATAGGAATCAATAAAATAATTATAAAACAACTTCTTGGTCTTAGTTTTAGGTTAAAAATAAATTACGAATTTTAATTTCAGGACGGCTCTGGAAGGTCTTCTAGTAATCAAGCTTTCTATCAATTATATGCGTTAGCTACTACCTTGGTAATTGCTACTGTAGGTGGTATTGTTACAGGTATTTTTTCTTATTACTTATTTTTTATTAGAAGGGAAAAAACTCCACCAAAGACACAATGTATGCAATGTGTAAAATTATTTGGTTTCATTTGATAAAATGGATCCAAATAATTTTACACAATGCACAATGTAAACAAATAATATTTAATTTAATCCTTAATAAAACTGTTACTGCGGCAATCTCACCGCCGGTCACAATGTACCACAATAAGATTTTGATTCGAAAGCACTAAAAATTTGGCTCGACCTATGAATGAACCAATAGTATGAATAGTATGAAACCGTAACATGTTGTGAATTGATGAATTAAATAACTAGAGTGAATTGACACCCGAAGGTCCAATTGATAGTGACAGGGTCACTTCACACTGAGGGTTTCGGGTTCGTGTCCCGCTAGGGATATGTTTGTACTGAATCCATGGATGTTTTGAGAATATTGCACCGTCTGCTTGAACGCACAGGCGGCGATAGGCTCACCACCTATCGAATTGGCCCAAATAACTTCAGTAAAAGATGGGTCGAAAGTACTTTAAAGGTTGTCTGGAAGAAATCGCTTTTAGCGATAAGACCGCGATTTGTGTCACCACAGTCTTACAAAATTTAATATTGTATATTTTCTGCGTTGGTGTGCAATAAAGAGTATTTTATCTATCTATCTACTTAATTGTCTTGACCTCTGTCTACCCCAGTTCTGGAAAAATACGCTAAAGGAACTAGACTAAGTAGATAGACTAAGTAGATATATAATTTTATTTCAGGTCTAATAGCTCGATTACCACTATTCACTCCACTGAAGGATACAGAAAAATACGATGACAAAATCGAATGGCACTTACCGTGAATATTATTATCAAAAAGTTTATAATTAATTTATCTAGACAACCATAATATATTATAATAATGTTGTATGTAATTTGAACAATTTGGATTTATTTTATAATTTAATTTAAAAGTGATAGAATGATCTAATTTATATTTGTACGCACTCAAGCAAATTTGATTTAATTTTAAGTGTTTATTTTATTTACTTTTTACATTAAATAATTAAGTTATTAATAAATATTATTTTACTTGCCTTAAAGGTTCTTTTACTATGTACAACATATTAATTTAAAAATTTATTGAATTAAAGAAATGGAATTAAAAATAAGTCACTATAAACGAGTGTTTGGGTGGTCGGAATTTTCAGTCAAGAGACACGAGTTAGACCCCCAGGTGGCAGGCTCGTACCAGTGGGTTTTCCAAAAACTTATGTCTGAATTCTATCGTTGGCTTGAACATAAAGACGGCGACAGGCTCACCACTTATCACGTTGTCCCGAAAGTATCTTCGGTGGAAGGTAGGTCGAAGGGACTTAATTGTCTAGACTAGACCTCTGTCTACCCGTGACACTTATTTATTTTATTTATTTACTAAAAAATATTGATTGAATTATTCGAGCTATTCATATTATAATGTATTTGACAAAGTATTGCGCTAACATACCTCTAAAATAGAGACAAACATCATCTCTTTAAATCTGTTAAATAGATCTGTATTAGACATATACAGTGGAAACTAGAAAACTATTAACCATGTAACTGGCCATATAAGTCACAGATCTAACCATAAACCCGGTACTCATTGTCTACGTGAAACAGCAGTGGTAATCAAAATTAAACTCGAGCGATAACGTTTGTATAGGAGTCTCGTAATGTAGTAACGAATTTAAGCCAGTATATCTTGCTAGTGTGGCTATGTAGTTTATCTTCAGTACGCAGTAACCGAAAGATATAACAGCATTATTGAACCATTTAAATCCTAATATGTGGTACGTGTGGTAACGGTGTAAGAATATTCCCACTACCTTTCTTCCCGCAGGTGTCATAAGAGGCGACTAAGTGAAACAGCCTTAATAAATAATAAACATCTTCACGCAATTCCCAATACAGGGGTAGACAGAGGTCAAGTCTAGACAATTAAGTCCCTTTGACCCACCTTCCAACGAAGATATTTTCGGGACATATATGAAACAGCCTTGAATATTGTAATGGCAACCGATTTATGGCAGGATAACCATCTCTAAAAATGTCAGGCTAAACTAATCAGACCATAGATGGGCAGCAGCGTCTGAGATGCAAGTGGCCTGCCAAGCGCGTGATTATGGCAAATCCTAGAGGCCTATTTCTGCAGTGGACTTAAACAGGCCGTTATGTATGTATGTATGTATGTATTTAATATGTATTTATTTGACGACCTCCGTGAACGAGTGGCGTACACACCGATTTTCAAGGTACGCCTTCTCTGGGGTTCGCACTTCAATACCCCGTACAATACCACGGTCAATGGAGAAAATTACTTATTCTACGTTTTCTCTGATCTGGTTGTTTGTGGACGCTTCGTTTATTCAAATAGTCAATAAGTATATAGTATAAATATTTTAGCAACTGACCTTGGGTCAATAACAAAACATGTTTGCCATATGGTGTCGGTATTACAATTTGAATTTTACTTCCCCTAGGTGTCATAAGAGCTTACTTATAAGAGAATAAGGCTTAAAAATGTAATAGCTATAAACTCAGGAGAATAAATGGGTTTCTATATTCTTAGAAAGTTACGTACAATATTAATAAATGTCGTTCTGTAAATCTAAATATTCGAATGCAATAAAGAAATCCTTTTCCAAGAAAAATGAACAGAAATTACTTTTTATTTCCAATTTAGTATAACTTAATATAGACTTAACGTTATATTAATTTACAACAAGGTAACATAATGAAATTCCAAAGGTCTGCGGTTGGGGCCGTATGAGAAACAGGAATGTTTGTTAATGGCTTCATTTAGTTATTTGTTACTTTTGTGAGTACCTACCTAATAATTTCTTTGTAGTAAGTATACAATAAGGAAGTATACAATGTAGTGAATATACTCTTATAATTTAATAAAGATGAAATTTGATTGCTTTTTTGCCCCGTACAAAGAATAAGCGATTACAGCGAGTGAATTGATGGAAGGGGTTATAAACACTTACCAGAATAAAAGAAGTTGCCTAGCCTCGCACGCCAAGCGGATTGGTGATCGCAGTAGTCATCACCACATGTTCATCGCCCATTCAAGAATCTGCTATATAAAATCGAGTATTTTTATGAATATCTATGTTATAAGAGACGACTACAAAGGGAAATGCATTGGAAATTCCTAATTGAAGCGGGATAAATATGATAAATACCTAATAACAATTCACCAGATCGGTAACTGGCAGCTGCGTCTTAGGAGCAAGGTATCTGGTACTGCTATCGCCAATATGCTTGGCAGGCGTGGCGATTATAGTAAACCCTCTTTTACGGGAGAGGCCGATGTGCTGCAGTGCATATTTACAAGTCGTTACGGCATGATATAATATTGATACGTTATATCACATCCTATCAAACCGGAATATTAGAATAGAATATTATATAATACATTATAATAATGCAATATTATGTATTATAATATATATTAAAATTATGGAATGCCATATTAATAACAACTGTAGTGGTGAGGTCCAAAATATGTAGAAATTTTTATGTATCAATGATTTTGTACAAATTCTGATTGGAAGAAAAGCTGTAAAATATAGAAACATTACGCGTTTGATTTAACGTAGACGCGTTAATCCAGTCTCGCAGTCGAGACAACATGATGTGACGTGTAAAGTACGTAAAATCGTACATAATTACAGCATATCAGACTGTCGTCAAATTGAACATATGGTCATTAGAGTTGATAAGTGTGAAGGTAGTTCTTAACAAGCTTCGTTTAAAAATATGTTATGATATCTCGCCCGTGTCACTTAAAATTTATATTTTATTAATATTTTATAAATAAATATCTTCACGCAATTCCCAATACAGGGGTAGACAGAGGTCAAGTCTAGACAATTAAGTCCCTTTGACCCACCTTCCACCGAAGATATTTTCGGGACAACATGACAGGTGGTGAGCCTGTCGCCGCCTTTATGTCCAAGCCAACGATGAAATTCGTACATAAGTTTTTGAAAAACTCATTGGTACTGCCACCTGGGGATCGAACTCGGGTCTCTCGACTCGAAATTCCGACCACCCAACAACTCGGCTATCGTGACTTAATTATATAAATAAAATAAAATAATAAAATAATTAAATAATATAAAATAATGTTTTATAAATATAATTTATCTTTAATTTTGTAACAAATATGTTTGTATAATTGATTTTTAATTCTTTTCAATTGACATTTGAGATTCAGTTCTCAGAATTTGTTTACAAATTTATTGTCATAAGTATTCTGAGAACGTTATAGAACATAAACAAAGTAAAAACTTTTAAAAGTTTAATACATTACGTGTTTATGTGATAGCTGTGCTACGTTCGTGACGCCAATGAACAGTTCTTGAAAATCAGCGCTGAGTGAGACCATATTCATAGAACACATGCTTAGCCATCCTCTTTTTGGCGGAATGCGACCTGTTTATTTTATTAAACTTACTTATACTTTCATATGTTTGAATTGCTTCGGCTGAATAAATGTTTTTTCGATTCTATTCTAGTTTTTAGCTGTTGTATTTTATATGAAGGTTGTAGTTATAATTTTTTTAGGACTGGCCACTGACACCCACTAAGATTATTCCCATTTGTCGGAGGCAAAATAGTTCTGACGATGAGATTGTGTTGTAGAGTGTTCTGATTTGCACTAGTTTAATAAATAAAAAAAATACCTCTACTTTGTTTATTCCATGTATGTATGTGGTGTACAATAAAGTATTACCTACCACTATTACATACCAATAGTATTTAATGCCACTATTGTTACCAACTTAATCCATCAAGCATAAAATCTAATATAAGATTTCTTTTAAACATTTTATTTCCAAACCATACAATAAATACAAAAGTTGAAAACAGCTTGTGTTTACATCTGCTCCTATTTCCAACGGACAAACAACGTTATCGATATATTTCAGGTTGTATACCGTTACTTTTATTCTTCTTGACACACCGTGAAAAATGACCAAATGCCGCCACAAAAGCTTGAACTCTGCGGTAAAAGCATTAGGTTCAAATTGAATAAAACAAAGATTCGCTTTCAAGGGTCCCAGGTGGTAGTCCCAAGCAAAAATTGTAGTGTAATATTCTGAATGCGAAATCGGATTCCAAAACACATTTCATTATAGCATTTTTAAAAGCAACCATGCATATTGACGACTACCGTGGCGTACACTCAGGTTTTTACGTACGGTCAGCTCTGACGTACCGGGTTTGATTCCATTGTCCTTCATCTTTACAGCCTATCAAAAGTGCACTGCTGAACATAGGCCTCCTCTAAAGATGTCTACAATGAACAATCCTCAGCCACCTGCATCCATCGACTGTCCGCAATTTAATGCATGTCGTTACTCCATCTAGTCGGGGGGTCGCTAGGTACTTACTTTGGGATAAAAGCAATTAAGAGCAGTGTATTATATATTATTTACACTGCATTACATAAATATATTATTTACACTGTCTTTTAAATATTTTATTTTTGTTACTTTAAATCTGTCAGTCTTTATCAGAGCAGCGAGGTGGAACTTTACAGCTACAAAATCTTATCAAAAATTAACTCTCGAGTTGTTCCGACAAGTGGAAGTCTTTTGTTGGAAATTTATTTAGTTAACAGAGTAACAAAATCTAATTTGATATCATTTCTAAAATCTTACATACAAATAGCATAAAAGGAACAAAAAAGTATTCAATAACATTATTGTCCCTAAACATGATATTAGCCATTTCCTTTGAAAATACAGACTGAAATGAGGACTTCATGTTACTCTAAATTCAATGAGCTCGAAAAATACCTTTGTGCAATAGGAGTAGCCTTTGAGCTTTAGCCATTTTAAAATACAAACCCTCTTTGGAAAATCACGAGCTAATATTACGAGACTCGCTATTCTTTGTTTATCGATAACTTACATGTCTATTTATTGTTTTTGCTTGTTTTTTTTGCTATAACAGTACATTAACATGGCCACTGCTATTTATCAGTTATATATTATATAGTAAGTCACGATAGCCGAGTGGTTGGGTGGTCGGATTTTTGAGTCGAGAGAACCGAGTTCGATCCCCAGGTGACAGGCTCGTACCAATGGGTTTTTCAAAAACTTATGTACGAATTATATCGTTGGCATGGACATAAAGACGGCGACGGGCTCACCACCTCCCACGTTGTTACGAAAATATCTTCCGTGGAAGATGGGTCAAAGGGACTTAATTGTCTACCCCTGTATTGGGAATTGCGTGAAGATATTTATTTATTATTATTATTAAATATTTCATGACATTTTAGTTATGAATTTATTGTTTTGGGACTGGCCACTATTTTATTAAACCTACTGATGACTAAAATTCGTATTTTAAATTATTTTGACACAAGAGCTTAAACACTATAATTTGGCTTTTCTATTTTATTTTATTGTTTATTTGACAAGTACTCGGAGACAAGGCACATGACTTAAGAATTGTTTATAACTCAATACAATGTTAGTGATTTGTTTTGCAAATAAAGTCTTTTTACCATATTTAAGGTCAATATTGCCAATGGTATGCCTAACTAGGTACAACTAAGAATGCAATATACTTTCATGTATAAATATATATGAGCCAACATTGATAAATATTTATGTAAACGTCCATTACTCGAGTACAAACAAATGTAGTCATTACCGGGATACTAACTCGCAACCTCTAGCTTGAAGACGGAGATTCACTAGCAAAGCTATCAGGCCGTCAAAATTATAAATTAATATTAATAAAATATTTGAATGCTATTTTTTACGTTTTTCGTTTAAGTAAACATATCGATTGGATCGATCGTCAATAACAATACGTTATAGCCTCTTATAAATAATTCATGATGAAACATTTGTAAGCGCCCCGATAGTCTTTATCGACATTTCACACACGTTTCACAAAACGTTAGGATTTGCTAAGTGAACCATAGAGATATCAGTATAAAATTATCTAGCCCAATTTTGTACATAAAATCTACACATGACAATGGTCCGAAGAAATTAAGAGCATAAACAATCCACAATCGCGTGGATTTGACAATTGTTCGGAGTCGGTTCTATATTTTCTCGGGTCTGGGTGTTTGTGGTACCCTCGTTGTTTCTGATTCCATTATAGAAGTACTTAAGCTGCTTAATTTGGGCTCAGAGCAATGTATGTGATCTAGTTTTTATTAAAAAACTTGTTGACCCAGCAAACGTTGTTTTGCCATATAAAAATAGGGGTCGATCGTAGGGTGGTGAGAATTCAGGGTTTTATGTATTTTTAATGATATCATAAAAATAATATTTAAAAATAAAAAAAATTAGGGTTGGACTACCCTTAACATTTAGGGGGGTGAAAAATAGATGTCCGATTCTCAGACCTACCCAATGTGCACACAAAATTTCATGAGAATCGGTTGAGCCGTTTCGGAGGAGTAAGGTAACTAACATAGTGACACGGGAATTTTATATATAAGATGATTACTTCTTAACCTACCTACTAACTTTAATACACCAAAATGACATGACAAATACGTCTTTTCTATATCTATGTATCTTTCTCCTTAACCTCCTTTCTTTCCACGAAATTTTGTTCAATATGGTCATATTGAATGTCGAATATAAATTTTGGAGCGTTCCGGAAACAAACGTTTTCGCAACGAGAATATGAAGTCAACTGATCTACCTTGATTTATTTAAATGGAATGGAACACCCTCAAGTAACCTTTAAGCCACGCTTTAAATCAAGCTTTACTCGTAAACTAAAAGCTATAGACGAAGTTTCAGGGCAAGACCATAGCCACACATTGTTACAACTGTAACTTTTTTTTAATATTATATTCTCAATATACTACACGTATATTAAGAGAAAGGTTTTATTACATACAAAAATGTCTTCACGCCATTCCAAATACAGGGGTAGATTGAGGTCTAGTCTAAACAATTAAGTCCCTTCGACCCACCTTCCAACTAAGATATTTTCGGGACAATGTGACAGGTGGTGAGTCCGTCGCGGTCGTTATGTCCACGCCAACGATATAATCGTACATAAGTTTTTTAAAAACCCATTGGTACCAGCCGCCCACCAGGAGATCGAAAGCGGGTCTCCTAACTCGAAATTCGTCGATGTGATTTTCTGGATTTTTTCAAGAACTTGAAAGTTTCGTAACAATAAGGGATGAATTAACATACCTATTAAATAATTCCGAAGCTATAATTAAAATTAAAGTTTTTTATTTTATTTTCTTTAGAAAACATACTAGTGTATGTAATAGAGACATTTTAAGAAAAAAGTAAGTTATTAACGAGTTTTCACAAATGAAATAAATATTATACGAAACATATTTATATTAAATTATTATATTAAAGCTTTTAATATACTATAATGGACTTTAAACTAAAAGGAATTAAACCCTTGTCCAGTCAAATATTTCTTAAAAGTTGTTGAATTAATTACAACAAAATCATACTGCTCAGAATAATTATTATACAATTTAACCACACGGCAGAAATAATAATTTTGTTATTACATGACCAAATCAGGGACGTCCTGAAAAAAGGCCAGGTCAAGAGTACCCTGAATCGAAGAGAATGTATGAAGGGAATAATGAAAGTGGACGAAGCGAAACAAGTATGTAAGGATCGTAGCAAGTGGAAAGAAGTGGTCTCTGCCTACCCCTACGGGAAAGAGGCGTGATGATATGTATGTATGTATGTAAATAACTCCAGAAATATGCTATTAGAGAACATAACATAACCACCACAAAACACACTCGTCTAGTATCAATCAGACCAGTGTAAAATAGGAGCGTTTAAGGGCGTGTTTTCTGGTATTAGGATTACCAATTCGCTTACGATGTGAGGTAATTATGGAAAATTATGGTCATGGGAGTCACCTCTATCCTGCAGTGCACTCACAATCATATAAACACAGATCATATAAACCTGTAAATATTTCATTAATTTTACAGGCTTTTACCCAAGAGCAATCACATTTTGTACCCCATAGTTTTCATGGTATCGGAATTTTCGGTTAAATACAGCACTTAAAATTACATCTTCACACTATCCTCAATACAGGAGTAGACAGAAGTCTAGACAAATCAGTCTCTTCAACCCATCTTCCACAGAAGACATTTTTTGGGTTGTGAGCCCGTCGCCGTCTTTATGTCCAAGCCAACGATATAAATCGTATAAATCGTCATAATAAAAAAAACCATTAGTATGAGCGTGCCACCTGGGGATTGAGCTCGGGTCTCTCGGTCGGAATTTCAGACCACCCAACCACTCAGCTATCGTGACTTTAAAATAAGTAATACGTATAGGTTTTAGAAAAACACATTAGTACATGTGTTTTTCAAAAACCTCTGTACGAATTATATCGTTGGCTTGGACATAAAGACGGCGACGGGCTCACCACCTGTCACATTGTCTCGAAAATATCTTCGGTGGAAGGTGGGTTTCGACCCTTCGGGGACTTAATTGTCCAGATTAGACCTCTGTCTACCCCTGTACTACCTTCCTGTACTGGGAATTGCGTGAAGATATTTACATTTATTTATTTTTTTACTTATTTTAACACTGTTGTTTAATTAGTAGCCCAAACAATATATAATTAAACATAAAACACAACTAATATTTAAAATAATTAAACAAATAATTAAACATATAACACATTTTTTTTAAAAAACAACATTGCTTAAAATTTTTTTCTTATTTCCACCCTTATTAGAAAAATAATCCTAAAAGTGAAAATTTTAAGATAAAGACTATGTTTACCATTTTCAGCTGAATTTTATAAAGGAAGATGAGAGGTGTAACAGGAAATATTTTGTAAGACCCTTTATTAGTGAAACGCGAAATAATTTACACGCCGGATTAAAATTCAGCAGAAAATTAAAGGTTCTTTCTGAAGCTTCCAAATAAGAAGAAAATTTCTTTATTATATTTTTTTTATTTGTTTAAAACTAGCTTGCAATGCGTGCGCTTTACTTTTAATATTAAATAGGGTAGACAGAGGTCTCGTCAATGAAGTCCTTTTGACCCAACAAGGTTTTGACGCCATCTTGGCGTCAACAGTACAATATCCAACAGTACAATATTCTTACGCTTATAATTAAAATCAATCAATATACAATAGTTTATGGATAGTCGTTTTTTAACCTACCCCCGTTTCGAATTGAGGTTCCTCTAATCGTATCTAACTTTTATTGGTCAATCTTTATTTAAGATTACACAAAAATAGGAAGATAATGTAATTGTTTTATGGAATCAGAAAGGACAAAAGTACCACAAACATTCAGACTCGAGACAATCTAGAATTTTCTATATTGACCTCAGAGCTGGCGCTGATGCTAGTGTATAGACGACCTCCATATACGTTGAGTTTTTTTAGTGATTTTTTTTCGTAACTTTTATACGATTTGTTATTAATTTGAATACTAATACCATGGAGACAGATTCTTCACCAGTCATTTTGTGCCAAAATAAGTTTATTTTAATAAAAATGTTACTTAAAATGTGGGTCGCAAGGACTAATTCGTGTAGACCTCTGACCATCTCGGTGTTGTGACAATGCATGTATAGAAAAAAGTTGTCAGGGAAGCGCATCTCATAAACTTTTTGTATAACATTAGGGTACCATATTGAAAAGGGATCAAACTTATTGCTTCCATTATACTAAATCGCTTTTTAGTTGTGACGACGGATCGTGACCCCAGACTTAATATCACTTTAAATGAGGCATTAGTTCATACATTCATATTACAGACATTTTTTTGTCATTCTGTGAAAAAAAACTGTACTACAACTACGACTACTGCTAAGATTTCCAGTATTTTAAGAACTGGATGCTGATGAGATGCATATGCTGATCCAAATACGAGAGTTTGTTATAACCTCACGCCAATTCCCACACTGAAGCAGGCAGAGGTCTAGACAATGAAGTCCTTTTGAACCATTTTCCGCTAACGCTTACATTCTTCTTCTTCTGTTTTATTTATAATAAGCCTGTCCAGATTACACAAGGTACCTGTATTATTCCAGTGTGAAGTCAGTAATTTAGTTTTTTTTTAATTGAATACTAATTTAATGAAGCCACGAAAACCGAGTAAAAGGGTGATTTCAATTCGAATTAAGACATTCTAGTTTGATTTTGCAGAGATTAGAAGATCTCATATCAATACGTTTTCTCGAAATTTATGTACGATGTTGTCTCGGACACTTAAACGGCGACAAGCTCACTCATAGGCCGTTCATCACGTTGTCTGAAATCGGAGAAATGCTTAATATTGCCTACCATTGTATTGGGAAATGCGTGATGATAAAATACTTAATTATAATCTTTGTTGTTAATGAATTCATTAATTATCTGATACTGCTACCCGACAATAACAATATAGTCGTACACTTGTGAAGCGTGTAAAAACTGGGCGAGACAAGTTTTTACAGACTAAATATTAAAGCGTTCTTCAGTTACTTTTGAGCTGAGTAATAAAAAGGAGTTTGCGATATGTCTCAGACGGGTTATACCTACTGTAGTGAACAGCACATATAAACATTTCTATAGATGGAGCCAGACGATGATAGCCTTCTATTTATTGGTACATGTTTTGTTAAACAATACAAGTGGTGACTACTAGGTGGTTGATACAAAATTTTGCTCTTAAACTTTTATTTTTTTGACGCGGTGAACAGGGTGCATACCCTTATGTCAATTTTGGAACTCTATATTCTTCACGCATCTGCCAAACGTAAAGAAGTCTCCTGCTTTTATCACTTGGATTCAAAAGGTGCATATTAATAAATATCCAATTATGACTCAAATATTTAACTATTGGTTCAATATTTGAATCAAATATAATAATATATTTTGATGTATATATTACGATTTCCTATTCTTCTTTATTTATGAGGTCTATACTGACGAAGTTATGCTTCATCACAAACTGCATGGGAAAATGGAAATTGAAATCTATTTTGAGAGTAAAATGTTGATATCCGAATTATGTTTTGGTTAATGTTATTAAATCTTCAAGTGTAGTTAGCGCTGAACGTTCTAGTGCAATGCGGTTACGGGCAAATTAGAGCAGCTGAATAACTGCATTATTTCAAGAGAAACGGCGATTGCACTTTACCTATAGTCTAACGGACTATGAAAGTAGAAATTATAAAAAAGAAAAAAAAGTAATGTTTTGCGTTAACAGTTTTAACAAAGTCACGATAGCCCCGTGGTCGGGTCGAAATTCAAGTCAAGAGACCCGATTTCGATCCCTACAGGTTTTTCAAAAACTTTAGTTTGAATTATATCGTTGCCTTGGACATAAAGACGGCAATGGGCTCACCGGTTGTCACTTTCACTACCTGCTAATCTACTATCTTGAATACATATTTATTATTACCGCCGATGTGGTATTTTCATAAATTAAATTGTCACAAAACTTTTATGTTTTATAAAATTTAACGACATTAAAACGACATGTTATACTTTTTTAATGAGCGTATGAGACACGCAAGTTGAATTTTGTATAAATCTTTTGCCGATTTAAGTAAAATGAGGTCAGCGCTCGAGTGTATGGAATCTGTTTCAGCGCGATCTCGAAACGTGATACGCAAGACGATGCCGTTATAAATCATGTAATGACGGCTCAGCTTCTCTTATTACAGAATCTCTTTCATGTGGATGTCAAGGGATATACAGCAAATTAATTTCGTTTCAATTAAATTTATTCATTTCGTGAATAATCAGAAGCGGATATAAATAAATAGAATTTTGAAGCGCTAGCATTCAGAATAGCATCCATACTTCAATAGAAATATTTAAGTATTGATAATGCTAATTATATATAGATAAAGATAATCATGAATATTAGTCTTGATGACCCATAGCCGCATTGGTCGGCTGATCGGAATTCGAGTCAATAGACCCGAATTCGATCTCCAGGTGGCAAGTACCAATGTTTTTTTTTAAAAAAAAAACCATATCCGACTCATATCGTTGGCTCCCCACTTGTCCTGTTGTCCCAAAAATATCTTGGGTTGTGGAAGGTGAGTCAAAAGGACTTAATTGCCTGAGACCTCTGTCTACCCCTCTATTAGGAATATCGTGTGAATATTTTTGTACTTATATAATCAATAAAGTGAAATAAATAAATTCAAATTAAGCTAAAAAATTGTTAATGTAACATAAATTTCAAACATAAACATGTCTGTTTCTACAATGTTGTATATGATGCGGTTATGTAATCAGGTCGAAGAAAGGGTCGGCTGGCATAAGATTGTCAACATTTTGTATTAATGTTATCTTATGCTCAGATTGTACCCGAAATGCCACAGGCAGAGGTTATCCACCTCTAGAAATAGCCCACATGTTTTCTTTAAAAGTTGTACATAACACACATAAAACAATATTTTAAATTAAATATCCTTTTAATCCCAAAAGGAAACTAAAGCTCCTTTTTATACCTTTAGTGACACTTGTGTCAAAGGCGTGAATCAAAAACTTGTGTAAATAGAGTTCTAGCTCTCCGATTCAAACTTACAAAGGAAGGAAAGACGTCTCGTGACTGCACAAAAAGCTAACAACATAAACGGATTTCCATCAAGCATCTAGTATCCAAACACACATAGTGTGCACATTAATAAAAAAACACTCCTCTGAAGTAACTGATGGCGATTTTCATTGTACGAGTATTTACGTCTGTGATTTTTAAGCCAATTTTCTATCGCTCCTACTTTTCATTTTAGATATAAATTAATTATAAATTAATATCTTCACGCAATTCCCAATACAGGGGTAGACAGAGGTCAAGTCTAGACAATTAAGCCCCTTTGACCCACCTTCCACCGAAGATATTTTCGGGACAACGTGACAGGTGGTTAGCCTGTCGCCGCATTTATGTCCAAGCCAACGATGAAATTCGTACATAAGTTTTGAAAAACTCATTGGTACTGCCACCTGGGGATCGAACTCGGGTCTCTCGACTCGACATTCCGACCACCCAACAACTCGGCTATCGTGACTTAGCTTACATAAATAAATAAGGACAAAGGTCTAGTCTAGACAATTAAGTCCTTTTGACCCATCTTCCACCGAAGAAATTTTCGGGACAACGTCACAGATGGTGAGCCTGTCGCCGTCCAAGCCAACGATATAATTGGTACGTAAGTTTTTGAAAAACCCATTGATACGAGCCAGCCACCTGAGGATCGAACTCGGGTCTCTTGATTCGAAATTCCGACTACCCAACCACTCGGCTATCGTGACTTACTAAGCATATAAAATGTTAAGTAATAGTCCCCTGTTATAAATAGGGTTAGCCATAATCGCTACGCTTGGTAAGCGGGTTTGCGGTCGCAGTATTAGAAACTGTCCGGTCACCGGGGTACTAATTTTGGTCTGGTAATTTTTCGAAATGTTTATTCGGTTCCTATGGTATCTGTAGCATTTACTAAGCTGAAAATTTTTATAAATGCTGTTTTAACAGATTGATGAACATATGTTTGTTATTCAATCATGCCAGAATGACTACACATTTTGATAAAATTTGGCACAGAGATAGATTATAACATGGAATAGTACCTTGGCAACTTTTTACCTCAGAGAAAATACAGTTGCTTTAACGATACAGTTAATTGACTTCGTTTTATAGTATTGTAAGTCCAGAGACCGATATAAATTATTTTCCGCGATAATTTTGTGATAACGCGTGGACAAACGCATGGGTAGCAACTAGCAATACAAAATTCATTTGCGCTAAAACGCATTAGAATAAAATTTGATATATTTTAAAATCGGATTTAATATCTAGGATACTTTTTATCCCGGAAAAATGCACGATTCCTGCGGGAATGGTCTGAAACATGATTTCTTGCTTAAAGGATATTTATTTGTAGTATTGGGTTTCCGGAGAGACGACGGATCCTTAAATTTGGAGAGGATAGAATTGTAAGGATCTCGTTGGGATTTCTGGTAGATTTTAATATTAAATAGAAATCTCCCTTTTGTGATATTTTAGATCATGTGAAATGTTATTGACGGATGATATTTCTGAGTGAAGACCGAATGGTGAAGAAAATATATAGCGCGAAATTTAACATTAAAAGGAGTCAATGTAGGCCAAGACTAACTTTTTTTAAGTTTCAAGAGTACTCGGATACCTACGCGTGATGAAGAAAATGATGAATTCGAAAGAAGCGAAAGAGGTATGTAAGGATCTTGATACTTGGCGATCTGTTCGGTCTGACTTCGCCATCAGGGACTGTGCGTGAAGGTAAATAAATATACAAAACATTTATTTATCCCAGTGATTAAAAAAAGAGTAAAAATGCACGTACTTAAATACTATACAGTTACTCCCATAAGAAAGACATGCTGACGTCCATATTCCCAGTACCGGGGCAGTCAGAGGTCTTTACCATTTAGTCCGTTTAACATATATTTCGCTAAAGCATATTTTTGGAACCATGTGAAAGTTGATGGGCCGGTCGCCATCATATTGTCCAAGCCAACGATTTAAATCGTACATAATTCAATAGTTTGCTCACATGCCGTTCCTAATTGGGATCGATCTCTTGTCTCCTGTTTCGAATTCCAATCACCTAACCACGCCATTAAAAACTCTATCTAATAAAATATTCTATCCTAACTTTTCAAAGTGAAACTATATATCAAGAAATCTATCAAACTTTACAGACTGCAGAGCTTCCCAAGGATATAGTTAATATAGAAATAAATACAGACACAACGTAAAGTAACAATGATACTATTAGTTTTTTTAAACATAAATATTTTTTTTATAATAATCTAACAGTATATAATTTTATA
Source organism: Sericinus montela (assembly GCA_029286605.1). Classification (NCBI taxonomy): domain Eukaryota; kingdom Metazoa; phylum Arthropoda; class Insecta; order Lepidoptera; family Papilionidae; genus Sericinus; species Sericinus montela. The sequence continues at coordinate 1,674,633 of JAGSMR010000065.1, read as the reverse complement.
ACTGGCTACGACCGTCCATTGTAGTCTCATCAAATTATTTTCCTAAATTAATTCCATAATTAAGTTATTGAAACTTTCGTGAGACGCAAACACATTCCACTCACCCTGATGAAAGACTTCCGATAGGTCTGAAACTAGTCAGTACCTACACCGATTATTATAACGTAAGTTTATTCGTGTTTAATTATTTGATTAATTCCATAATGTACATTTTTTTCTATCGGTTGGCAATGAAAGTATATACACGCCGGATTAAAATTCAGCAGAAAATTAAAGGTTCTTTCTGAAGCTTCCAAATAAGAAGAAAATTTCTTTATTATATTTTTTTTATTTGTTTAAAACTAGCTTGCAATGCGTGCGCTTTACTTTTAATATTAAATAGGGTAGACAGAGGTCTCGTCAATGAAGTCCTTTTGACCCAACAAGGTTTTGACGCCATCTTGGCGTCAACAGTACAATATCCAACAGTACAATATTCTTACGCTTATAATTAAAATCAATCAATATACAATAGTTTATGGATAGTCGTTTTTTAACCTACCCCCGTTTCGAATTGAGGTTCCTCTAATCGTATCTAACTTTTATTGGTCAATCTTTATTTAAGATTACACAAAAATAGGAAGATAATGTAATTGTTTTATGGAATCAGAAAGGACAAAAGTACCACAAACATTCAGACTCGAGACAATCTAGAATTTTCTATATTGACCTCAGAGCTGGCGCTGATGCTAGTGTATAGACGACCTCCATATACGTTGAGTTTTTTTAGTGATTTTTTTTCGTAACTTTTATACGATTTGTTATTAATTTGAATACTAATACCATGGAGACAGATTCTTCACCAGTCATTTTGTGCCAAAATAAGTTTATTTTAATAAAAATGTTACTTAAAATGTGGGTCGCAAGGACTAATTCGTGTAGACCTCTGACCATCTCGGTGTTGTGACAATGCATGTATAGAAAAAAGTTGTCAGGGAAGCGCATCTCATAAACTTTTTGTATAACATTAGGGTACCATATTGAAAAGGGATCAAACTTATTGCTTCCATTATACTAAATCGCTTTTAGTTGTGACGACGGATCGTGACCCCAGACTTAATATCACTTTAAATGAGGCATTAGTTCATACATTCATATTACAGACATTTTTTGTCATTCTGTGAAAAAAAACTGTACTACAACTACGACTACTGCTAAGATTTCCAGTATTTTAAGAACTGGATGCTGATGAGATGCATATGCTGATCCAAATACGAGAGTTTGTTATAACCTCACGCCAATTCCCACACTGAAGCAGGCAGAGGTCTAGACAATGAAGTCCTTTTGAACCATTTTCCGCTAACGCTTACATTCTTCTTCTTCTGTTTTATTTATAATAAGCCTGTCCAGATTACACAAGGTACCTGTATTATTCCAGTGTGAAGTCAGTAATTTAGTTTTTTTTTAATTGAATACTAATTTAATGAAGCCACGAAAACCGAGTAAAAGGGTGATTTCAATTCGAATTAAGACATTCTAGTTTGATTTTGCAGAGATTAGAAGATCTCATATCAATACGTTTTCTCGAAATTTATGTACGATGTTGTCTCGGACACTTAAACGGCGACAAGCTCACTCATAGGCCGTTCATCACGTTGTCTGAAATCGGAGAAATGCTTAATATTGCCTACCATTGTATTGGGAAATGCGTGATGATAAAATACTTAATTATAATCTTTGTTGTTAATGAATTCATTAATTATCTGATACTGCTACCCGACAATAACAATATAGTCGTACACTTGTGAAGCGTGTAAAAACTGGGCGAGACAAGTTTTTACAGACTAAATATTAAAGCGTTCTTCAGTTACTTTTGAGCTGAGTAATAAAAAGGAGTTTGCGATATGTCTCAGACGGGTTATACCTACTGTAGTGAACAGCACATATAAACATTTCTATAGATGGAGCCAGACGATGATAGCCTTCTATTTATTGGTACATGTTTTGTTAAACAATACAAGTGGTGACTACTAGGTGGTTGATACAAAATTTTGCTCTTAAACTTTTATTTTTTGACGCGGTGAACAGGGTGCATACCCTTATGTCAATTTTGAACTCTATATTCTTCACGCATCTGCCAAACGTAAAGAAGTCTCCTGCTTTTATCACTTGGATTCAAAAGGTGCATATTAATAAATATCAATTATGACTCAAATATTTAACTATTGGTTCAATATTTGAATCAAATATAATAATATATTTTGATGTATATATTACGATTTCCTATTCTTCTTTATTTATGAGGTCTATACTGACGAAGTTATGCTTCATCACAAACTGCATGGGAAAATGGAAATTGAAATCTATTTTGAGAGTAAAATGTTGATATCCGAATTATGTTTTGGTTAATGTTATTAAATCTTCAAGTGTAGTTAGCGCTGAACGTTCTAGTGCAATGCGGTTACGGGCAAATTAGAGCAGCTGAATAACTGCATTATTTCAAGAGAAACGGCGATTGCACTTTACCTATAGTCTAACGGACTATGAAAGTAGAAATTATAAAAAAGAAAAAAAAGTAATGTTTTGCGTTAACAGTTTTTAACAAAGTCACGATAGCCCCGTGGTCGGGTCGAAATTCAAGTCAAGAGACCCGATTTCGATCCCTACAGGTTTTTCAAAAACTTTAGTTTGAATTATATCGTTGCCTTGGACATAAAGACGGCAATGGGCTCACCGGTTGTCACTTTCACTACCTGCTAATCTACTATCTTGAATACATATTTATTATTACCGCCGATGTGGTATTTTCATAAATTAAATTGTCACAAAACTTTTATGTTTTATAAAATTTAACGACATTAAAACGACATGTTATACTTTTTTAATGAGCGTATGAGACACGCAAGTTGAATTTTGTATAAATCTTTTGCCGATTTAAGTAAAATGAGGTCAGCGCTCGAGTGTATGGAATCTGTTTCAGCGCGATCTCGAAACGTGATACGCAAGACGATGCCGTTATAAATCATGTAATGACGGCTCAGCTTCTCTTATTACAGAATCTCTTTCATGTGGATGTCAAGGGATATACAGCAAATTAATTTCGTTTCAATTAAATTTATTCATTTCGTGAATAATCAGAAGCGGATATAAATAAATAGAATTTTGAAGCGCTAGCATTCAGAATAGCATCCATACTTCAATAGAAATATTTAAGTATTGATAATGCTAATTATATATAGATAAAGATAATCATGAATATTAGTCTTGATGACCCATAGCCGCATTGGTCGGCTGATCGGAATTCGAGTCAATAGACCCGAATTCGATCTCCAGGTGGCAAGTACCAATGTTTTTTAAAAAAAAAACCATATCCGACTCATATCGTTGGCTCCCCACTTGTCCTGTTGTCCCAAAAATATCTTGGGTTGTGGAAGGTGAGTCAAAAGGACTTAATTGCCTGAGACCTCTGTCTACCCTCTATTAGGAATATCGTGTGAATATTTTGTACTTATATAATCAATAAAGTGAAATAAATAAATTCAAATTAAGCTAAAAATTGTTAATGTAACATAAATTTCAAACATAAACATGTCTGTTTCTACAATGTTGTATATGATGCGGTTATGTAATCAGGTCGAAGAAAGGGTCGGCTGGCATAAGATTGTCAACATTTTGTATTAATGTTATCTTATGCTCAGATTGTACCCGAATGCCACAGGCAGAGGTTATCCACCTCTAGAAATAGCCCACATGTTTTCTTTAAAGTTGTACATAACACACATAAAACAATATTTTAAATTAAATATCCTTTTAATCCCAAAAGGAAACTAAAGCTCCTTTTTATACCTTTAGTGACACTTGTGTCAAAGGCGTGAATCAAAAACTTGTGTAAATAGAGTTCTAGCTCTCCGATTCAAACTTACAAAGGAAGGAAAGACGTCTCGTGACTGCACAAAAAGCTAACAACATAAACGGATTTCCATCAAGCATCTAGTATCCAAACACACATAGTGTGCACATTAATAAAAAAACACTCCTCTGAAGTAACTGATGGCGATTTTCATTGTACGAGTATTTACGTCTGTGATTTTTAAGCCAATTTTCTATCGCTCCTACTTTTCATTTTAGATATAAATTAATTATAAATTAATATCTTCACGCAATTCCCAATACAGGGGTAGACAGAGGTCAAGTCTAGACAATTAAGCCCCTTTGACCCACCTTCCACCGAAGATATTTTCGGGACAACGTGACAGGTGGTTAGCCTGTCGCCGCATTTATGTCCAAGCCAACGATGAAATTCGTACATAAGTTTTGAAAAACTCATTGGTACTGCCACCTGGGGATCGAACTCAGGTCTCTCGACTCGACATTCCGACCACCCAACAACTCGGCTATCGTGACTTAGCTTACATAAATAAATAAGGACAAAGGTCTAGTCTAGACAATTAAGTCCTTTGACCCATCTTCCACCGAAGAAATTTTCGGGACAACGTCACAGATGGTGAGCCTGTCGCCGTCCAAGCCAACGATATAATTGGTACGTAAGTTTTTGAAAACCCATTGATACGAGCCAGCCACCTGAGGATCGAACTCGGGTCTCTTGATTCGAAATTCCGACTACCCAACCACTCGGCTATCGTGACTTACTAAGCATATAAAATGTTAAGTAATAGTCCCCTGTTATAAATAGGGTTAGCCATAATCGCTACGCTTGGTAAGCGGGTTTGCGGTCGCAGTATTAGAAACTGTCCGGTCACCGGGGTACTAATTTTGGTCTGGTAATTTTTCGAAATGTTTATTCGGTTCCTATGGTATCTGTAGCATTTACTAAGCTGAAAATTTTTATAAATGCTGTTTTAACAGATTGATGAACATATGTTTGTTATTCAATCATGCCAGAATGACTACACATTTTGATAAAATTTGGCACAGAGATAGATTATAACATGGAATAGTACCTTGGCAACTTTTTACCTCAGAGAAAATACAGTTGCTTTAACGATACAGTTAATTGACTTCGTTTTATAGTATTGTAAGTCCAGAGACCGATATAAATTATTTTCCGCGATAATTTTGTGATAACGCGTGGACAAACGCATGGGTAGCAACTAGCAATACAAAATTCATTTGCGCTAAAACGCATTAGAATAAAATTTGATATATTTTAAAATCGGATTTAATATCTAGGATACTTTTATCCCGGAAAAATGCACGATTCCTGCGGGAATGGTCTGAAACATGATTTCTTGCTTAAAGGATATTTATTTGTAGTATTGGGTTTCCGGAGAGACGACGGATCCTTAAATTTGAGAGGATAGAATTGTAAGGATCTCGTTGGGATTTCTGGTAGATTTTAATATTAAATAGAAATCTCCCTTTTGTGATATTTTAGATCATGTGAAATGTTATTGACGGATGATATTTCTGAGTGAAGACCGAATGGTGAAGAAAATATATAGCGCGAAATTTAACATTAAAAGGAGTCAATGTAGGCCAAGACTAACTTTTTTTAAGTTTCAAGAGTACTCGGATACCTACGCGTGATGAAGAAAATGATGAATTCGAAAGAAGCGAAAGAGGTATGTAAGGATCTTGATACTTGGCGATCTGTTCGGTCTGACTTCGCCATCAGGGACTGTGCGTGAAGGTAAATAAATATACAAAACATTTATTTATCCCAGTGATTAAAAAAAGAGTAAAAATGCACGTACTTAAATACTATACAGTTACTCCCATAAGAAAGACATGCTGACGTCCATATTCCCAGTACCGGGGCAGTCAGAGGTCTTTACCATTTAGTCCGTTTAACATATATTTCGCTAAAGCATATTTTTGGAACCATGTGAAAGTTGATGGGCCGGTCGCCATCATATTGTCCAAGCCAACGATTTAAATCGTACATAATTCAATAGTTTGCTCACATGCCGTTCCTAATTGGGATCGATCTCTTGTCTCCTGTTTCGAATTCCAATCACCTAACCACGCCATTAAAAACTCTATCTAATAAAATATTCTATCCTAACTTTTCAAAGTGAAACTATATATCAAGAAATCTATCAAACTTTACAGACTGCAGAGCTTCCCAAGGATATAGTTAATATAGAAATAAATACAGACACAACGTAAAGTAACAATGATACTATTAGTTTTTTTAAACATAAATATTTTTTTTATAATAATCTAACAGTATATAATTTTATAACTGGCTACGACCGTCCATTGTAGTCTCATCAAATTATTTTCCTAAATTAATTCCATAATTAAGTTATTGAAACTTTCGTGAGACGCAAACACATTCCACTCACCCTGATGAAAGACTTCCGATAGGTCTGAAACTAGTCAGTACCTACACCGATTATTATAACGTAAGTTTATTCGTGTTTAATTATTTGATTAATTCCATAATGTACATTTTTTTCTATCGGTTGGCAATGAAAGTATAATATCTATGTGTCTACTAAAGTATGATATTAGATTTTGAAACACAGAATTACTTGCCAGAAAAAATCGTTCTCATTTCAAGTACTTCATCGCACGATAGTTCTCTCTCTCAAATTTTTGTTAAGTCCTTTTAAAATCCACAGTACAAGCCTTGCTTGAACAAAAGAAGTTACGGAATATAAAGTTAAAATCAAGTTGAAACCTTACTTGTTGTAAATACATTCATATATAGGGACCCCAATGTAAGTAGCTTAAGCATTTGTGTTAAGAAATCAGAAACAACAAAGGTATCAAAAATTGCCAGACCAGATAAAATTTATAATAAGTGATTTCTTCAATGACGCGACCGGGAAGCGAACCCAGGACCTCCAAGCTGATGAGATCAAAACCGGTGTGTGCTCAAACACACAAACATGCAGGAAAGTATGCCGATAACAGAATTCTTTTCAGTTTAGGCTTCGAACATAATTTAAAAAAATATCGGAACGACGTCTCATACAAATAGTTAAAAAATGATATACAAATTCGTTATAATCTTAGTACAACGTTATATTCGTTATATCAACGACTTATTTTACTCTTTCAAAAACTTCTCTCGCTTAGAGACTTAAATATACGTTACTTAAATAAAATGTAAGTTGCATGGCACTTATGTTCATGCTTGAGTGAGATCTAGAGATATAATTTTAATAGCAACAGAGCTGCAGTCGCTTAGTTCACATATTAGAGTAGATTTATATACGTATCAGTTAATGGATAGTGTTAATCTAAATATATATAAATTAGACTCTTGACATAATATGTCAAGAGTGTCTTGTAATATACTTTAAAATATCTTTTCAAAATAAAATAAAAATATAAGACCAATGTGAATTTATTCATATTGGTAGTAAAATATAACTGATACGTCTTAACGTATAAGATATAACATACAGGCGTCATCGATACGTCTCAATTTTGAAAATAGGCAACTCAGCAATGACGTATGCTGGTTTGCCTCACCTAGTTTAACCTTGAACTTTAGAAAAGAAGCAAGCTACTTTTAATAACTGTTCTTTGCCCCGGAATTGCTGCTATTCCTGCTATAATTTTTCTGAGTAATAAGCAGATAATAGGCCACTCCAAACCCACGCCACTAAAAATTTAAACCCATTAAACAAAATCATGATTCAGATTTCTCCCACAGGACACATTTTTTTGAGGATGTAAATAATATATATACATTGCAGATGTATAATTCCAGGTTATAGTCTATCCCTGTGACAAATGAGCGACAATATAGTTCATTGAGAGCTACAGTATTACAACAAATGTAATAACTTTTTTGGTTCATACAAAAATGATATCTATCGCATACAAACCTACAAACACTACGACATGTAAATGAAGGAACGGATTTGAAATGTTCCGTATTCTTCATGACGATAAGTTTTTGGTCCCAATGGTTCGAGCCTACCACCTGGGGATTGAACTCAGGTCTCTGAACTCAAATTTCGATCACCCAACCGCGCGGATATCGTGACACTTTTTTCTTTTCTTATATCTTATAAATTTGTTTCGACCTTGTATAAAATACAAATGTTCTCTGGAAAAGAATTCGTCTAGTAAATTGAATTGAGCTCCTTATGTTACACATTGAACGACACAAGCAACTTCAGATGCAAGCATTTAGGAGAAGTATACAGTGGTTTAATACTAGTATGTTAGTAACAATGTAATTGCGGCGACGGGCTCACCACCTGTCACGTTGTCCCGAAAATATCTTCGGTGGAAGGTGAGTCGAAGGGACTTAATTGTCTAGACTAGACCTCTGTCTACCCCTGTATTGGGAATTGCGTGAAGATATATTACATTTTTTTTATTTTAATGTATTGAGAGAATTATTTAAGAAATACAAATTCTATTTCACGATTTTATTTAGTTTCTCTACTATATAACAGGAATATTTAATGTTTTTTTTATATAGAAAAGGAAGGCAAACGAGCAGTGATTACCGCCGCCTATATAAATTTCCACAATGCTAGACGAATAGCAGATGCGTAGCCGGCCTTTGCGAAAGGTATAGGCTATTTCCTTGGAGGTCTCTAAGTGGTATGGGCCGGAAAAACCGCTGACGGCAGCACATTACATAAAGTGCAAGTCCGTGGCAGAAAATTCCGTGAATAAGCGCTGTGGTGGAATGCCAAGCATCAAGATGGAATTTGTGACTGTGATGTAAGGTTCGATGGTGAAATTCAGCGGCTGGGATTAATCCGAACAATTCTTCGGAGCACTCCCCGTAGGACATCTTGTAAAAAATGCAAAGAGATGCAACATCTCTTTGCATATAATGTGTTGCTTCTTTCATACAATTTTATTTACAAGCTGCTATTGTTTTGTTTTTTTTTTTCTTAAGATAATAACATGGTATGAAATCTAGTAATACCAAGCAGCCGCTTTCGCTACTAAATAAATAGTCTTACTCTCTCTGAATAAGTGAGCATGGTACTAACTACAGCCTCATACGACACCGATGAAAGATTTATAATGCATTCTTCTTTTTTCTCCACTTTGTAATCCAAAATTCGGTTAGTGGAGAAACCAGAGCTCTTCTCTAGGTTATAGTGTTTATTTTATTTAAATGATGGTATTTAATAAATGTACGGTAGAGGCCAATCCCAATTACATCTTTGTTGAGGAAAAGATAGGACTCCTACACAATTTTAACTGTACGTAAAATAATTAGGTGAAATAAACTCGTCTGTATGTCTTGTACTGACAATAATGTACATTTATTCGCATACTATTTAGTATATGACATAATTTTACACTGTACTGTTCAGTACATTTCTAAAGAAAAAGAATTACATTAAAGCTTTGTTAAATTATTACCCCGAGAGCAATTCATAGAGAAATGTTAATCATGATTTAAGTACAACTGCAATATTAGTCACGTAAATTCAAGTGAGATTATTCTAGTTCCTGTAGCATTTACTGTCACAATGCGAGTCGCATTACCGGTGTCGTTTAATTTCTGTGTAACTATTTTGCAATCGTTAATCCACATTTTTATAAAGTTACATTTATTATAAGTTGACAGAAATATGTAAAATATGTTTCTTTTTTTTGTTGTTCTCGTAATGGTTTTCTTTTTGGTAAAATTTTCTTGAAATTAAATTAAAAAATAGGTTAAATCAAAATTAAATTATCGCTTTTTTATGTACGCTGATATTTATTTAACATTAAGCAAGCAGTATTTATCTGTAATTAGTTGTACAGTAAAAATTAATAAATATGTAATATTGAATTGCTATAACATGTAACATTAAATAACTCTACGCTATTCCCAATACTGTGGTAGACAGTGGTCCAGGTCATTAAGTCCGACCACCACTGAAGACATGAAGACTTTATGTAATACATTATTACGGCCTGTAAAAGTCCACTACAGAATATATGTCTCTCCCGTTCCATAATCGCCACGCTAAGCAAGCGGAGAGGCGATCTATTTCTTACCTATTGGTAGCTCGCTTATAAAGCATATTGTATGTTAATCTTAGTATAATGGAAAACGAGTTACCTTTCGTGGAATATGGCCTACGCCCACAGCAGCCCACTTCAAGAGAAGAATGATTTTTTTCATGTTCACACAACTACCCATACAGGAGTGTGCAGTGATTTAGAATATGTAGTCTTTACGACCCTTAGTTTAAGTTGCATTTCTCAATTTCTTTTATATATGTACAAAAAGCTTATAAAGAAAGTTTAAAGACGTTGAAAACCACGTCACGATTGATATTGATTAGTGTATTGTATAAGATAATAATACTTTAAAGCCGAGAGGTTAGGTGGTCGGAATTAGGAGTCAAGATATCCGAATTCGATCCCCAGGTGGCAGGCTCGTACCAATGGGTATTTCAAAAACTTATGCACGAATTACATCGTTGGCTTGGACATAAAGACGGCGACGGGCTCAGACCTGTCACGTTGTCCCGAAAGTATCTTGGGTGGAAGGTGAGTCGAAGGGACTTAATTGTCTAGAGTAGACCTCTGTCTACCCCTGTATTGGAAATTGCGTGAAGATATTTATTTTATTATATTTATAATAATACTTACTTATACATTCTTTGTGTTTTAACATATGCACTTTATTTTTTTATTCAGTTTTGTTGTAGACTTTCACACTTTTGAATACTTGGTCTTATAACTTTATTGATTTGTTTTAGGCCATTACTGTATTTTATTTGTAATATTTATCAAAATCTAATTATAACATCAATGTCAGTTTACTAAAGTAAATGACAGTAACAATGTCAAAATCACAATGTCAATGCCAGGTTATACGTGTATTACTCTATGGTCACAGATAATAACAGTGGCAGATTTTCTTTACTTCATTGAGACGACTATATACACTGCGTAGTACTTAACCTCGTCGTATTAAATTCGCTTTCTATTATTTTGGATATTTTTTAACAGTGTTTCGTTATTATGTTTAGTTAATTGATGCTTCCTGTATATTTTGGACATATATTTGTAGTTCTGTTTCGATATTGTTTTCGTTTTTGTTTTCTTTATTTTTATTATTTTCTACATGTTCATAATTGTGTAGTGTTTATTTTTTTTTCAGTTTGGTTTATTTTAATGTAAACAGTCAACTTGAGGGTTGGTGTATTATGATTGTTTGCTATCCTTCTATATCATTTTGCATGTTTGTAGTTTACTCTTAGTTTTACATATATTCTTTTAAAGTATTTGTATTTTTATTTTACATTAATATTCATATTTTTATTTTTTATTATTATTTTTATTTTTATTTTACATAATTACATTAATATATATCTTATTCCATTATGACTGATGATGATTCCTTTTATTCCTATGACTCAGACTTGTCTTTTGTTTCTTGCGATGACCAGTTAAATGACAACGTTTCTTCTTTAAATGGTCTTTTAAATAATGTGTTCCTTCAGCCAGTAAACTGTTGAATATTTGTCACATAAATGCACAGAGTATACCAAGTCATTATGCAGAACTCGAAACTTCATTTGCTTATACAAACTTACACGCTATTTTAATTTCTGAGAGTTGGTTGAAGCCGTGTTTACAGTCAACCATGTATCCAATACCTGGTTTCGTACTTATAAGAAATGATCGTACAAATAAAGGTGGTGGTGGAGTTGCTATTTATCTTCATAGCTCTTTACCATATAAAATATTATCAACGTCTCCATCTCCATACTCTGCCTCCGATGAACACTTATTTGTGGAACTTGATGTCAAGGGCACAAGGATAGCTCTCGGAGTAGTGTATTGTCCTCCTTCTACTGATTACTTCGCCAATTTGGAAATGGCTCTCGAAAACATAGGTTCTAAGTATACACACTGCATAATCATGGGGGATATCAACACTGATATTCTGAATAATTCTTCTCGTACACAAAAACTTCACTCGATCTTAGAGTCCGTCAATCTTGGAATTTTACCTTTAAGGGCTACCCATCATAATTTCGACACTGAAGACTCTCTTTTAGATCTCATTATTACTAGTTCTTCTGATCATGTGGTTGCACATGGTCAGCTTCCTGCCCCAGGATTCTCCCGACATGACCTTATTTATGCTTCGTATAAGCTTAGACCGCCTAAACGTGGTACTTCATTTTTACACTTCCGTAACTTTACTAAGATAAACTTGGATAATTTGCACAGTGATGCGTCTCAAATTAATTTTGCCTCGCTGGCGGCTGCTTCTACGGTCGATGAAAAGGTACATGCCCTAAATAGCACGATAATTAGTCTGTATGATGCCCATGCCCCAGTCCATAAGGTCAGAGTTAAACGTTTGCCAGCTCCTGGATGACTGACGATGTGCGGAGGGCAATGGACAGGCGAAACCGAACTTTCTTGCGATTCAAGAGGTCTCGTTTTGAAGAAAACTGGTTGTCTTTTAAAATGGCTAGGAACAGGTGTAACCAGATGGTACGAACTGCTAAACGCCGATACTTCCTAAACAATATAACTAACTCTTCACCAGCTGATGTGTGGAAATTTCTCAATTCGATGGGTGTAGGTAAATCACCTATCATGGAGTATGGTCCTTCTCTTTCCCACGATGATTTGAATCTATACTTTACTGCTACTACTGCAATGGACCCTACCATCCGGGCACAAACCATAGCATACATTGCTTCAATGCAGTCTCCACATCCCTGTCTTTAATTTCTCTCCCGTGAATCAGGATGAGGTACGTAAGGCAGTACTGGCAATTAAATCCAGGGCCGTGGGATGCGATGAGGTTAGTAGGGTTATGATAGCCAACATCCTTGAATTTATACTTCCTGCTATCACTCACATTATTAATTTCTCCCTAGACTCTGGACAATATCCCTCTCTTTGGAGAAAGGCTTTCGTGCGACCTCTCCCCAAAGTACCTAATCCTACACTTCCTCATCATTTCCGTCCTATTTCAATATTGCCATTTCTCTCTAAAATTTTGGAAGCCTGTGTACATAAGCAAATTTCCAAATTTGTATATGAACATAACCTACTGAGTAACTTTCAGTCTGGGTTTCGTCCTGGCCACAGCACCACAACTGCACTACTTAAAATCACTGATGATATTCGTGAGGGTATGGAGAAGAAGAAAGTTACAGTTATGGTGCTTGTGGACTTTTCGAATGCTTTTAACACAGTCGACCATGATATCCTTCTTGCAATTTTTCTAACTTTAAATTCGCTTCCACGGTATTGGAGTGGTTATCTTCTTATCTTCGCGGACGTCAGAAATCGGTCTATATGGGACAAAAGACCTCTCAATGGGCGGGACTAGGTTGTGGCGTTCCGCAAGGCAGTATACTTTCTCCCATTATCTTCTCAATTTTTATAAATTTTATCACTTCTAATATTAATTGTTCGTACCATCTGTATGCAGACGACCTGCAGATTTATGTACAGTCTGATATTGAAGAACTCCAAGATGCAATTAATAAATTAAATGACTGTCTGAAAGCAGTATCAGACTGGTCCTTACGCTTTGGAGTATCTGTGAATGCAACAAAATGCCAATCTTTGCAGGTTGGTAGTACTAAAATGCTAGCTAAAGTCGATGTTGGAAACCTACCCTTTATACGTTATAACGATGCAGTGATTCCATTTTCGGACTCTGTTAAAAATCTTGGGCTACATATCGATAACACCTTGAACTGGGGAAAACACACAACTGAAGTTAGCCGTAAAGTAACGGCCACGCTACGAGTGCTCTATCGCCTCAAAAATCTTCTTCCATGGGAAACTAAGCTTATGCTTGTCCAGACGCTCATTTTACCAATCATTGATTATGCAGATGTGTGCTACTGTGATTTGAACAAAGTTCTTCTAAACAAGCTAGAGTTCAACCTTCGTAAGTATGACCATATTTCACAATACCGTTCTCGTCTTAAATGGCTTACTATACAACAAAGGCGAAACTCTAGAATTCTGCTTGTTCTTTTCTCAATCATAAATGATACTACTTACCCTTCGTATCTTAAGGATAAATTTCAGTTTCAATGCTCAATTCATGATCGGTGCCTGCGGTCTTCATCTAATTACAAGATGAGTATCCCGCAACACTTTACCAATTTTGTTGGTCACTCCTTTACCATTCAGGCTACACTGCTCTGGAACTCTTTGCCCGAAGACATCAGAAAAGTTACCAATAAGTCGATATTTAAAAGACTTGTACGTGAACACCTTTTAACTGTCAGTTAGAATTAGTGATTGGTCATTACAGTCATAATAATGTTTTTTAAGTTTTATATATGTATGTATGTATATGTATATTTGTGTATATATGTGTGTATGTATGTATATATGTGTGTATGTATGTATATGTATATATATTATATTTATTATTTGTATTAGTATTTTATATTGCATCTTTATTTTCGTTAGGTCCTATATTGATTTTCTTTTTCTGTAACCCAGTTTAAAGCACCTTAACAATATTTCTCCACGCCTCGGGTTGACTGGCAGAGAATGCCTAATGGCATTAAGTCCGCCCTTTGTATAACTTTCTTTGTGAGGTTTGCAATAAAGTGTAAATAAATAAATAAATAAATATATAGATAAATAGGGACAACATCACATACATTGCGCCGAATCCAATGTAAGATACGAAAGCACTTGTGATATGGGAATCGGAAACATCGAAGGCACCACAAACACCCAGACCCGAAAAAATGTAGAAAAAGTGGTTTTTCTACATTGAACCGACCGGGACTCGAACCCGGGACCTCGAAATGGTGACTTGTTGAAAACTGGTGTTTACACCACTCATCTACGAAGGTCGTCGAGTCGGGATAATGCAATATAAATTTATTATAAATGTATAATCATAACAAATCCTCAGGTATGTAATATACTACCTGAAAACATGTCTGAAAATAACAATTTTAAAATATATTTATACAACAAATTAGCCTGTAGAAAATACGATATAATTTCATCGTAATTTGAAACATTTGACCCTTTATATCCAAATTTAACAAAGTATGCGTTAATTAAGGATCATGGTTCCCCAAGCTCCCGTGCTGACTTTAATTTATAGTATAGATTCACATAACAAAAAATAAACACTGTAAGAACCGGAGTGTACAACACCAGTCCATGGAGGTCGTAGTAGGTATAAGGAACATACTTCAATACATGTTATGTTTTGGAAGCTATAGGGTTCGATACGACGAGTTAAGAAATAAATAAAATAGAACCCTCTCACGATTTGGATAGATAATTTTATATCTAAGTAATGTTTTCCTTATAGTTTTATTAATAATGAGTGTTTTGTGCGATAATGAATTTATAAAAGTAATAAAAAAATAAATAAATATCTTCACGCGATTCCTAATACAGGGGTAGACAGAGTACTAGTCTAGACAATTAAGTCACTTTGACCCACATTGCACTGAAGATATTTTCGGGACAACGTGACAGGAGAGCCCGTCGCCATCTTTAAGTCCAAGCCAACAAAATAATTCGTACATAATTTTTTGTAAAACCCATTGATCGAACTCGGGTCTCTTGACTCGAAATTCCGACCACCAACCGCTCGGCTATCGTAACTTTAAAAATATATAAAAGTATTATTTTTATAAAAGTATAATTTTTATAAAAGTAATAATTTTTTTATATAAATTTTACTAATTTATTTAGTTAATGTAGGAAACATTACTAATTTCTCGAATCGAAATCGACAGACTACTTAGTAAGTAACCATACAAACATTTACGTGCACATTACATAAAGGTATGTAAAAGTCCACAGCAGGATAGATCTCTGGGTACGCACTGTCATCACTGTTACCTGAATCTTAGTCTGGTGATTTCTAGATGGTTATTCCACCATCTGTTGATAACCGATGACATTGTCCAGGTTTTTTCTTTAGTCTCTTGTAACATTGTCATGTAACAACCTCTTTTCCCGTTTCGATTATAGGCACTGCCTTACTTATTTAAAACAAACACATCATTCAATCCTTTATTTATATACTTACGCATATAACTACCAGGATCTACTCTTATGTTTGCCACTAGCGGAATTCAAACCCGCAACCCGTTGCATAGAAAAAGGTCATCGCTACAAAATAGACTCTCAAGTCGTCTTAATGATAACCGGAAGCAATTATCGTCCCAAAATAACAGGATACGGAACAATAATGAGTCGTAAACATACAGCCTTAGGCTACGATTCTAATTAAGATCGCTCACCAAGTCACGTAGTGCGTCAGTATATATTATGTAGAAAATCAATGCGTAGCAATCAATGAAAACTAACATCCGGTTTCACCGTAATTATATATATCTTCACACCTTTCTTAATACATACCCCCAGAGTAGACAGAGGTCTAGACAATTAAGTCTTTCGTCACACGTTTCACGGACATTTTTTGGGACAACGCGCCAGATGGTGAGCCTGTCGCCGTCTTGTTGTCCAATCCATCGATATAAATCGTATTCGTACACTCGGCGATCGAACTCGAGTCTGTTGACTCGAATTGCGATCACACAACAACTTGGCTGTCGTGAATGTTAATCATTTTGATCCCACACACAAAATTTTTTTAGTTAATAAGTACTGTAAATATTAACATTATTTTGGGTCTGTAAATAAAGTATTTGAAAGAAAAAACACAAACTAAATATTAATAAACTTAAAAATTTTGTATTGTAGGCTTCTGACTGTCCTAATATTGGGAAATGCGTAAAGATAAAATATCTGGTCGATAGAACGTGACGTGCGAACCTCGTGATCGAGTATTTCCCTGGAGACTGCTACGTGACTTTTAAGGGTAAAACATACAACAAAATTGAAATCCATACATTAATTTAATATTCCAGGTAGTACTGAAAGTATCTCTACCCCACTGTCAAGGAAGAAGGAAATTTTTCCTCAAGAATATCTTCTACAATTATAAATACATAGAGACAATATCACTTGAAGTCACGATAGCCGACTGGTTGGGTGGTCGGAGTTTCGAGTCAATAGATCCGAGTTCAATCCCCAGATAACAGGCTCGTACCAATGGGTTTTTCAAAAGCCTATGTACGAATTATATCGTTGGCGAGGACATAAAGACGGCGACGGGCTCACCACCTGTCACGTTGTCCCGAAAATATCTTCGGTAGAAGGTGGGTCGAAGGGACTATTGAGAATTGCCTGAAGATATTTATTTATATTTTTTTTTTCAAAAACCTATGTATGATTCATATCGTTGACTTGGACGTAAAAGACGGCGACGGGCTCACCACCTGTCACGTTGTCCCGAAAATATCTTCGGTAGAAGGTGGGTCGAAGGGACTATTGAGAATTGCGTGAAGATATTTATTTATATTTTTTTTTTTGGGTAGATCCCAAAGTAAGTATCTTAAGCTCTTGTTTCCTGAAATCAGAAACAACGAGCGTACCAAATCACCCAGAACCGAGAAAATGTAGAAAACGTGTTTTCTACATTGACTCGGCCGGAAATCGAACCTGGACATCAGATCTGGCTACAACATGAAAACCGGTGTGTAATCCACTTGTCCTTAAAGGTCGTCATGAGGTCGAGTATGTATTTTCTGCGAAAGTCTGCAAGATTAATGTATTTCAACATATTAGGTTAAGGTTAACTAACTTACTGGCTTGCAATTGTTCGCTGCCAGACATTTGCCACAATCGCCGCGCAAGCGAATTGGCGATCGCATTACATTGCAACTTAAACGCTGCTACCCGTCGTAGTCTTATTTTGTGTTTGTCTATGGGGATAGTGATACTTTCAAACTTTTTTAATGTTGGCCTTCTCACCATCTGTCAATAACTATTGATGTTTACACGGTATTTCTCCATATCGCCTCTTACGACACCTGTGAAAAGAGCGGTGGTAAACTCCTAACAGAAACCACACTGTAATTTTATCGCTGGGCTTTTCTTCATAAAAAGGGTTGCATAGGAATTAATTTTAATATACAAGCGTTCCGTTTTGTAACCGAATTCAAAAAAGGAAAAGGTTGGGTCGATAAGACGTAATAATCTACACCGTCTCTGTCTACACCATTATTCGAAAAATGCGTAAAGACACAAAAATAAAAGGAAATTTATTATCTGAAATCGTATCCGTTTTAGCAAAATCGGTATTTAGTTTTGTTATTCAAATAAACAAATTAGTAATTAGAATACGCGTATGTAATCGTTGACAAGTACAAAAGGTAACTTTACACATCACGTGAATTAATTAATTTAATTGAACTGATTCTCGTATTTCAAAGTAAACAAGTAAATCACCAATGCCTTAGTTTAGGTCCAGTGTTTTGATTTATTTTAGACGCTCAATAAAAATTGAAAAGGACTCAATCCAGACATATTTAAAATTGTTTACACTTGTGACTACCTCTGTATTGCAAATGCATGAAAAATTATTTAAATGTACTTCTTTCTTTTTTCACATTCCGAGCTGTATCGATAACTTTATTATATATATGAATACCATAATATATAATAATTTTTATGCGAAAGTCAAAAGTAATAAAAAAAAGCTCAGACGATACTCCAAATACTGATATGGTCAGAGATTTAAACAGTTGAGTCTTGACTTAGTTTATAACCCACATGTTAACTGAGCTTATTCTAAAAGTCAAAAGAGGACTACGTAATAGGTTGTGAGCATGTCAGTGAATTTGCAAAAAACTCATACGTTCCAGCCTTCCACATCAAGATCGAACTACAGTCTCCAGATTCGAATTGCGATCACGTAACTCAGTGTTTCTCAACGTGGGGTCCACGCCCCACAGGGGGGCAATTTGATCATCAAGGGGGAAATTAGAGAATGGACTCGATAAGAGTTCAACCCTTTCGCTGTTATCTTCTTTCGCAAATTCTTAAATATCTGCGGTGAAAAGTACTCGTAATTATATCACTTAACGTGATAATTTAACAATTTCGCTTAATTTGTGAGAAAACCATTGCCACAGTTGTCATCTTTATTTTTATGTTTCTGTAATTCATTTACTGGTAAAAAAAGAAACCGGTTGGAAACATCACGAAGTGAGAGATTTCAACCTTCAGCTTCTAAATATAAATCAAGTGCAAGGATCTCTCTGAATCAAAATAATAATTTAATATAGACAAATCTTCATTAAATTATTTGGAATTTGAATTTCAGGTTTTCGTTATGTTTTGAAAATTTACTCACTGTGTTTTGGTAATAATTTTCTAGTGATTTCTTCCTTAAATCTATAATTTGTGTTTCTTAAGTGAACAATAAGGTTATCGTTTCTGGTGATATTTTCAGTACGGTTTTGGTGATATTTTAAAATATAATTCTTATCCCATATGAGCAATAGCTATTAAATTTAGTAGTGTTTATTTATAAAATTTTTCAACACAAAAAAACAACTGTACCTATTCCTAATCGATTCTTATACACCATAGATGTAAGAAATCACTTTAAAAATACTGTACCGTGTGATTGATTGCAGTTACGTGCTATCGCGTCTGATATTCTATTAAATCTCACGTTTAATATTCCATTAAAATCACAAAAATAGTATTATACCTGTATATGTAAATTTAATTCAGTCTGCAAGATGCAGACCTGGTGTCCTGAAATACAAGCTCAAAGTTTGGTTTAGGCACCAATCTCCCACAGTATATTAGAAAGGCCTATTTTACGCTTTGTATAACATTTCATTGTGTATAATGTGGAAAGAAATAAATAAATCCTGCTAAGGTAGGAATATTTACTAGCCCTCGTGAAAACATCATAAGTACGTTATTAATGTTTTGATTCAGTAAAATATAGCCTTGTGTTTACGAATATAGTAGTACGTTTTTTCATTTTCAAAATTGGATTGGTTTACCTACTGATGCATGTAGGTGTAACTCTATGTTATCTTACAAAAATATGCGAATAATCAACATACACATGTTGTGTATTTTAATAGTTAATAGGATTCATGTAAATTTTATTCAGTATCTACATATTAATGAAGAGAAAACCTTCTACCCCTTTTTTCAACATGTTTTCGGCAAGTAAGATTGTGAAATATTGTTAAAGTGGTGAAGAAATGCACAAAGCCATAATTATGTAGGATTCTACTGGGCCGGGCAGTAAAATCCGCTCTAAATATAGTAAACAATTCTCGAATCTACTTGAAGACATAAAAAAAAATTGTCAAAACACGAAAAAAAAATACATACTTACGTAGGGACATCATCACATTCATGGCTCGGATCCCAAAGTAGGCTGCTTAAGTATTATGGGACCAGAAACAATGAAGATACCACAAACACCCCCGAGTCCAGAGATGCGAAAAAATTATAAGAGTATTTTCTACATTCACCCGTCACCCATAGCAGTGGTGGTAGTGTAAAAGCACGCCTCTGTTGGAATTAAAGTGGTGTTCTTCTTCTCTGACACGTAAAACACGCCATATATTAGTTTTGCATGCGAAACAATTTTATAATAACATATCTACATAATATAACAGTAAAATGAATACTAAAAAAAGATACACTTCAAATTGGCTTGTATCGGCATACGATATTCACATTCACTTGAATTGTTAAAAACAAAATAGAATATTAAATGTAACTGAAAGAATTCTGAAGTCCTAAATTAAAAGAAAAAACCTGTTGGTTAGAGTGCCTTTCAAAATATTAACAACGTCGCATCGTACAACAGACTGCCTCCCTTCGCAATTTTATTAAAAGCGTTGGCAACGTTGCGTTGACATGGGCAATCCATTTACGTATGTAATCGTTTGAAATTATAAACTTCAAAATTGAGTTTCCTTTATTTCAATGGCAACACGTATTCAAAACAGGGAATATACTACGAGACTACAGTTGCATTCTCAGGAAAAAGGCACGTATAATTTTTTTCAAAACTCATCTGTAAGATTTGTACTCATATATGATGGATACCAACAGTCATGCACAAGAACAGTAAAAATCATTTAGAAACCCAATTTTTAAGGATCGCTTATTTTGATTGTTCAATGATGTCCAAATGAGTAATATATAGTTACGAGCTATGAAAATCAAATATCAATTTTGTAGATATATAATCAGCCAGTATACTCGTATTCTAGAACAGAAATCTGGTAGTTTGTACTACAGTACTAAATACAAAGTTGACTAAATATAAGGAGTTTAAGTTCCAATAGTCTATAGAATCCCTAGTAGTCTTAGTCAAAATAAAAAGTTGATGTCGCGCTGTCGCTGGGACACTTACAGTGAACCGTGATGAACCTACATAGTAATGGCCTGCCCGAGGTGGCTGTTCCATGTGGTCTTGGTCAGCCCAATTCGCATGCATGTTGGTGGTATGTAGAGGGAGTGTTTGTGTCGTTGCATTCGCACTTCTCTCAGTGCCGTCTGTAGCTGAAATGCGGCGGAGCTAAAGTCCATCTGCCGCGGAATAACGGATTGGTTGGTGCACAGTCAAGCGCCCGCCTCCTCTCCTTCTCTCTCCTTCCTTCGCTCCTGCTCTCTGCTTCCTCTCCTTCTCTCCTTCCTCTCATGGCCTCCGGATAGCGAACCTAAGGGGTTCACCACCCATGTGGGTTTAGAGGACAAGGAAAGCGTCCATATTCCCTTGTGTCTAGCAGTCTCTTCCGAGGAGCGGATGTCAATGCGTTCCCATGGCCCTATCAACATGCGGCGATGGCGGAACACCGAGGGGTTTTAGTCGGGGTGAGCCCGAAATATATCTTTCTTTCTCTCATTTTTTCTTCTTGCTAAGCTAGACTGAATTTTTTAAAGAGAGAGAGTCGACAATGAAAGTGACATAGTAGAAGTAGATAAAAATTCGACGGCCATTAACCCCTTATTGTTACTGAGTGTATTTAATTAATTGAGTGTATTATGCTACCATAGGTATTTGAAGTCGATTTTCAGAATCAATTTATGTATAATTTACAACTATAAAAAGAACCTACTATTAAGCTAAATTAGTGACGTGTTCTTCCCGTGGGCGTCGTAAGAATCTTCACGCCATTCCAAATACTGGGTTAGACAGAGGACCAGACATTTAAATCCTTTCGACCCACCATTCACCAAAGACATTTATTTTCGGACAACGTGACAGGTAGTGAATATGTCGCCATCTTTATCTTCAATCAATCAATCTAAATGGTACATAAGTTTAATAAAATTTATTGATACCTGACAATCGAACTCGGGGCTCTTGACTCGAATTCTGATCACTCAACCACTCGGCTATCGTGACTACAAGAACTAACAAGAAGTAGATATAATAATATCTATGATATTTCTTTACGCCATTCCCAATACAGGGGTAGACAGAGGTCTAGTCTAGACAATTAAGTCCCTTCAACCCACCTTCCACCGAAGATATTTTCGGGACAACGTGACAGGTGGTGAGCCTGTCGCCGTCTTTATTTCCAAGCCAACGATTTAATTCGTTCATAAGTTTTTGAAAAACCCATTGGTACGAGCCTGCCATCTGGGGATCGAACTCGGGTCTCTCGACTCGAAATTCTGACCACCCATACACTCGGCTATTGTGACTTACAAGAAGTAGATGTAAGTAATATTTAAGGTATACCGAACAAAACACTAAATCGGGAATAATCTATTTACTAATTAATTAGATTTATAAGTGGTTTTGTATTTAGCTACTTTGCCTTCATTTCTAAGTAAATAAATTTAATTCCTTGATAAATTTAATTAAGATGAGTTTAAAAGGTAACATTAGGTAAAATAAATTTTACTACACCTATATGTGCTGTTTAAAAAGGTTAAATGTAAGTGGTATTCTACATTATATGAAATAATATAGGCTATAAAAATATTCAGTCCTTTTCTTCTTTTATTTCAATGTCAACTTCTCCATAACACATCAAAGAGAGTGTTATATTTTGTTTGCTATGTAACTTTCGTCTCATAATAATTATTTATGTCGGTTTTATGTTTTCAATAATAATATAGTTATGATGATAAAAAAATAATTTGGCGCCACAGTTCACGTTGGTTTGACTTTTTTTTAATTTTTCATGTATAATTCTGCAGACATGTAAGGACGCAGACAACATTTTGTATATAATTTGAGCATCTCTAGCATTATTATGTCAAAATTACTACACTACACCTACAAAAACAAACTGTTCAGAAAGTGCAGTAAAAGAGCTACATGACACCTCTTCCCATATAAAAATTAACAAAAAAGCTCCGATAGCTGTGTGGTTGAGTGTTCAAAATTCAAATCAATAGATTCGATCCCAAGGAGGAATGCTCGCCAATGATTTTTAAAAAGTGTGTACTAATTGTATCATTGGCTTGGACACCACGAATGATTGACTAAAACAGGTTACCACCTATTCACACTTGACCAAAGATATGAAAACAAAAATTATTATACTAAATATTCAATGATATATAGATTATACAGATTAACGTTACATTCGATTTATTATCGTGCGTCGTAACACGCAACTTATACAATAGTAAGACTATAGAAATTGTTGGGATGATTTTTATCTATAAAGCATAAAATCACGCAGGGCTTATTAAATTTATTTAATATGCTCTGCCACAGGTGAGATCTGATCCTTTAGTCACGTCTTACAACATCCGCGAAAAGAAACGGGATGGCATATAAATATGGACAGCAACCTTGCGGTAATTCATAATTATAAAAATACTTAAAATGACTTTGCAACACTTCGCGGACAGAAAACAATGAATGACATTCGTTACTTGT
The DNA here is from genome assembly GCA_029286605.1 of Sericinus montela. Classification (NCBI taxonomy): domain Eukaryota; kingdom Metazoa; phylum Arthropoda; class Insecta; order Lepidoptera; family Papilionidae; genus Sericinus; species Sericinus montela. The sequence goes on along the minus strand of JAGSMR010000065.1, from coordinate 1,650,995 downwards.
TCCGAACGGAAGAATAGCACCACTGCACCCGGCAGCAGGTACAAATACGCAACACGAGTTTTTCCTCGAAACAAGGCATTATGAAGCAAGTAGACACGATGCACGACCGCACAGTCTCTGAACAATTCATGGAAAACAATTAATTGAACTAGCGTAATATAGAAGTTCTTTAAATTACAGTCACGATAGCCGAGTTGAATGGGTGGTCGGAATTTTGAGTCCAGAGACCAGAGTCCGATCCCCAGGTGGCAGACTCGTACCAAAGAGTTTTTCAAAAACTTATGTACAAATCATATCGTTGGCTTGGACATAAACACGACGACGGGCTCACCACCTGTCACGTTGTCCCGAAAATATCTTCGGTGGAAGGCGGGTCGAAAGGACTTAATTGTCTAGACTAGATCTCTGTCTACCCTTGTATTGGGAATTGCGTGAAGATATTTATTTATTATTTATTTAAATTAAATAAATATCAATAACTAAAATTAATCTCATCTCATGAGAGAGAGTGGAAGGTGGGTCGAAAGGACTTAGTTGTCTAGACTAGACCTCTGTCTACCCCTGTATTGGGAATTGCGTGAAGATTTTTATTTATTATTTATTTATAATCTCATCGCGCAAAAATAGATAAAAAAAAGAAACAGAAAACATGAAATAATCATGGAAGAACACTGATGCAATGAATAAAAGAACAAACGGTTCGTTTAAAACGCATTCGAATCGCCGATCGCATGCAATTGGATTGAAAACGGCGATGGTTTCTTTGCCTCATACAATAGTATTCGATTTATTGAAATGATCGAATCGTTTTGGAAAAGAATTACTTATTGGCTTAATTTCAAATTGGCGTTCAGTTCTAATGTTCAAAAATAAACTCCGTTCGAAAGTACTAGTGTTTTGACCTCTGGCTATATGGCACAATCAAATCAAATCAAATCAAATCAAATCGTATAATTTACTTACCGAAATAAGAATGTATATTCGTATATCATAGGATAGAAAAAAAATTATAATCCGTCACATTTGCATAATGCCGTTCTAACGGAAAAGAAACAGGTGAAAGAAACTCCGATGTCCAGTTTTTTGGTCAATATGATGCAAAATAAAATGGTAATATTATACAAAATGTAATGTGATATTTTCTAGAAAAAGCTTGGGAGCCATCACCTCATTCCGAAGGGTCGTTGTTATTAATATATTCATTTATGTTATAATAATCCTTTTCATAAAGTTTTTTTAATAAATTTCTAAAACCAGTTAATACGCAAGCTTAGCACATTTACTGGCACTTTGTTGTAGACGCGCATGAACGAGTAGAAGCACTCACACCGCCCTATGAAGGAGTTACTTTATGGAATCGTGTTATTATGGAAATAATTAAATTAAAAAAAGTTTTGTAAATCAGTTAAAAACCTTTTTTTCTTACAGCATATGCTGCAGAGGATAAACGAATTGCATGTTAGGATATGTGGTTGCCCCATTAAGTTGAAATCGCCTAATAGGTTGTAAAAATTTAAAAATGTGTAACTTAGTAGTAGTATTATATACTTCATTGTACACCACACATATACAAGGAATATATACAACACAGAGAAAACTTAACACATATGAATGCACAAGAACAGTAGGAGGTCGTGCGTTTTATGATACACTCACATACCAATATCTAAATAAACTAAACTATTTTAAATATATTTTGTTAAAATACAATAATAATACATTAAAAATATAACTTATTTAAATACACAAATACATGCATATAAATATGTGTGATAATGTATGTATGTATGTATGTATAAAAGAAGAATGTCACTCAATAATATAACCTTTGAATACACAATTTCGAACGGAGATGGTTTTTGTTTATTATTTTTGTTATGGTGATGTCAGTTAGGATCTAAGCGAACTTCAGTAAAGGGGTAGAATTGAGGGGTAAATGCCTTTTAGAAACTGTGTCTTTTCTGGATTAGAATTATGAGAATTGTTATATTGGCAGATGAATTTCATTAAAAAATATGTTCATATCAACGTTTCAGGAATTAAATCATTGTGGTGACTCCACTTTGGGTATGACTGTTATTTTATCTTCACGTAACGTATACTAGGGTAGACAGGGATCGAAACAATGAAGTCATTTCGACCTACTTCTCACGGATGCTTTTTTGGGGCAACTTGATAGGTTGTGTGCATTGAAAACTTTGACTTCGACTTTGTTTATTGCTATCTTATGTCCTTTACAGTTTCGAAACTAGCCATTCTCCTGGAGTCGAACTCTAATCTCCTGATTCGATTTCTGACTATCCAACTACACAGAAAATGTTGCCGCGGTAAACAGAGGTCGAGACTATTTAGTTGTCTCTTTAAAGTAGCGGTATATCAATAAAACGCGGTTTGTTCGGAACACAGTTTATTCATAACTGCCTCAGTACGTTGCCATTTTACAAAAAGTTGAATATTATATGTATGAATTATTTTTCACCAGAGTTAAATAGAATAATATAATTTTGTTTCTGTAAATAAAGTATTGTAAAAAAATAAAGTAATATATACCAGGTTTTCAAGGTAATTGGACAGTTTTGGCCCGAAATGAACCGCGTTACTCAAAATAAAATGAGATGAAGAAGTACTGTAGCCGCCCTCAGTCCCAGCCGAAGGACATAGGAAAATAAGACAAGTAAGTAATAATCACAATAAGATATTGCCAATAATGATAACAATCAAATTTACAAGTATCTGATAGATGTAACAAAAGAAAGTAACAGTCACGATAGAGACGAACGAGTGATTGGGTGATCGGAAATCGAGTCACGATACCCGAGTTTAATCCCCAAGGCTCGGGTTTTTTCAAAACTTATGGACGATTTATATCGTTGGCTTGGGCAAAAAGACGGCGACAGTCACACGTTCTCCTAAAACATGTCTTCATGTGGATGTTGGGTCTAAAATGGCGTGAAGATATTTTTTTAAATAATCAACACTTATGTGTTGTTGTTCTTGTTATATAAATATGTTCTTGATTATTAACAGGCTTTGAGAGCAGGCTTCGAGCGTTTTCTCCGTCACAGTGAAATGGAATTTCGGATAGGCCAGCAGGTTCGTTCAGCTCATCAAGCATTTATCTTACAAATTACTTATGAGCTACTACTCGTATCGTAAAGAGTATTTGCCACAGTGGTCACACTTGGCAGTACCAGATGTTACGCACCTTATTCATTGCTGCCCGTCACCAGTCTGATTTAGTTTACGTTATTTTTCGAGATAGTTCCCTTGGTCACGATAGCCGTGTGGTCGGAATTCAAGTCACGAGACCCAAGTTCGATCCCAATGAGGTAGGCTACGTGCCCAAAAGAATTTCCTTTTTTAAATTATGTTATTTTTATATTGATATCTTGGACATAAAGACGACCACCTGTCACGCTTTCGTAAAATAAGCTTCTGTGAAATGCGAGTTGAAAGTACTTAACTGCCTAGATCTTTGTCTACCCTTGTATTGGAAAAGGCGTAGTTACCCCTTAATTTCTCAGTAACCAGTGATGTTTCACTGTTTTTCTCGTAATAGTCTCTTACGATAATTACAGTAAAAAGAGAGTTATACAGTCTTACTCCGTTACGAATTCCGTATGCTGTACAAATACATCACTTTATATATTCAGACTAGATCAACTTATCAAGTGTTATTCTTATCCGTCGATTCTTGTTTAAGTTTCCTCATCAATCTTCTGTCAGCCATCGAACACTCTGTAACAATAGTAACTTAAGCATAGTAAAAAAGGATATAAAAAAAATTATAAAAAAAGAATTCACGGTAAGTCACGATAGCCGGATGGTTGGGTGATCGGAATTCGAGTCGTGGGACCCGAGTTCGATCCCCAGGCGGCATGCTCGTACCAATGGGTTATTTTTACATATTATAATTAATATGGATGTTAACCTCAAATGCATATTTAAACTGTATATTATATTAACGTGTTAAAGACAGCTATAACTTTATACATATAAATAAAATTGAAGTGTCTTTATAATTCAAAATTTACTGCTTTTCTTTTAATGTATGTAAGTGTTACATAAAAAATGATTTTTTCTCTCTGTTTGTGCTAGCCGATCTCTGGGACAGCTGGACCGATTTAACGGAAATTTTACTGGCAGATAGGTAATGTTATAGTGCGCAACTGAGACTAATTTTATTTTGGAATAATAATGAGGGTTCGCTGTTTAGTGGTACACCTATATATATATATATATATATATATATATATATATATATATATATATATATATATATATATATATATATATATATATATATATATATATATATATATATATATATATATATATATGTGTGTGTGTGTGTGTGTTTAAAACTATAACACAACGGCTTTGCTGGAGGTGTACCACTAAACAGCGAACCTCATTATTATTCCAAAATAAAATTAGTCTCAGTTGCGCACTATAACATTACCTATCTGCCAGTAAAATTTCCGTTAAAATCGGTCCAGCTGTCCCAGAGATCGGCCAGCACAAACAGAGAGAAAAAACATTTTTATGTTAAAATCATTTTTATATATATATATATATATATATATATATATATATATATATATATATATATATATATATATATATATATATATATATATATATATATATATATATATATATATATATATATATATATATATATATATATATATATATATATATATATATATATATATATATATATATATATATATATATATATATATATATATATATATATATATATATATATATATATATATATCACTTTATAATGATGAATATATTACAGAATTATATAGTGCATGTCATTAAAACTAAAACACATTTTTTCATGCCATTATCATTATTTCCACAATTCATTTATTTATTTCTTTTCGTTGACCAATGTACACAATTGTTTTTCCGACTTAATGCCGGAGGCATTCTAACTGCGGGTAAACGCAAAGATAAAAATGAAGTAGGTGTTTTAGTAAATATTATATCCTAATTGCAAATATTATTCACTATATATTATAGCTATAAATATTAAATTCACGATAGCCGAGTGGTTGGGAAGGCGGAATTTCCAGTCAAGAGACCGGAGTTCATTCCCAAGGTGGCAGGCTCGTACCAATGGGTTTTTTAAAAACTTACGTACGAATGATATCGTTGGCTTGGACATAAAGACGGCGACGGGCTCACCACCTGTCACGTTGTTCCGAAAATATCTTCGGTGGAAGGTGGGTCGAAGGGACTTAATTGCCTAGACTAGACTTCTGTCTACCCCTGTATTGGGAATTGCGTGAAGATACTAGGTATTAATTTCGAATTATTTTACTGCATACAAATACACATATAATTAAAATGCTATATATTACATACGAACACATAAACATATTAAATTTACATTTTGGCAATCTCCTAGGACGAGTGGCGTAAACACAGGTTTTCCAGGTGTCGCCATCTCGAGGTCCCGGGTTCGATTTCCGGTCGGGTAAATGTAGAAAAACTACTTTTCAACATTTTCTCGGGTCTGGGTGTTTGTGGTGCCTTCGTTGTTTCCGATTCCCATACCACAAGTGCTTTAGCACAGAGCAAACAATGTATGTGATGTTGTCCCTAGCTATATGTGTATTTATTTATTTATTACTATTATTATATGGAAATTTGTAGTTATGTGTGATTTTTAGAGGAAGTGAATTCCATGAAAGATTAGAAAAGAAAAGGAGTGCCTTCCCTGTCCAATCTTTTATTGTTGGTATATATATTCTGGGTGCATACCTCTTTATTGAACATTTAAGGAAGATGTAGTTTATGATTATGGTTATAGTTGTTTGGAGATAGTGAATAGTAAAAAGAACGAACGCCCTGGGAGTTTTAAAACGTGCAAAAGAAATGAATATTGCAAATCGCTTCCTAAAGTAAATAGCAAACCATTCTTATGAGGTAGGGATATGCCACAAGTAGACGATTAACAAAGTTTACCAAGGTTATTAAATTTAAATAATCAAATTGAATGAAAATTAAAAGCAATACACTTACTTACAAAAATTAATAACACTTAGGCTTGTTGGGTGATCCGAATTCGTGTCGAGAGAACCGAGCTCGATCCCCAGGTGGTAGGCTCGAATTCTTCAAAACTGATTACGATTTACATGCTTAGTTTGGACATTAAGACGGCGACAAGCTCACCACCTATCACATTGTCCCAATAAATATCTTCGGGGAAAGGTGGGTCTAAAGGATTGTATTGTCTGGACCTCTGTCTACCTCAGTATTGGGAATGGGAGGAAGATATCATTTTTTATAAAACTTTCTATTTATTTTTATTTTCTGTAAAAAACAAACCAAATAAGTAATCGGCTCGCCTCGGTAAATGAGTATTATCGCTTATGATATCTGCAATACAACAAGAACTGCAACGGATTTGTTAATATTTTACAAAAAAAAATATATATATATCTTCACGCAATTCCCAATACAGGGGTAGACAGAGGTCGAGTCTAGACAATTAAGTCCCTTCGACCCACCTTTCACCGAAGATATTTTCGGGACAACGTGACAGGTGGTGAGCCCGTCGCCGCCTTTATGTCCAAGCCAACGATATTCGTACATAAGTTTTTGAAAACCCATTGGTACGAGCCTACCAACTGGGGTTCGAACTCGGGTCTATTGACTCGAAATTCCGACCACCCAACCACTCGGCTATCGTGACTTATTTTACAAAAGAAAACGATAAAGCTGAAGTAGATTTAATAAGTACTTCCAAGGTTGAACCGGACTGTTCGTGCTGCAGTCGATTGGGTCGACTACGTAATAATGTAAGATTGTGTTCACGACCTCCTTTTTTTTTTAATTTTTCCGGTTTGCAAGGTGTGTCCAGCTGTATGGCCCCTGGTTCGACTCTTCTGGTTCAAAACTTTTTATAAATTTTCTCGGGTGAGGGTGTTTGTGGCACCTACATTGTTTCTGATTCCACGTGCATAATATAAGTGCGTAAGCTGCTTACTTTGGGATCAGAGAAGTGTATGTGATATGATCCATATTTATGAATATATTTTTTTTTATTATTGTGAGCTGATTTAAATTATTAAGGTACTTTTGTTGAGTCTGTTGTATATTATGTGACTCGAGATTTTTGTATAATATTAATCTAGCTAGTTGCGCAGAAGCAATGCACAAAAATACTACAAGACCACGAAGATTAATTCTCGACATTACTTCTCACAATGCGAGGATAATTTTTGGTTTTGTAACATGTTGCGCGGGTCCTTTCAAACGTGTATCGAAAGTTTTGTGACTTTTTCTAACAATGACCGTTTCTGAACATAAAATTTAATATTACTTATAATAATTGGATTTGCGACGCGTGCTGTCCTCATAAAAGTAAGAGACTTTTATTTATCACACCTGTTATCCGATATAAAAGTAATGTGCCTTTGTGTGAGACGCGCTGAACCATAAAAATAATATTATTTTTTTTGTTTTTTAGCGTCATGTTTACAACATCTCATTGCAGCATACATCTAGGTTAATTTGTGAAAAAAACAACAACTAATCCGGGCGGGATTCGAGCCCCAGGCCTCTTTAGTACCGTGGCAACGCTCTTACCTCCCCAGACACCATCCTCAACACGCATCAGTTGATTTGTGTATAGAGAATTTAATAACAAAAAGTTTAGCATGACTTTTGAAAGAATATAGCTTTAAAATTCGATACAAATTTAATAATGTCTACTAGATTCATGGTGTACATTTTTTTGTTACTAATACTTTCTTCTTTATTACTAAATCACTTAAAAAACAAAAAAAAGCAAATCTATCCCTTCTGTGAATTGGATTAAAAATAAAAAAAAATACTATCTATTTAACTGAGCAAATTTTGAATCATATTCAGTAATTACGAAATATTGTATTCTTTTATTTACCGACAGAAACCACAATCTGAATTCCAGTAGAAAATTATGGAACATGAATCTAAAATTACCTAATATTCCACTAGGTATCTATAATTTTCATTTATAAGGAAACTTCATTCATAAATTTTGAGTATTCGCTTAGCTTAACCGCTTGACCATTACTAAAAATTTTAGAATAAAGCATTCACCAAATAATTCTAAAAATAGTATAAATAATACAATGATAACAATAGTAAAAAATAAGTATTAATGTCCCACGTATTTTTCAAACAAAAGAACTTGAGAGCGAATGAGTGAAGTCCGAATGGTGAAGGAAATATATAGCGCGAAAGTGAATAGTAAAAGTCGACGTAGGCCGAAACTAATTTTCAAAGGCCATGTCAGCAAATTGCTCGAGGACGAATGGTTCAAGATACCGAATTCCTAGCACGTCGGATAACTAGACGTACGTAAATGAATGAAATGAAAAATTATGAACTTAAAAGAAAGAAGTACGTAAGGATTGTGACACTTAGCGATCTCATCGCTCTGACTACCCCGTCAAGGACTATGCGTTTTCTTTTACGTAGAATAAAATAAAAACAGAATTCTACTAAATTCAGTATTTCCGGCAACAACTTTGGACATAGTGATTCTGCTAAAGACTTACCGTACAACACGTACGAATAAATTTTCAATGTACTTATTGAAAAGTTGTGTTCAATTGTTAATGTTTTTGTTATTATCATACTAGAAAGTTAGTAAATTTATAGTGAAACATCTTCGTTTTATTTTCAATATTTTTTTCTCATAATTACAGTCTTCACCGAAGCATATTTGGGGACAACGAAAAGTAGTGAACCTATAGCCGTCTTCGTGTCTAATCCAATGGTAAAATATACTTTCATACATGTATATTTGAATAGATAAATTAACATAGAAACATCCATTACATTCATCGTTTCTCCTTACCGGGATTCGAGCCCGCAATACTTGGCTTTGAAGGCAGGGTCATAACCAAACACCCCATCGTGTCACCTCGTAGGACGCTGTATTATATACGTATACGAAAATATAAATAAATTAATTGTTATTTCGTACCTCAGTCCCCCGTGCTACGGATGTTGTAATGTATTCGAAATGGCAGGAATATAATATATTAAACAAAAGCTACACTGGTGTTTATTTTTAAACATGTAGTAAATAAAAGAAATATTTATAATTTTCATTAATATTTTGGTTATCTTAATACACTTTTACTTCAACAGTCTTTAAAAATATATTAAAGCGCATTGTTCTCCATCCATAAGAAGGATTTGTTATAATCGTAACACTTAGTAAGCGGATTTGCAAACGAAATATAAAATACCTTGCAGTCCGTCATCGATCACCCTATTTTTCGTCTGAGATTTTTCGAGATGGATTTTGTACCGTCTGTAACTATTTTCATTTTCGAGGATTTTTATAGGTATTTTATTTATGTATTTTATAGAAGTTATTTTGTATTTTCTTTTATTTACTAGCATTGAAACTAACTACAAAGTCTTCGGAATTATAGCCAGAAAGATGAATGTAACTTATTTATACATCAAAATGTGAAAAAAATATCTAACACCCCTTTTAGGAAAAACAACGCAACAATTACCTTTATACGCTTTTATTACAGTTAAATAATCAATAACCGACTAAATTATGTAAGAAGAAGTATTAATTGATATTGATTTGATCGACGTAGAACATATTATTATAAAAAGTAGATAGCATTATTTTTACTGTAATTTATTTTACAACCGAGCAGAACACTCGTGGCTCTCATTTATGGTTTCTAATCATCTAATTATGATTCCTGGATTATGTTGATGTCGTTAATTTTTCGCTATTGCACCAAGTACATATTATTTAAAAGATTATTATGATAATAAAAATAAAATAAATATCTTCACGCAATTTCTAATACTCAGGCAGTAGGCAGAGGTCTAGTCTAGACAATTAAGTCCCTTTGACTCACCTTCCACCGAAGTTATTTTCGGGACAACGTGACAGGTGGTGAGCCCGTCGCTGTCTTTATGTCCAAGCCAACGATATAATTCTTACATAAACTTTGAAAAACCCATTGGTACGAGCCTGCCACCTGTGAATCGGACTCGGGTCTCTTGACTCGAAATTCCGACCACCGAACCACTCGGCTATCGTGACTTTTCATTATTACATTTTAATATTACGATAATATCATTAAAAATATCTTCCATTCGCCATTCTCAATACTGGGGTAGACATAGGTCTAGATAATTAAGCATTTTCACCTCACCTTCCACCACAGACATATTTGGGACAATGTAACAGGTGGTAAGCCGGTCGCCGTCATTATTTCCAAGTCATTACATAAATCGTAAATACGTTTTGAAAAAACTACAATTGGTAAAAACCTACCACTCAAGGAACGAACTCGGGTCCCTTGACACAAATTCCGATCACCCAACGACTCGGCTATCGTGACTGCATCGTGATAATATTATGATTTAAAAATTATTGATTTTAAGAAGTTACTTAATTAAATAAATATCTTGACGCAATTCCCAATACAGGGATAGACAGAAGTCTAGCCTAGATAAATAAGTCCCTTTGACCCACCTTCCATCGAAGATATTTTCGGAACAAACGAGACAGGTGGTGAGCCCGTCGCCGTCTTTATGTCCAAGCCATCGATATAATTCGTACATAAGTTTCTGAAAAACCCATTGGTACGAGCCTGCCATCGGGTCTCTTTACTCGAAATTCCGACCACCCAACCACTTGGCTATCGTGACTTTAAAGAAGTTACTTTGTTATCTTATATTGTTACATGCTTATCTTTATGCATACTCCATGACTGAGTAGTGATTGAGAACAGATCGCCTAGTGCCACGATCCTTACATACCTCTTTCGCCACTTTCAAATTTAACTTCATTCTTGCATATCTTGGTATCCGAGTCTTGACCCTACCCTCCTGGAAATATTTTCTCACATGGTCTTCGAATGTTAGTCTCAGTTATATACAGTTATCTGATATTATTATTTTATAAAATTCTAGTAGTAGAAGATAAAATAGTATTCTATTCTAGTCTAAAATATACGTCGTTTATTTTGATCTTTCCCAAAATGTCATTAATTATTTGCGTGATTTAGCACAGGCGTAATTAGGATCATGACCTATCGCCTGATTGAATCAGGGATTTATCGATTTCTAACTCGTGCGATTTAATAATGTATAATTTAATTAACATTAAACAGCCACCCATATGTCTAGTACCTAGGCACCACCGTATGATGTACGAATATACCACACCAAATTCAACAGACCGTTGACGAATGGCAGAGTTCTAAAGTGCGAATGCGTAGCAATTATGACAAAATTTCCCTATCCCAATCCGTTTTCCAATAGATATTTACAGTCCGTTATGATGATCAGCACAGAACCGTGTTGTTAGTGGTGCTCTTAACTTTAATCATGGATTAACTTCTCTAAAGATCTTCCCGTGCTATGTGCGCAATAATGTTCTCCCCTCTTTCCCGTTTATGTCGCAATAGGCGACTAAGGGAGAAGCCTCTAAAATAAGCTTGCCCCAACAGAAAGCACGATAACTATCAAAGAACATACCGGACCAACCGTGTGGCGATTGTGGCCGTACAGGTGAGACCTATGTCTCTTTCGGTGACATTTATAGACTGTTAAGTAAGTAAAGTCTATAAATAAGCAAATATATTTACATTCCCAATACAGGGGTAGACAGAGGTCTAGAAAATTAAGTATTTACGACCCAACTTCCACCGAAGACATTTTTTGGGACAAGGTGACAGGTGGTGAGCCCGTCGCCGTTTTGTGTCCAAGCCAATGATATAAGCCGTACGAAGGTTTTTGAAAAACCTATTGGTACGATCCTCTTGGTGATCGAACTCGGATCTCTCGTCTCGAACTCTGATACCTCCGATGCGATAGCCTAGTTATCGTGACTATTAAAGTAAGTAAATTTACTTATAGTGATATTTAAAAAAAGCTATTAACCTCAAATTAAGAAATATTTGATATAGTTTACTAGAATATTCAAGAAATAGTGATCATTATTGGCATATAGTATATATGAAACACCACATTCTTACTTATTTACTTTTCCATATTCGATGTAATGCATACGCGAGATATCAGAAATGCATCAGTAACCGTGTGAAAGATGCAATAAGAAACACAATACGAAAAGAGCTGAAAACATAGAAAACCTAGTATTTAGTGAACCAATATTGATTAAGAAAATGTGTTTATAAAATTACACAGCACTGTGCGATTGATTTCCTTCATAAATTAAATTAACTGATTGAAACCATTCCCCTTCAATGAATATACGTAAAGGTTATTATAACCGTATAAGAAATGTATAAAAAAACATATTCAATGCATTGCTATCCCTATTAAAGTTTGTGAAAAATTAAATTTGAAACTACTTTGAAAAAATAATAATATGATAATTTTAAGAAAAGTGCAACATGATACCTTTGTAATAATATTGAACTAGACATACACAGAAATTAATTTAAACAAAATGTACTGAAAAAAAAGTATAGGTATAACTTACGATAGTAAACAAACCAACCTAAAAGGAACCAACCTAAAAAAGTAGACTTCAAAATTATTGTTTATGTTGCAGCCAAAACATAATAACCTCTGAGCACGGGCAATTTATATTTATTTCTTGAACAAGTTTAGGAATTACGAAAACATGCACATCGCTTACAGGTAGTCATTTGTCTATGTCACGGAGATCAGTACCGACGTAATAGCTATTTACCTCTCAGTTCTAGTGGGTGCACATCGACGCACATTTCAAATAAAGAATGTAGTTTAGTAAAATATTCAGAGTGTTATTTTATAACCTTGTGAAATATCCACATCAACAAAGCAATCCTTGTCATAGAGGTCACACATTTATTTTCACATCCAGTACTTGATTTCTTAACAAAAAGATATTCAAAATAAATCGATTTTATAAGCCCTTTGTGGTCGAGTAGCGTACAAAAGTTTTCATGGTGTTCTCAGCTCAAGATACTGGGTTCGGTTCCCGGTTGGGTCAATATAGGAACCCACTGTTTTTGCATTGTTTTTGTATTATACACCTTCCTTTAGCTACTTGCTTTGAAGCAATTTAAGTGATTTTGTCCCCACACATGTATCCTACTAATATTATAAATGTGAATGTAAATTTGTTTGTTACGCTTTCACACGAAAACTAATCAACAGATCATCATGAAACTTTGTACACATATTCTTGGAGGTATTTGAACTAGCATAGGGTACTTTTTATTTAAACAAAAAAAAAATGTTTACGAAAAATAAAAAAATTGTATAAAATATTTGCTGATGTTCTAAGTAGTAAGTGACTTAAGCTACTTTTTTAGAATTTACCATTATAGAAAAATAATTAGGATGCCGCGTTAATTATTAGACCGCGTGCGACGCCGCGTGGGGTAGCTAGTATATCTATAAATATGTAAATGCGAAGGACTGAAAGTAAACTTTTAAGCTCTTCATACTATTATTGAATTAAAAATTAAAGTTCATCATAATTTATATGCCTCAAAAATTAATAAAATTGCGTTTTAAAGTACAAAGAACCTGATACTATTCTGCCATGTGTTTATGACCAAATCGCCTACCATGTGTAACAAATATGTTAAATCCTCCTTATAGAGAGGCGTATATCTTGCAGCTGACTTTTATAGGCTTTTAAGTTACAGTTGGGTACGGTAAGGTTAAGATGAATTGGATCTGAATGTAATTTATTTAAAGAATTGCTTAAATCGTAAATAAGATAAAATGTTTAAAAAAAGTACAATTGCCCTGACAGAAAATAAATATTTTTTTAATATTTTAAAAATGGCTGAATTTGGTTTTTTTTTTTTATAATCTTTATAGCCTTTAACATTACAATTGACAACATTACATTCAGTTTTGGTACCGTTGTTTAATGAAACGAAATTCAGAACAGCGGTAATGTATTCCGCAAAACATTTTTTTTATTGAACGGTCTTCAAAAAGAACAGAAAAAAGCAAATAAAAACATTCTTAGCTAAATTTGTGAATAAGCACTGCTTACTTCTGTGCTTGAAATCGGTGTAAAGTCATTACATCATCCTACAGTCATTCTATTTAACATTGCAATAAATTATTAAATAATTATATTTAAATAATTATTAAATTACCAAGTCACAAATTTAGCTAAGTATGTTATTCTATGTTCTTATGTGTTCTTTTCGAAGGCAATAAAATTTAGTTACCGTAGTTTCAGTAGTTATTAATAGTAGTTATTTATTATATTAGTAACCCAGTTACCATTAAATTAACATAGCTTAGGGAATCCCTGTTCTGGTCGGGATGACACGTCCGATTATTAAATAAAATTTTAACAATTTGCTTATGAATTAATTACTTGCTAAACCCGACCACGCGTAGCTGTAGCTAAGTACATTCTAATTTAAAAATAAAGTAAAAAAATATTTTACGAAATAAAGATTTACGGGGAAAACACATTTTTAAATTGAATACCCTTTTTTATACACGGCGAAATATCTAACTTATCCCTGCCGGGGGCATTGAGCAGTGTTGTCGAGCTCGCACCTAATAAAACCACACGGTGTTCCGCCATCGGCGTGGCTTTTCGGCGCTTCATCCTCGGGGAAACCTATTCTCTACTTCTACCCCCAGTCCTAAGCGCCGGAACACAGTCGCGTCTATTGCCTTAGCCTCCAAACCCTCGTAAGCAACGATCTACCAAATTCGCCACCCGGTGGTCATGGGTCTCAAGAAGGCTTGAAATTTGAAATTATCAGTCATCTCTGCTGTCGAACGTCGTAGATTCTATTCACTTGATGACGACTTATTTTGAGGCGAAACATGTGTCGCGTAATTATCGATAGTGGCGTGTTTTGGTGTCGAGTTTCGTGCCGGTGTCGTGGTTGTTTAATAACTAATTACATTCTGTACGGTCTGGATTTAGACGGGTGCTTATGTGCAGGATCGTAAGTTTTAGACCAAGATTTAATATGTATTTAAGTAAATTTGTTTTAAACTATGTATATATCTTGTGTTCAAGGAGAAGCGGCAACTGAAAGTTAGGTAAACATACGGCCTTTGGTGTCGCCTCGATTTTTTCTTGTTTATTTTTCTTGTGCCAATTCTTGAAGTTTACTTACACATACTAAAATTTATTATTGCATGCCTTTTTTTAAATATCAGGGGCATCATTACAAGCCATAGCAGTGGTGGTAGTGTAAAAGCACGCCTCTGTTGGAATTAAAGTGGTGTTCTTCTTCTCTGACACGTAAAATACGCCATATATTAGTTTTGCATGCGAAACAATTTTATAATAACATATCTACATAATATAACAGTAAAATTAATACTAAAAAAAGATACACTTCAAATTGGTTTGTATCGGCATACGATATTCACATTCACTTGAATTGTTAAAAAAATAGAATATTAAATGTTACTGAAAGAATTCTAGTACTAAATTGAAGGAAAAAACCTGTTGGTTAGAGTGCCTTTCAAAAAATTAACAACGTCGCATCGTACAACCGACTGCCTCCCTTCGCAATTTTATTAAAAGCGTTGGCAACGTTGCGTTGACATGGGCAATCCATTTACGTATGTAATCGTTTGAAATTATAAACTTCAAAAAGGAGTTTCCTTTATTTCAATGGCAACACGTATTCAAAACAGGGAATACTAAACGAGGCTACAGTTCCATTCTCAGGAGGAAGGCACGTAAGAGTTTTTTTTTAAAACATATCTGTAAAATTTGTACCTTCAACATCACGTATGATGCATATCAACAGTCATGCACAAGAACAGTAAAAAACACTTAAATAAAATAAATAAATACCATCACGCAATTCCTAATACAGGGGTAGGCAGAGGTCTAGTCTAAACAATTAAGTCCCTTTGATGCATCTTCCACCGAAAATATTTTCGGGACAACGTGACAGGTGGTGTTCCCGTCCGCGTCTTTATGTCTAAGCCAACGATAAAATTTTTACATAAGTTTTTGAAAAACCCATTGGCACGAGCCTGCCACCTGGGGATCGGACTCGAGTCTCCGAAGGGTTTTGACTGTGGCTTGGACACCCAAAGTGAACCAAGAGGAACCGACATGGCTGGCCTAATTATGTAGGGTAATGGCCTGACCGAGGTGGCCGCTCCAAGTGGGCTTGACCAGCCCATTTCGAATGCATATTGGTGGTATGTGGAGGGAGCCGTCTCAATGCCGTCCGTGGCCTCTCCTTCTCCTTCCTTCCTTCGCTCCTGCACTCTACCTCCTCTCTTTCTCTCCTTCCTCTCATGGCGTTCGAGTTGATTGGGTGGTAGGAATTTAGAGTCCAGAGACCCGAGTTCGATCCTCAGATGGCAGGCTCGTACCAAAGAGGTTTTTAAAAACTTATGTACGAATCATATCGTCGCCTTGGACATGAACATGGCGACGAGCTCACCACCTGTCACGTTGTCCCGAATGTCTTCGGTGGAAAGGTGGGTCGTAAGTACTTAATTGTCTAGACTAGACCTCTGTCTACCCTTGTATTGGGAATTGCGTGAAGATATTTATTTATTAAATAATTATTTATTTAAATTAAATAATAATATCAATCAATAACTAAAATTAATCTCATCACACTAAAATAGATAAAAAAAAGAAACAGAAAAACACGAAATAATCATGGAGGAACACTGATGCAATGAATAAAAGAACAAACGGTTCGTTTAAAACGCATTCGAATCGCTGATCGCATGCAATTGGATTGAAAAAGGCGATGGTGTCTTTGCCTCAATAGTATTCGATTTTTTGAAATGATCTAATAGTTTTGGACTGGAATTACTTATTGCCTTAATTTCAAATTGGCGTTCAGTTCTAATGTCCAAAAATAAACTCCGTTCGAAAGTACTAGTGTCTTGACCTCTGGCTATATGGCACAATCAAATCAAATCATTTACTTACCGAAATAACAATGTACATTCGTTTATCATTGGATAGAAAAAAAATTTAATCCGTCACATTTGCGATATGCTGTTCTAACGGAGAAGAAACAGGTGAAAGAAACTCCGATGTCCAGTCCAGTTTTTGGTCAACATGATACAAAATAAAATGTTAATATTATACAAAATGTAATGTGATATTTTCTAGAAAAAGCTTGGGAGCGATCACCTCATTCCCAAGGGTCATAGTCATTTATATATTCATTTATGTTATAATCATCCTTCTTATAAAGTTTTTTTTAATAAATTTCTTAAACCTGTTAATACGCAAGCTTAGCACATTTACAGGCACATTGTTGTAGACGCGCATGAACGAGTAGAAACACATACACCGCCCTATGAATGAGTTACTTTATGGAGTCGTGACATAACGGAAGTAATTAAATTAAAAACGGTTTTGTACATCAGTTAAAAACCTTTTTTTCTTACAGCATATGCTGCAGAGTATAAACAAATTGCATGTTAGGATATGTGGTTGTCCCATTAAGATGTAATCCCCTAATAGATTGTAAAAATTTTCAATGTGTAACTTAGTAGTAGTATTATATATTTTATTGTACACCACACATATACAAGGAATAAATACAACACATAGAAAACATAACATATAAGAATGCACAAGTACAGGAGCGTAAGAGAGGAGGTGGTGCGTTTTATGATACACTTACATACTTATATCTAAATAACTAAACTATTTTAAAATATATTTTGTTAAAATACCATAATAAAACATTAAAAAAAATTTTTACACAAACAAATGCATATAAATATGGGTGTTAATGTATGTATGTATATTAAAGAAAAAGATCACTCATTAATATAACCTTTAAACACGCAATTTGGCACGGAGACGGCTTTTGATTACGTGACGCCAGTTAGGACCTAAGAGAACTTCAGTAAAGGGATAGAAAGGAGTGGCAAATGTTTGTTAGAAACAGTGTCTTTTCTGGATTAGGGTTATGAGAATTGTTATATTGGCAGATGATTTTCATTAAAAAATATGTTCATATCAACGTTTCGGGAATTAAATCATTGTGGTGACCCTACTTTGGGTATGACTGTTATTTTATCTTCACATAACTTCCCTATACTAGGGTAGGCTGAGATCGAGACAACGAAGTCATTTCGACCTACTTCTCAAGGATGCTTGTTTGGGACAACTTGATAGGTTGTGTGCAATAAAAACTTTGACTTTCACTTTTTTTATTGCTATCTTATGTCCATCACAGTTTCGAATCTGGCCATCCTCTTGAAGTCGAACTCTAATCTCCTGATTCGATTTCTGATTATCCAACTACACAGCAAATGTTGCCGCGGTAAACAGATGTACGCGATATTATTTAGCGGTCTCTGTAATGTAGCGGGATATCAATAAAACGCGGTTTGTGCGAAACACAATTTATTCACAACTGACTCAGTACGTTGCAATTTTACAAAAAGTCGAATGTTATATGTATGTCTCGACCAATTTTTCACCAGTGTTAAATAGAATCATATCATTTTGTTTCTGTGAATAAGGTATTATAAAAAAAAAGTAATATATATCAGGGTTTCAAGATAATTGGACTATTATGGCCCGAAATGAACCGCGTTACTCAAAATAGAACGAGATGAAGAAGTACTGTAGCGGCCCTCAGTCCCAGCCGAATGACATAGGATAATAAGGCAAGTAAGTCATAATCACAATAAGATATTGCCAATAATGATTACAATCAAATTTACAAGTATCTGACAGATATATCAAAAGTAAGTAACAGTCACGATAGAAGCGAACGAGTGATTGGGTGATCGGAATTCGAGTCACGACACTTGTGTTCGATCCCCTAGGCTCGGGTTTTTTCAAAACTTATGTACGATTTATATCGCTGACTTGGACAAAAAGACGGCGACAGAATCACCACCTGTCACGTTGTCCTAAAACATGTCTTCACATTGAAGGTGGGTCGAAAAGACTTAATAGTCGAGACCTCTGTCTTCGTCTACTCCTTTATTGGGAATGGCGTGAAGATATTTTTTAAATTAATCAACACTAATGTACTGTTGTTTTAACAAACTTACATTTCCTTCATCTTTCCTTTATTATAGAGATCTGATCACAAAGTCATTAACTGTTCTTGATTATTTACAGGCTTTGAGCGTTTTCTCTGTCACAGTTAAATGGAATTTCGGATAGGCCGGACAGCAAACAGGCTCGTTCAGCAAAATTGATTTTCGAATTACTCTAAAATAACAAAATATTGAAAGTATTAATTTGAAATAAATATTACTTCTCCTTTAATCGATTTAAAATGTAACGATAAATATACCTACGGGAAAATAATCGATAAGATAATAAACTAAGAGCTAGTTAAGTGAATAATTGACCGTGTGGTAACGATACAAGAATATTGCCACTCCCTTTCTTCTCTTGGACGTCGTAAGAGGCGACTAAGTTAAACAGCCTGGAATCGTTATGGCAACCGTTTGATGGCGGGATAAACATCTCTAAAAATATCAGACTGTAATAATACGCTGCCAACTCTATTTTTTTATACAAACGCTTAAACGATCTATTAGACCTACATAAATTAAATGGCCGCGACTTTAAAAAAAGGCTAACGATATGGTTAAAAACCCTAAATTACGAAGACACAGAGGCACTCATGCATCAATCCATCCATATTTAAGCAATCAAATAAGCAATCAGTTCCATAAGTAATAATGTGCACGCACACACACACACGCACACGCACGCGCACACGCACACACTCACACACACACGCACACGTCCACGCTCACGCACACGCACAAACACACGCACACATACACAACACACACACACACACACTTATTTTTATTACAAGTATTGATGTACGAGAAAAAAAAATGTGAATACTTTAGTTAAGGAAGAGCGGGGACTCCTGACACAGGTTTTTCTTTTAAGCTTACTAGGAGGACCCTGTCACAATTTTTGTTTATGATTGTAATTTGGTGAAATAAAGCATTTTCATTTTCATTTTCAATAATCAGGGCAAAGATAGGCAGCAGCATCTGAGGTGCAAGTGTTCTGGTACTGCTATCGCCAATCCGGCTATCAAGCCCTCCAAAATCATCCAACCAAAACCAAATCCTCCTCATGGGCGTGGCGTATCTACTGCAGTAGATTTTAACCGGCCGTTATGTATGTATGTATGTATGTATGTATGTATATATGTAAGCGAATAATGATAGCTTATGATTACGTAGATAATGATATAAAGGAAATAATGAGAGTAAGATAAGGGCCATGGTTAATAAGCTTTTAAAAAATTATAAAGTAAATGAATCGACATTACTTAACTATACTTCCAAATTAGGAGTTACAAGCATATTACTTATTTGTCTTATAAAATTACTTCGAGCTTCTAGTTATATTGTAAAGAGTATTTGCCACAGTGGTCACACCTGGCAAACGAATTGGCTATCACAGTAGCTGAAGTTACGCACCAGTACCTTATACATTGCTGCCCGTCATCAGTCTGATTTAGTTTACGTTATTTTTCGAGATATATGTTCCCTTGGTGACGATAGCCGTGTATATTGGATAAGGCGTAGTTTCTCAGTAGCCACTGATGTTTCAAGGTTTTTCCCGTAATAGTATCTTACGCCAACCGCAGATAAAAAGAAGAGTGATACAGTGTTACTCCGATACAAATATTATATGCTGTTTGTATACAGCACTTTGTCTATTCTGACTAGATCCATTTATATTTAAGTGTTTAAGCAGTCAAGAAGTATTATCTAGGTAACTTTTGCACTGCTAGTATAGGACTAAATAACCTGAGTAATGACATTACCAGGCAGCGTTTACCCGATGCAATGTATTACTAGTGAGGGACAATCAAAGCATTGAGAGTCGAAAATCAACACGACTTAGTTCGGTCCACATGTATTGACCTCTGGTGGTGTATGTTATATGGATACACTTGCCTTTAATCTATTGTCAAATGTTACAACTATAAACTAAGTAAAATATAAGAGTAACGTAATGTATAGTTTCACAGAGATTTAAACATGGAGCTTTATTAAAATTAAACATGTAATGACCTATAGAAATGCGACGTGGTGATTCACTACGAGCCGAATGTGGAAGCTCAAAGCGAGCTATGCTTGATGTCTGTCTGCATGACAGAATCATGACTGATAATGACGGCAGGAGAACTAGGTATATAGGAAACGACATAGCCATAAATATCAGCGTATCTCGCAGAATGTCAACCGAGAGGATGAAAGATTCCCGAGTAGCAGTTGCAGTCTCGTTTAGGCAAGCGCAGTGTAAGACCCCCCAAATGAAGTGAGGGCATTGTAGGGGAGGTCTAGATTCAGCAGAGGAGTTTGAGAGGCTGTAAAGAACTTACTCTTAGAATAGCCCAGCAGACTCAAAATTGTAGTCAAAGTATACGTAAATAATCTATAATAAGTTTAGAAACGTACTATACATATACGGAGTATCCGAAATTCAAATGGCCTTGAAAATTGAATCCCGAAATGAACGAAGTACCCAGATCGTTACTCAATACATTTGTAGAATATTGAGTTCGTTTAATTTGAAGTAGCTCTCAGAAAGTATTATTCTTATTCGCCGATTCTTGTTTAAGTTTCCTCATCAATCTTCTGTCAGCTATCGAAAACTCTGTAACAATAGTAACTGAGGCATAGTAAAAAAAGAATAATTCACGATGGCCGAGTTGTTGGTTGATCGGAATTCGAGTAGAGAGACCTGAGTTCGATCCCCAGATGGCAGGCTGGTACCAAAGGGTTTTTTTTTTTTTAAAACCTATGTATGATTCATATCGTTGACTTGGACGTAAACGACAGCGACGGGCTTACCACCTGTCACGTTGTCCTAAAAATATCTTCGGTGAAGGATAGGTCGAAAGGACTTAATTGTCTAGACTAGACCTCTGTCTACTCCCGTATTGGAAATGGCGTGCAGTAAATTTTTTAAAAGAATAATAATAATGCCAATCAACATTACAGGTATTGCCGTTAACCACTCCAACTAACAGACAACGCTTGTTGCTGGAGTAGTTTACGAACCTGCGACGTTATTTGTCGCAGTCCGCAACCGTAACCATTAGGCTTTTGACGCTTCAAATAATTGCTAATGGGATGCGAATAAGGAAAGTATGAATGCGTTCCACTAATTCTTCAGTCTGTGCTCTTAGTGGCGAACTTGAAAGGTCCTCAGTTAGACGAAGACCTCTCTCGTAAGAATTTGCTATAATCGGCGCCTTTAGCGACCCAATTGGAGATCATAGAATATCTTCCTATCTAGTAACCTTGCACTTTAGATGTTGGTTTCATCACAAATCAGTTTTACACTTTTTTAACCACACGTGTGTTGTAGGCATAAGAATTTCACTATCACTTCTCTTCCCTTCAATATCATCATAATATAAATATGTATCGTAATGAGTGAACAAAATGAGTACGAACAGATGGCGTAACCACCACGGAACAAAACAAATTTAAACAGAGTCGTTACATTACTTCTATGTATGTTGATGATACAGGAAACATCATTAAATAATATGGATATTAACCTCAAATACATATTTTAACTGTCCATTATTCCGACGTGTTTAAGACATCTATAAATTTTTTTTATTATAATTTCAAAATTTACTGCTTTTCTCTAAATGTATGTGTTTCTGTCTGTATGTGGTTTGTCTGTTTGCTCCGGCCGACCTTTGAAACGGCTCGAGCGATTTTAATTTTTTATGCTTCATGGGGAGCAACTTAGGCTACTTTTACTTTAGTACAAGAATTAAGGTTCGGTGTTAAGTGGTAAACCGTAAGCAAAACCGCGAGGAACAGCTACTAAAGATATAAAATCTAGCTAAATTATTTTATAGTATTAAACATATATTTATGATTGTAATATTTTTGGTCAGTAACAAAAATAATAGTGAAAGTATGTAATATTCGTTTAATGCTTTTGTTGCTGGCAAAATAAATCCTCCGGAGAAGCATTAACTCCGAGTTTACGGCTGTACGAATAACATTACTGTATGGGCGAGAAATTCCACCTACGTGAAGGATAATAACTTTTTAATGACGCGTATAAATTAAACAGAAATGTAAAATGCATGTCATTAAAAACTAATACACATTCTTTCATGCCCTTATCATTATTTCCACTATTCATTTATTTATTTCTTTTCGTTGACCAATACACACAAATGTTTTTTGGACTTAATGCCGGAAGCATTCTACAAACGGGTAAATGTAAGATAAAAAGAAGTAGGTGTTACTTTACTGCACACTTTGATACAGATACACATATAAATAAATTGCAATAAATTACACACGAACACATGCAATAAATTTATATTTTGGCGACCTCCTTGGACGAGGACCGTAAACACAGGTTTTCCAGATGTCGCCATCTCCAGGTCCCGGGTTCGATTCCCGGTCGGGTCAATGTAGAAAAACTACTTTTTCTACATTTTCTCGGGTCTGGGTGTTTGTGGTGCCTTCGTTGTTTTCGATTCTCATACCACAAGCACTTTAGCATTTTACATTGTGATCGGAGCAATGTTTGTGATATTGTCCCTATCTATATATGTATTTATTTATTTATTATTACTATATAGAAATATATAAATATGTATGATTTTTAGAGGAAATGTGTTCCATGAAAGATTAGAAAAGACAAGGAGTGCCTTCCCTGTTTATACCTCTTTATTGAAAATTTAAGGAAGAATTAGTTTATGATTATGGTTATAATTGTTTGGAGATAGTAAGTAGTAAATAGAACGTACGCCCTGGAAGTCTTTATACGTGCAAAAGAGAAATTATGTCATGAATGTTGCAAATTGCTTCCCAAGTACGAAGGTTACAGCAAACCATCCTTATGAGGTTGGGATATGCCCTAAGTAGACTATTAACAAGTTTAACCAAGGTTAATAAAACTTAGTCTTGTGGTTGTGTGATCTGAATTCTAGTCGAGAGACCTCAGCTCGATTCCCAGGTGGTAGGTTTGATTTTTCAAAACTGATCTACGATTTACATGGTTAGTTTTCACATAAAGCAGGCAAATAGCTTACCACCTATCACGCAATTCCCAATACAGGGGTAGACATAGGTCTAGTCTAGACAATTAAGTCCTCTACACCCTCCTTGCACCGAAGATATTTTCGGGACAACGTAACAGGTGGTGAGCCCGTCGCCGTCTTTATGTCCAAGCCAACTAGATATAACTCTTACATAGGTTTCTGAAAAAAAAACCATTAGGGAAAGTAATCGGCTTGCCTGGTAAATGAGTATCATCGCTTATGATATCTGCAGTGCAACAAGAACTGCAAGCGATTTGTTAGTATTTAACAATAAATAATGTGAAAGAGAATTTATAAGTACTTCCAAGGTTGAACCGGACTGTTCATACTGCAACAAAAACAGTCTATTAATTCGACTACGTAATAATGTATGACTGTGTTGACCTCAGTTTTTCCGGCTTTCAAAGTGTCGCGAGCTTTATGGCCCCGGGTTCGATTCCTGGTAGGGTCAACGTAGAAAACACTTTTTATAAATTTTCTCGGGTGCGGGTGTTTGTGGCACCTACGTTGTTTCTAATTCCGCTTACTTACTTAGCTGCTTACTTTAGGATCGGAGAAACGTATTTTATGTGGTCCATATTTATGAATGTATTTATTTATTATTATTAGCCAGTTTAAATTATTAATATACTTTAGTTAAATCTGTTGTATATTATGTAGCTCAAGATTTTTTTATTATATTAATCTAGCAAGTTGCGCACAAGCAATACACAAAAATAACTAAGAGACCATTAAGATTAATTCGACAATACTCCTCAGAATGCGAGGTTTTCTTCAAACGTGTATCGAAAGTTTTGTGACTACTTCTAACAATGACCATTTCTAAACAATAAAATTTAATATTACTTATAATAATTGGATTTGCGACGCGTGTTGTCAACATAAAAATAAGAGACTGTTATTTATCTCACCTGTTACCCGATACAAAAGTAATGTGCCTTTGTGTGAGACGCGCTGAACCATGAAAACAATATTATTTTTTTTTTTTAGCGTCACTCTTACAATATCTCATCGCAGCATAATACATCTCTTAAGTTAATGAATGAAATAAATAACTAATACGGGCGGGATTCGAACCCGAGGCGTCTGTAGTAACGTGGCAACACTCTTACATCCCGAACCACCATCTCCTAAACAGTTGATTTGTGTATAGACAATTTAATAAGAAAAGTTCAGCATGACTTTTGAAAGAATATGGCTTTAAAATTCAAATTGAATTATATCTACTAGATATGATTAAATTTGTATCTTGAACATTTTTTTTGTTACAAATACTTTCTTCTTTATTACTAAATTTCTTAAAAAACTTAAAAAAGCAAATCTATCCCTTTTGTGAATTGGATTAAAAATAAAAAAAAATGCTGTCTATTCAAATGAGCAAATTTTGAATCATATTTATTAATTATGAAATATTGTATTCTTTTATTTACCAACAGAAACCAAAATCTGAATTCCCGTGGAACATTATGGAACATGAATCTGAAATTACCTAATATTCCACTAGGGATCTTTATTTGTAAGGAAAGTTCATTCATTAATTTTTATTATTCGCTTAGCTTAACGCTTGACCATTACTCAAATTTTTTAAGAATAAAGCATTCACCAAATAGTTATAAAAATAGTATAAATAATACAATTATAACAATAATAAAAAGAAGTGTTAATGTCCCACGTATTTTTCAAACAAGAGAACTTGAGAGCGAATGAGTGAAGACCGAATGGTGAAGAAAATAAATAGCGCGAAAGTGAATAAAAGTCGACGTAGGCCGAAACTTACGTCACTAAACTAAACTAACTAACTACACTAAACTAACGTTAATCAAATACTTCTTCTTACATAATTTCGACGGCTATTGATTATTTATCTGTAAGAAAATCGTTTAAAGGTAAATGTTGCCTTATTTTTCCTAAAAGGGGTGTTAGATAATGTTTTCACATTTTGATGTATAAATAAGTTACATTCTTCTTTCTGCATCATACATAAATAAAATAACTATAAAAATCCTCGAAAATGAAAATAGTTACCGACAGACGGTAAAAAAAAACCAACAGGAAAAATTCCAGACGTAAAATAGAGCGATCGATGACGGACTGCGAGGTGTTTTGTATTTCGTTTGCAAATCCGCTCACTACGCGTCACGATAATAACAAAGCCTTCTAATGGAAGGAGAACAATGTGCTTTAATATATATTTAAAGACTGTTGAAGTAAAAGTGAATATAAGATAACCAATTAATCACAATTTTAATTATTTCATATATTTACGCGAATGCTACATATTTAAGATAAAAACCTGTTTAGCTTTTGTTTAATATATTATATTCCTGCCGTTTCGAATACATTACAGCATCCGTAGCACGGGCGACTGAGGTACAAAATAACAATTAATTTATTTATATTTTTGTATACGTATATAATACAGCGTCTAACGAGGTGACCCGATGGGGTGGTTATGACCCTGCCTTCAAAGCCAAGGATTGCGGGCTTGAATCTCGGTAAGGAGAAACGATAAATGTGATGGATGTTTATGTGTTAATTTATCTATTCAAATATACATGTATGAAAGTATATTTTATCATTGGATTAGACACGAAGACGGCTATAGGTTCACTACTTCTCGTTGTTCCTAAATATGCTTCGGTGAAGAGTGTAATTATGAGAAAAAAATATTGAAAATAAAACGAAGATGTTTCACCATAAATTTATTCACTTTCTAGTTTGATTATAACAAAAACATCAACAACTGAACACAGCTTTTCAATAAATACATTGAAAATTTATTCGTAACACGTACGGTAAGTCTTTAGCAGACTCTCGATGCCCAAAGTTGTTGCCGGAAATACTGAATTTAGTAGAATTCTGTTTTTAATTTATTCCACGTAAAAGAAAATATTTTCACGCATAGTCCTTGATGGGGTAGCTAGAGCGATGAGATCGCTAAGTGTCACAATCCTTGCGTACCTTTTTCTTTTAAGTTCATCATTTTTCATTTCATTCATTCACGCATGTCTAGTTATCCGACGTGCTAGGACTTCGGTATCTTGAACCGTTCGTCCTCGAGCAATTTGCTCACATGGTCTTCGAAAGTTAGTTTCGGCCTACGTCGACTTTTATTCACTTTCGCGCTATTGTTTGGCTCTCAAGTTCTTTTGTTTGAAAAATACGTGGAACATTGACACTTATTTTTTATTATTGTTATAATTGTATTATTTATACTATTTTTATAATTATTTGGTCAATGCTTTATTCTTAAAAAATTTTTAGTAATGGTCAAGCGATTAAGCTAAGCGAATGCTAAAAATTAATGAGTGTACTTTCCTTATAAATAAAGATCCCTAGTGGAATATTAGGTAATTTCAGATTCATGTACCATAATGTTCCACGTGAATTCAGACTTTGGTTTCTGTTGGCAAATAAAAGAATACAATATTTCATAATTAATAAATATGATTCAAAATTTGCTCAGTTGAATAGACAGCAATTTGTTTTTATTTTTAACCCAATTCACAGAAGGGATAAATTTCCTTTTTTATGTTTTTTAAGTAATTTAGTAATAAAGAAGAAAGAATTAGTAACAAAAAATTGTACACGATACAAATTTAATCATATCTAGTAGATATAATTAAATTTGAATTTTAAAGCTATTCTTTCAAAAGTCATGCTGAACTTTTTCTTATTAAATTGTCTATACACAAATCAACTGATGCGTTTAGGAGATGGTGGTTCGGGAGGTAAGATTGCTGCCATTGGTTGCCACGGTACTACAGACGCCTCGGGTTCGAGTCCCGCCCGTAATTATTTCATTCATTAACTTAAGAGATCTATTATGATGCGATGAGATATTGTAAGCATGACGCTAAAAATTAAAAAAATAATATTGTTTTTATGGTTCAGCGCGTCTCACACAAAGGCACATTACTTTTATATCGGGTAAACATATGTTTAAACAATTAAGTCTTTCGACCCAACTTCCACCAAAGATATTTTTGAGACAGCTTGACCGATGGTGAGCCCGTCGCAATATTTATGCAGTTTTTATAAATCCTACATATGTAATTGAAAAAAAAACCTATTGGTAGAGGCCTTTCACCTGGGTATCGAACTCGGGTCTCTTGACTCGATTTCCGATCACCCAATCACTCGGCTATCCTAACTTCATTTGAAAAACCATTATATTACGAATATCATACCGGTACGACCTGGCTTTTGACCACCAACCACGATCCACAAAAAATTTCAATAGCTTTTAAAGACTGAAGAGACTAATAACTCGTGAGTGAAACAAAAAGCTACGCCGGGGCTTAATTGTGTAAGCAATTACCAACACAAATTAAAACTTTAAAGGTCTTAATTAAATAAGTACTTTTGACTAAAGTCAAACATTGTAAATGTATCCGAACATAACACTTGTCATGGAAACAAAATAATATTTATCATTAAGCATTAATAAGAATCCAGTGTAGACGTTGGCTTCTTCGGTAGTTTTTATTCATTGTTCATTTATATCTTCGCGAGTTTTTCTATTTTCCCAATATATACAAACACCCGAGAAAATTTAGAAAAAATGTTTTATATATTGACCCGTCCGGGAAGCGAACCCGGTACCTCAGAAATGGCAACGCCTTGAAAATCGGTGAACGCCACTCGTCGACGAAGGTCGACAAAGTATTAAGTATTGATCGTTTTTTTTTTTATATTTCAGAAAAATTACTATATTTTATATAATATGTGTTAATAACTTATAAACTTTTGGATTAACTTCTTATAAGATTTTCCCGTGTTATCAGCGCAATAATGTACTCCCCTTTTTCCCGTTTGTGTCGCATAAGGCGACTAAGGGAGAGGCCTCTAAAATAAGCCTGCCCCGACAAAAAGCACGATATCTAACAAAAATCATACCGGACCAACCGCGTGGCGATTGTGGCCTTAAAGGAGAGACCTATGTCTCTTTCTGAGACATTTACAAACTAAAGTTGTTATTTAAAAAATTACTTCGCAACCCTCCGCATGAAAATATAAAAAGGTATATGCTACCTGGTCCGAAGAGAAGAAGAGCACCACCCTCCCTCCCACAGATGCGTGCACCAATTCCACAGATGTGTGCACCAACTCCACTGTATGCACCACCACCACTACACCACCACCGAAAACGCGACACGTGTTTCGGATGGTTGCGAAGTAATTTTTTAAATAACAACTTTACAATGAATTTCCGCAAAGTAACGCCTGAGTCAATTAACTATTTACAAACTAGTAAGTAAGTAAAGTCTATTATTAAACAAATGTCTTTACGCCATTCCCAATACAGGGGTAGACAGGAGTCTAGAAAATAAGTCTTTTCGACCCACCTTCCACTGAAGACATTTTTTGGGACAACGTGACCGGTGGTTAGCCCGTCGACGTCTTTATGTCCAAGCCAAGCTATTGGTACGATCCCCTTGGTGATCGAACTCGAATCTCTTGTCTCGAATTCCGATACCTCCGATGCGATAGCCTTGTTATCGTGACTATTTAAGTAAATAAATTTACTTATAGTGATATTTTTAAATAAACTATTAACCTAAAATTAAGAAATAATTTTGATATAGTTTACAAGTATATTCCATAAACAGTGATCATTATTGGCATAAAGTATGCCTGAAAAAAACACATTCTTACTTATTTACTTTTCCATATTCGATGTAATGCATACGCGAGATATCAGAAATGCATCAGTAACTGTGTGAAAGATGCAATACGAAACACAATACGACAAGAGCTGAAAACATAGAAAATCTAGTAAGTAGTAAACCAATATTGATTTAGAATTTGTGTTTATTTGAAATTACACAGCACATTACGAGTAATTTCCTTCAGAAATTACCATTCCCCGTCAATGACTATACGTAAAGGTTATTATAACCGTATAAGAATGTATGAAAAAAAAAACAATATTCAATGCATTGCTATCCCTATTAAAATTTGTGAAAAATTAAATTTGAAACTGCGTTGAATAAGTAATAATATGATGATTCCGCATCATCATACTGTTTTTAAAAAAAGTGTAAAATGACACCTATGTACTAATTAATATTGATCTATGCAGACATAGAAATGAATTCAAATAAAATACACTGAAAAAAAGCAAAATCTTGCGATAGTAAACAAACAAACCTAAAACTAATTACATTCTGTACGGTGTGGATTTAGACGGTTGCTTATGTACCGCCCGTAAGTTTTAGAGCAATTGTGATTTATTTTGTTTTTAAGTAAATTTCTTTTAAGCTATGTATATAGCTTGTGTTCAAGGAGAAACGGTATCGGAAAGTTAGGTAAACTTACCCCGGCATTGGACTCGTGTTGCACCGTTTTTTTCTTGTGCCAACTATTGAAGTTTACTTTCATATACGAAACTAAATTATTGCATGCGTTTTTTTAAGTATCAGGGATAATGCCATGTTAAGGAAAATTTTATTTTTTTCTTGCGGAGTACCATATTCGCTTGCTAGGATACTTCACAACAGCAGCAGCGCCATCACTCGTGCAACTGTCAACTGCCATAGGTTGTCACGGCGCGTAGTTTTAACATTCGAATATCAAACTGTAGTTTATACCTTCTCATGTAGTACTCAGACGAGGTGATATTAGGAATAAAGACAGAATGAATAACAAGTCATAATAGTGGTGGTAGTGTATTCTGTGAAGTAAGTACAAGCCTCTGTGGGAATTAATGTGGTGTTCTTCTTCTCTGAATATGTAACATACGCCATTTATTAGTTTTGCATGCGAAACAATTTTATAATAACATATCTACATAACGTAAATGTAAAATTAATTAAAAAAAAGATACACTTTAAATTGGCATGTATCGGCATACGATATTCACATTCACTTGAATTGTTAAAAACAAAATAGAATATTAAATGTAACTGAAAGAATTCTGGAGTACTAAATTGAAAGAAAAAACCTGTTGGTTAGAGTGCATTTCAAAATATTAACAACGTCGCATCGTACAACAGACTGCCTCCCTTCGCAATTTTATTAAAAGCGTTGGCAACGTTGCGTTGACATGGGCAATCCATTTACATATGTAATCGTTTGAAATTATAAACTTCAAAATGGAGTTTCCTTTATTTCAATGGCAACTCGTATTGAAAACAGGGAATACTATAAGAGGCTACAGTTCCATTCTCAGGAGGAAGGCACGTAAGAGTTTTTTAAAATGTATCTGTAACATTTGTACCTTCGACATCACGCATGATGCATATCAACAGTCACACACAAGAACAGTAAAAAACACTTAAATAAAATAAATAAATACCATTACGCAATTCCGAATACAGGGGTAGACAGAGGTTTATTCTAAACAATTAAGTTTTAAACAATTAAGGTTTATTCTTCTTATTAAATTTTCGGGACAACGTGACAGGTGGTGTTCCCTTTGCCGTCTTTATGTCCAAGCCAACGATTTAATTTTTACATAAGTTTTTGAAAAACCTATTGGCACGAGCCTGCCACCTGGGGATCGAACTCGAGACTCCGAAGGGTTTGTGACTGTGGCTTGGACACCCACAGTGAACCAAGAGGAACCTACATGGCTGGCCTAATTATGCAGGGTAATGGCCTGACCGAGGTGGCCGCTCCAAGTGGGCTTGACCAGCCCAATTCGAATGCATGTTGGTGGTATGTGGAGGGAGCCGTCTCAATGCCGTCCGTGGCCTCTCCTACTCTTTCCTTCCTTCGCTCCTGCACTCTACCTCCTCTCCTTCTCTCCTTCCTCTCATGGCGTCCGGGTAGCGAAATTAGGGAGTTAACCAACCACATGGGTTTAGAGGCCAAGGAGATAGACGCGTCGGGGTTTCGGTGTGTCTAGCCGTCTCTCGCAAGAAACGGATGTGAAAGAGTTTCCCTTCGCCATGTTAACATGCGGCGATGGCGGAACACCGTGTGGTTTTAGTCGGTGCAAGTCCGAAATAATCCCGTCTTAGCCCCGGGCACCCGCCCGGGGCTAAGACGGGTTAAAGTGAGGTATTTCTCCACATAAAATAATAGAACAATAATATTTAAGGTGCGAAGAGTCTTCTGCGATCACGCATTCTCCCTTCATCAGTACTTGCTAAGCTATAAAATGATGAAAATAATTTTTAAGAGAGAGGGAGTTGTCAATTAAAATGGCATAAAGAAAGTTGTAGTAGAAGAAGAAAAAAATTCCGTCCATTAAAGCAGGGTTCGCGGGTTACCGCGTTCTTGTTATCGAGTGTATTTATTTAATAATACTAAAATAGGCATTTCAAGTCGATTTTCAGAATCAATTTATGTAAAATTTACAACTGTAAAAGGAAGCTACTATTAAACTAAATTAGTGACGTGTTCTTTCCGGGATCATCGTAAGAAGGAATCTTCACGCCATTCCCAATACTGGTGTAGACAGAGGACCCACCATTCACCGAGGACATTTATTTTGGGACAACGTGACAGGTAGTGAGCCTGTCGCCGTCTTTATGTTCAAGCCGACAATCTAAATGGTACATAAAGTTAATTAATCTTATTGATACCTGACAATCAAACTCGGGTCTCTCGACTCGAATTCTGATCACTCAACCACTCGGCTAATGTGACTACAAGAACTGTAGATGTAAGTAATATTTAAGGTACACCGAACAAAACACTAAATCAGGAATAATATATTTACTAAGGGGAAGATAATACTTTATTTACAGAAATAATTATGTTAATATTTACAATACTTAATAACTAAAAATTATTATAGCCGTAGAGCCCTACTCCTCGTGGCATGGTACCAAGAACGCTGGCTGCATTTCCTCGTTGAATGGCTAGACTTAACCGTTGAGCGAGAAAAGAACCAGCCCTCTTGTCACCAGCGGCAACGAGAAGTCGCGGATACAATTCCTTTAGAAACTGCATCGCGCGGGGACCCCACGGACCGATTGTCTCTACGGCAAATGGAACAAATATATAGTCTCCTTTAAAAGACTCATATTTACACCATTTACCCGATTCAGCTGCCTCTGATGCCGTCCCGGCCCTTATCGAAGTACCCTTGATATGATAGGCCGCTAATGTATCGACGCAAGTTGCGTCCCACACAAGAGCTTTGCCTCACTCCCAAGGGACTAAAGTCAAGCCGTCGGGTCTCTTACCCTCCTCCCTAAATATTCCACAAGGCTCTAAAACCGATGGAATATTTATGGAAACAAGAGCCCTTCGGATGATTTCATTCAAGGAACCGTGTCGAGATAGTCTGCTGGCCCGTCTTTTGGCATGGAAAGTCCGTGGAGGCTTAACTCGTCGACGTCGCTGCCACAAGGACATCGATGTGGTTGACAAATTTATGCTCCCAATCGTATACCTACAGCTATTCGTAAACTTTCGTTATCCAGTAATGTACCAAGATTACTGAATGGTAAAGCATGGAAAGTGGGCGCGGTCTCTGTCACAGTGAAAATTGTTCAGTAAGCATTTCTGCACATTCTGAACCAACGGGATATTGTTTATTCCCACCGTTTTTGTGAGTTAGGTTCCAGTGGAATATCCTCGCCGGGACAGAGACGTAACCATGCTTCTCTTGCTTCGGTAGCAAAGGTCAAGTCCAAATCATTCTTAAGAATTTTACGTGACAAATCATGAACACTGTACGGAGGCAAGAAAAGCCGACAGTGCAATATTGATAATGAGTCACGATAGCCGAGTGGTTGGGTGGTCGGAATTTCGAGTCAATAGACCCGAGTTCGATCCCCAGTTGGTAGGCTCGTACCAATGAGTTTTTCAAAAACTTATGTACGAATATCGTTGGCTTGGACATAAAGGCGGCGACGAGCTCACCACCTGTCACGTTGTCCCGAAAATATCTTCGGTGAAAGGTGGGTCGAAGGGACTTAATTGTCTAGACTCGACCTCTGTCTACCCCTGTATTGGGAATTGCGTGAAGATATATTATATATATATTATATTTTTGCAATATTTGAAATCTCTCTTATACCGATACCTCGAAATCTAACAGGTAAAGTAGCTTGAGTCCAGCCAGATGAGACTAAAGATGAATTTAGAATTACTTCCAAAGCTATTTTCAGATTAAAGTCAATTTGTTTTAAAAAATCAGAATATTTCCATGCTGGACTCGAGCGGAGTAAATAAGTAAATTTAGGAACAAGAACGCAATATTGTAAAATAGTAAGCGCTATATGAGAATTAAGAATATACAGTTTATTAACATGTTCTAAATAACGGCGCTCCAAGGAGGTAAAGAGAATCCGCCTCAGTTACTTTAATGCCAAGAGATATATTGTTAAAATTTTGAAACAAATTGTGTCTATGAGAAGACAAACGGTCAGAAATGAAAAGTTCACATTTATTTGAGCATCTCCAGCATTATTATATCAAAATTACTATACCACACCCAATTCTCTCCTCGAAAACAAACTCTTCAGAAACTCTTGGTTATTTTTTTTATTTGTCGAAACAGTTTCTATGAAAAATATTAAATGAATAATTTAAAAAAAAGTATTGGATGGTTGTTAAAATACATTTGCGTATTTATTAATACTCAGTAAAACTCAAAAAAGTAAGTGCAGTAAAAGAGCCACGTAACACCTCTTCCCATATAAATATTAACAAAAAAGCTCCGATAGCTGTGGTTGAGTGTTCGAAATTCAAATCAATAGATTCGATCCCAAGGAGGAAGGCTCGCCAATGATTTTAAAACGTGTGTACCAATTGTATCATTGGCTTGGACACTACGAATTATTGAATAAAATAGACTACCACCTATTCACACTTGACCAAAAATATGAAATCAAAAATTATTATAGTAAATATTCAATGATATATAGATTTTACAGTTTATCGTTACATTCGATGTATTATCGTTCGTCGTAACATGCAACTAATACAATAGTAAGGTTATAGAAATGGTTGGGATGCATTTTTATCTATAAAGCATAAAAATCGTGCTGGACTTATTAAATAATATATAAATTTATTCCATAAGCTCTGACACAGGCGGGATCTGATCCCTTAGCCACATCCGCGAAAAGAAACGGGATGACATATACTTACGTGTATACTAACAGGCCGTTAAATATGGACAGCAACCTTGCGGTAATTCAATATTATAGAGTTGCTTAAAATTACTTTGCAACACTACGCGGGCAGAAAACAACGAACGCCATTCGTTACTTGTTACGAACCCAAAAATAGCACCACAGCACTCGGCAGCAGGTACAAATACGCAATACGTGTTTTTCCTCGAAACAAGGCATCATCAAGCAAGTAGATGATACGATGCGCGACCGCACAGTATCTGAAAAATTCATAAAAAAACAATTAATTGAAAATGCGTTATACAGGAGGTCTTTAAATTACAGTCACTATAGCCGAATTGGTTCGGTGGTCGGAATTTTGAGTCCAGAGGCCCGAGTTCGATTCCCAGGTGGCAGGCTCGTAACAAAGAGTTTTTCAAAAACTTATGTACGAATCATATATTTGCCTTGGACATAAACAAGGCGTCGGGCTCACCACCTGTCGCCTTGTCCCGAAAATATCTTCGGTGGAGGGTGGGTCGAATGGAATTAATTGTCTAGACTAGACCTCTGTCTACCTTTGTATTGGGAATTGCGTGAAGATATTTATTTATTATTTATTTATTTATTTAAATTAAATAATAATATCAATCAATAACTAAACTTAATCTCATCACACAAAAATAGATAATTAACTAAGTAAATAGATTTGTGAGTGGTTTTGTGTTTAGTTAATTTGCCTTCATTTCTTAGTAAATAAATGGAATTTCTTTCTTTATTAAGATTGGGTTTTTAATATGAGTTTGAAAGGTTACATTAAGTTAAATAAATTTTAATACACCTTTTTGTGTTGTTTAAAACGATAGTGTAAGTGGTATTCTACATTACATTATTTCATATCATTCTATAAAAATATATTCAGTACTTTTTTTCTTTTATTTCAATGTCAACTTCTCAATAACACATCAAAGTGAGTGTAATATTTTGTTTGCTATGTAACTGTCGTCTCATAATAATTATTTATGTCGGTTTTATGTATTCAATAATAAAATAGTTAGGATGAAAAAAAAAATACTTTGGCGCCAGTTCACGTTGGTTTGACTTTATTTAATTTTTAATGTATAAATTTTCTGACATGTAAGGTCGCAGACAAAATATTGTACATAATTTGAGCATATCCAGCATTATTATATCAAAATACTATACCACACCCCATTCTCTCTTCGAAAACAAACTCTTCAGAAACTCTTTTTTTTTATTTGTTGAAACAGTTTCTATGATTAATATTAAATGAATAATTTAAAAAAGTATCGGATGTTTGTTTAAATACATTTGCGTATTTATTAATACTCAGTAAAAATCAAAAAAGTAATTGCAGTAAAAAGCAACCTAACACCACTTTCCATATCAAAATTAACAAAAAAGCTCCGATAGCTGTGGTTGAGTGTTCGATTTTCAAATCAATAGATTCGATCCCAAGGAGGAAGGCTCGCCAATGATTTTTAAAACGTGTGTACTAATTGTATCATTGGCTTGGACACTACAAATTATTGAATAAAACAGGTTACCACCTATTCACACTTGACCAAAAATATGTAAACACAAATTATTATAGTAAATATTCAATGATATATAGATTTTACAGTTTATCGTTATTCGATGTATTATTGTTTGTCGTAACACGCAACTAATACAATAGTAAGGTTATAGAAATGGTTGGGATGCATTTTTATCTATAAAGCATAAAATCGTGCTGGACTTATTAAATAATATATAAATTTATTCAATAAGCTCTGACACAGACGGGATCTGATCCCTTAGTCACATCTGCGAAAAGAGACGGGATGACATATACTTACGTGTATACTAACAGGCCGTTAAATATGGACAGCAACCTTGCCGTAATTCAATATTATAGAGTTGCTTAAAATTACTTTGCAACACTACGCGGACAGAAAACAACGAACGCCATTCGTTACTTCTTACGAACGGAAGACTAGCACCATTGCACTCGGCAGCAGGTACAAATACGCAGTACGAGTTTTTCCTCGAAACAAGGCATCATCAAGCAAGTAGACACGATGCACGACCGCACAGTCTCTGAAAAATTCATAAAAAACAATTAATTGAAATAGCGTAATACAGGAGTTCTTTAAATTACAGTCACGATAGCCGATTGGTTGGCTGGTCGGAATTTTGAGTCCAGAGACCCGAGTTCGATTCCCAGGTGGCAGGCTCGTACCAAAGAGGTTTGGTGGAGGGTAGGTCGAAAGGACTTAATTGTCTAGACTAGACCTCAGTGATCGAATCATTTTGGAAAGGAATTATTTATTGGCTTAATTTCAAATTGGCGTTCAGTTCTTATGTCCAAAAATAAACTCCGTTCGAAAGTACTAGTGTCTTGACCTCTGGAAATCAAATCAAATCATTTTCTTACCGAAATAAGAATGTACATTCGTTTATCATTGGATAGAAAAAAAATATATAATCCGTCACATTTGCGTAATGCTGTTCTAACGGAGAATAAACAGGTGAAATAAACTCCGATGTCAATATGATACAAAATGTAATGTACAGTTTTTTGGTCAATATGACACAAAATAAAATGTTAATATTATACAAAATGTAATGTGATATTTTCTAGAGAAAGCTTGGGAGCGATCAACTCATTCCCTATAATATAATTTTGTTTTTGTAAATTAAGTATTGTAAAAAAGTAAGATAATAAACAAAATAAAGTGACAGATATAACCAAAGTAATTAACAGTCACGATAGCCAATAGCAATTGGAGTCATGAGTCAAGTTCGATCCCCAAGGCTCGGGTTTTTCAAAACCTATGTGCAATTTATATTGTTGGCTTGGACAAAAAGACGGCGACAGTCTCATCACCAGTCACGTTGTCCTAAAACATGTCTTCATGTGGAAGGTGGGTCGAAAAGATTTCATAGTCGAGACCTCTGTCTTCGTCTACCCTGTATTGGGAATGGCGTGAAGAAATTTTTTTTAAATAATCAACGCTAATGTACTGTTATTTTAACAAACTTACATTTCCTTTATCTTTCCTTTATAATAGAGATCTGATAGAAAAGTCATTAACGGTTCTTGATTATTAACAGGCTTTGAGAGTAGACTTTGAGCGTTTTCTCTGTCACAGTTAAATGGAATTTCAGATAGGCCGGACAGCAAACAGGTCGGTTCAGCTAAATTGATTTTCGAATTACTCTAAAATAACAAAATAGTGAAAATATTTATTTTAAATAAAATTACTTCTCCTTAATCGATTTAAATTGCAACAATAAATGAACCTACAAGATAATAATCGATAAGATAATAATACTCTTAGTTAAGTGGATAATTGACCGTGTGGTAACGATACAAGAATATTGCCACTCCCTTTCTTCTCGCGGAAGTCGTAAGAGGCGACTAAGGGAAACAGTCTGGAATACCGTTATGGCAACCGTTTGATGGCGGGATAACCATCTCTACAAATGTCAGACTGAAATAATCAGGGCAAAGATAGGCAGCAGCGTCTGAGATGGGAATGTTCTGGTACTGCGATCGCCAATCCGCCTTCCAA
Organism: Sericinus montela; assembly: GCA_029286605.1. Taxonomy (NCBI): domain Eukaryota; kingdom Metazoa; phylum Arthropoda; class Insecta; order Lepidoptera; family Papilionidae; genus Sericinus; species Sericinus montela. The sequence continues at coordinate 1,612,361 of JAGSMR010000065.1, read as the reverse complement.
GTGTGGCGATTATATGTATGTATGTATGTATGTAGGTGGATAATGGTAGCTTATGATTATGTAGATTTTGGATAAAAATTAAGTAAACAATGACAGATAGATAAGGACAATATTTAGTAAGGTTAGAAAAAAAAGTTTAAAGTAAATTATTCGATATTACTTAACTACACTTCCAAATTAGGAGTTACAAGCATATCACGTATTTATCTTACAAAGTTACTTATGAGTTTCTACTCGTATTGTAAAGAGTATTTGCCACAGTGGTCACACTTGGCAAGCAATTTGGCTATCACAGTACCAGATGTTACACACCACACCCTATACATTGCTGCCGGTCACCAGTCTGATTTAGTTTACATTATTTTTCGAGATAGTTCCCTTGGTCACGATAGCCGTGTGGACGGAATTCAAGTCACGAGACCCGAGTTCGATCCCATCGAGGTAGGCTACGTGCCCAAAAGAGTTTTCTTTAATTGTGTTATTTTTATATTGTTATCTTGGACATAAAGACGACCACCTGTCACGCTATCGTAAAATAAGCTCCAGTGAAATGCGAGTCGAAAGTACTTAACTGCCTAGACCTCTGTCTACCTTTGTATTGTAAAAGGCGTAGTAACCCCTTAGTTTCTCAGTAACCACTGTCGTTTCACTTTTTTCCCGTAATAGTCTCTTACGATAACCACAGTACAAAAAAAATACAGTCTTACACCGTTGCGAATTCCGGATGCTGTATATATACAGCACTTTATGTATTCAGACAAGATCAATTTATAAAGTGTTTAAGCAGTCAAGAACTATTATCTAGGTAACACTTGCACTTCTTGTATAGGAGTAACCTATAGGAATAACCTCAGCAATAACATTCACATTCAGCGTTTACTCGATACAATGTGTTTCTAGTGACGGACAATCAAAGCATTCAGAGTGGAAAATCAACACGACTTAGTTCGATCTACATGTATTGACCTCAGGTGGTGTATTTTATATGGGTACACTTGCTTTTGATCTATTGTTAAATGTAACAACAATGAACTAAGTAAAATTTAGGAGTAACGTAATATATAGTTTCACAGAGATTTCAACATGAACTTTTATAAAAATAAAATAATAAAAAAAAAATATCTTCACGCAATTCCCAATAAATATCAAATATCAAACTATAAATATCAAAACGGGACAACGTGACAGGTGGTGAGCCCGTCGCCGTCTTTATGTCCATGCCAACGATATAATTCGTACATAAGTTTTTTGAAAAACCCATTGGTACGAGCCTGCCACCTGGGGATCGAACTTGGGTCTCTTGACTCGAAATTTCGACCACCTAAGGCCTCTTTTAGGCAAGTGAAGTGTATTGAATTTGAATTTCAAATGGCCTTGAAAATTGATTCCCGAAATTAAAGAAGTACCCAGATCGTTACTCAATACATTTGTAGAATATTAAGTGAGTTCGTTCAATTTGAAGTAGCTCTCAGAAAGTATTATTCTTATTCGCCGATTCTTGTTAAGTTTCCTCATCAATCTTCTGTCAGACATCGAAAACTCAACATCGACTGAAACAATAGTAACTTAAGCATAGCAAAAAAAGAATAATTCACGATAACTCACGATAGCCGAGTGATTGGATGATCGGAATTTGAGTAGAGAGACCTGAGTTCGATCCCTAGATGGCAGGCTCATACCAAAGGGTTTTTTTTTTTCAAAAACCTATGTATAATTTATATCGTTGACTTGGACGTAAAAGACAGCGACGGGTTCGCCACCTGTCACGTTGTCCTAAAAACATCTTCCGTGGAGGATGGGTCGAAAGGACTTAATTGTCTAGACTAGACCCCTGTCTACTCCTGTATTGGAAATGGCGTGCAGATATTTTTTTAAAAGAATAATAACAATATCAATGAATATTACTGGTATTGCCGTTAACCACTCCAACTAACAGACAACGCTTGTTACTGGTTTACAAACCTGCGACGTTATTTATTGCAGTCCGCAACCGAAACAATTGGCTATTGACGCTTCAAATTTTTGCCAATGGGATGCGAGGAAGGCAAGTTTAAATACGTTCCACTAATTCTTCAGTCTATGCTCTTAGTGGCTAACTTAAAAAGACCTCAATTAGGAAAAGACCTCTCTCGTAAGGATATGCTATAATCGGCACCTTTGGCGACCCAATTAGCGATCACAGAATAGCTTCTTACCTAGAAATCTCGCACTTTAGATGTTAGGCATAAGAATTTCACTGCCACTTTTCTTCCCTTCAATATCATCGAAAAAAACAAGCGATTAATGAAAATAACAATGACTACAGACAGATAGCGTGACCATCAGTAAAACAAAGCAAATTTAAGGAGACTCATTACATCCTTTTATATATCTCGATGATACAGGAAACATCATTAAATCATCCATATGATTATTAGTTTTCGATGTCTGACAGAAGATTGATGAGGAAACTTAAGAATCGGCGAATAAGAATAATACTTTCTGAGAGCTACGTCAAATTGAACGAACTCACTTAATATTCTACAAATGTATTGAGTAACGATCTGGGTACTTCTTTAATTTCGGGAATCAATTTTCAAGGCCATTTGAAATTCAAATTCAATACACTGCACTTGCCTAAAAGAGGCCTTAGGTGGTCGGAATTTCGAGTCAAGAGACCCGAGTTCGATCCCCAGGTGGCAGGCTCGTACCAATGGGTTTTTCAAAAAACTTATGTACGAATTATATCGTTGGCATGGACATAAAGACGGCGACGGGCTCACCACCTGTCATGTTGTCCCGTTGTGATATTTATATTTTGATATTTGATATTTATTGGGAATTGCGTGAAGATATTTATTTTTTTATTATTTTATTTTTATAAAAGTTCATGTTGAAATCTCTGTGAAACTATATATTACGTTACTCTTATATTAACCTAAAATCTATATTTAAACTGTACAATATTTTAACGTATTAAAGACTTCCATAAATTTATATGTACAAATAAAATTGAAGTGTCTCTAGGCAATTCAAAATTTACTGCTTTTCTCTAAATGTATGTACGTAATACATCAAAAAATCTGTCTATATGTATCTATATGTATCTATATATGATATGTATCTATATGTATCTGTCTGTGTATTACAGCCGATCTCTGAAACAGCTGGACTGATTTCAACGGAACTTTCACTGGCAGATAGCTGATATTATAGGGAGCAACTTAGGCTACTTTTATTTTAGACTTATAATTAGGTTTCGGTGTTAAGTGGTAAACCGTAAGCAAAGCCGGGGGCAACAGCTACTAAAGGTATCTAAGGTAATCTAGCTAAATTATTTTATAGTATTAAACATATATTTATGATTGTAATATTTTTGGTCAGTTAAAAAAATAATAATGAAAATATGTAATATTCGTTTAATGCTTTTGTTGCAGGCAATATAAATCCTCCGGAGATGCATTAACTCGGAGTTTACGGCTGTACGAATTACTTTACTGTATGGGCGAGAAATTTCACCTACGTAAAGGATAATAACTTTTTAATGACGCATATAAATTAAAAAGAAATATAAAATGCATATCATTAGAAACTAATACAGAAACTAACACATTCTTTCATGCCATTATTATTATTTCCACTATTCATTTATTTATTGCTTTTCGTTGACCAATGCACACAAATGTCTTTTCGACTTAATATGTGTGGAATGACTTATCTATATGTGGAAGCTTGTCATTGGCATGTAGATGTATTCTTAGTAATTCTATATTGTAAAAATAGCTGTAAGCTCCCAAAATAAAATAAAATAAATAAATTAATACCGAAAGCATTCTTCCTGCGGGTAAATACAAAGATAAAATGAAGTAGGTGTTTAAATAAATATTAATATTTTAATATTTTATTTTCGAATTATTTTACTGGATACTTTCATAAATAAATAAATAAAAATAAAAATCTTCGCGTGTTTCCCAATACAGGGGTAGACAAAGGTCTAGTCTAGACAATTAAGTCCCTTTGACCCACCTTCCACCGAAGGTATTTTCGGGACAACGTGACAGGTGGTGAGAGCGTCGCCGTCTTTATGTCCAAGCGAACGATATAACTCGTACATAAGTTTTTGAAAAACCCATTCGTACGAGCCTGCCACCTGGGAATCGAACTCGGTTCTCTTGACTCGAAATTCCGACCACCGAACCACTCGGCTATCGTGACTTTTTATTATTACGATAACATAATTAAAGAAATATCTTGACGCCATTCCCAATACTGGCGTAGACATAGGTCTAGATAATTAAGCATTTTCACCTCACCTTCCACCACAGACATTTTTTGGGACTATGTAATAGGTGGTAAAACGGTCGCCGTCATCATGTCCAAGCCATGATATAATACGTTTTAAAAAAACACCAATTGGAAAGAGCCTACCACCCACGGATCGTACTCGGGTCCCTTGACACGAATTCTGATCACTCAACCACTCGGCTATCGTGAATGCATCGTGATAATATAATGATATAAAAATTATTAATTTAAAGAAGTTACTTTGTTATCTTACATTGTTAGATACTTATCTTTACGCATACCTCCTTGACGGAGTAGTGATTGAGATACATGCATGTTTTGGTATCCGAGTTTTGACCCTACCCTCTTCGAGAAATTTTCTCATATGGTCTTCGAATGTTAGTCTCGGTTACGGAACTTTATCTCATATTGTTATTTTATAAAATACTAACAGTAGAAGATAAAATAGTATTCTATTATAGTCTAAAATATATGTCGTTCATTTTGGTCTTTCCCAAAATGTCATTAATTATTAGCGTGATTTAGCACAGGCGTAATTAGGATCTCGACCTATCGCCTGATTGAATCAGGGATTTATCGATTTCCAACTCGTGTGATTTAATAATGTATAATTAAATTAAGATTACATTACACAGTCACCAAAATGTGTAGTACCTTGACACTACCGTGTGATGTACGAATATACTCCTCATTCGTGTAGTCTAAGGCGACTTATGGAAAAGCCATTAAAATTACCTCGGCTACAAAGCTATTAGATATATTGGATAGCGCTAGTGTCATCTGAAAAATACCAGACCAAATTCAACAGACCGTTGACGAATGGCAGAGTTCTGAAGTGCGAATGCGTAACAATTATGACAAAATCTGCCTATCCCAATCCGTCTTGCAATAGATATTTACAATGCGTTATGATGATCAGGTCAGAACCGTGTTGTTAGTGGTGCTCACTGAAAAAAATATAAAAATAATAAATATCCTCATGCCTTTCCAAATATATAGATTGGGTAAACATAAATTTGAACCATTAGGTTCTTCGACCCAACTTCCATTAAAGATATTTTTGAGACAGCTAAATCAATGATGAGCCCGTCGCAGTCTTTATGCAGGTTTTATAAATCCTACATAAGTTTTTGAAAAAACCTTTTGGTATGGGCCTATCAACTGAGTATCAAACTCGAGTCTCTTGACTCGAATTCCGATCACCCAATTACTCGACTATCGTAACTTCATTTGAAAAACTTTATATTACGAATAACATATAGGTACGACCTCGCTATTGACCACCAACCACGATCGAAATAAAAATTTCAGTAGCTTTTTTATGGGCTGAAGGGACTAATAACTCGTAAGAGAAAAAAAGCTACGTCGGGGCTTAACTATGGAAGCAATTACCAACTCAAATCAAAACTAAAGGTTTTAATTAAAAAAGGACATAATCAACTAAATTCGACTCAGATTTTTTGTGAAATACGTCTAGTGTCTGAAAATGTATAAACAATTGCTTTGTTTCATTAAATAAGTGTTTTTGACTGAAGTCAAACATTATAAATGTATCCGAAAATGTCACTTTTCATTGTAACAAAATAATATTTATCATTGAGCATTAATAAGAATCCAGTGTAGACGTTTGCTTCTTCGGTAGTTTTTATTCATTGTTCATTTATATCTTCGCGAGTTTTTCTTTTTCCCAATATATACAAACACCCGACAAAATGTAGAAAAAATTTTTTCTGTATTGACCCGTCCGGTAAGCGAACCCGGGACCTCAGAGATAGCGACGCCTTAAATTTGGTGTGAGCGCCACTTGTCGACGAAGGTCGACAAAGTATTAAGTATTGAACTTTTTTTATATTAAAAAAAATTACTAAATTTTATATAATATGTGTTAATAACTTATAAATTTAATCATGGATTAACTTCTTATAAGATTTTCCCTTGTTATCAGCGCAATAATGTACACCCCTCTTTCCCGTTTATGTCGCAAGAGGCGACTAAGGGAGAAGCCTCTAAAATAAGCCTACCCCGACATAAAGCACGATAACTATCAAAAAACAGGAGAGGGCGCTGTTTTACATGTAAACATTGTCTCCGTATTTATCTTTAAAAAAAAATAGTAATAGTGTATATTTCTCTATAAACTTATGTTTGTTTTGTGTATAGTACCACAGTTTACTAGTGTGAATGTTATTCTCAAGAATCTATCGGGCGTTATAAAATAAAACAACAATTTCAATAGTGACAATTAAGTGACCAAAAGTGAAACTACCTACTGAAATATTAAGACTATAGTGAATTATTCGATAAACCTTAACTCCATTAATATAAAACAAAATATATCCTAGTGTGCATAATTCACCAATAGATGGAGGTATTATATAAGTAATTAGAACATTACACATTAAATCAATAAAGATTTCCCTACTACACGCGTTAATCAAAAGAGGGCGCTGATTAATAGTTTCTGTTGACAACAAGCTTTAATAGTTATTACAAATACGCAAGTATAATTACCTACGTTAATAACAGAGGGCAGTAGCGGTATATTAAGGCAAATAATCTTAATTAAAAGAAATGGATGAAGCGCACATAAACGTTACAATTCGCCCAAGACAATTATTTAGATCACATTCTTGCGAATCACTAGAAAAAGAGTGTTTCAATATAACCTCCAGCAGCGTAGAATCAGAAAAATTACAAAAGAGTTTTGACTTATCTACTCTTTATAGTAATAATCAGGATCAAAGTACTGAATTAAAAGAAAAATAAATAATCTTACTATTCAATTGGAAAGTACACAAAATGAACTTGAGAACTTAATTTTAGAAAATATACAACTTAAAAAGAAATAAATCATTTAAACGAACAGAATAATTCATTAAAAATTATATGTAAAAGCCCATTGTCTCTAAGAAAAAATCAGTTACATCAAGCAGTAAAACACGACGAAAAAGTCTGAAAACGGACTGGCATAATTCACCAACACAAAAAAAAAAAATAGTAATAGTGTATATTTCTCTATAAACTTATGTTTGTTTTGTGTATAGTACCACAGTTTACTAGTGTGAATGTTATTCTCAAGAATCTATCGGGCGTTATAAAATAAAACAACAATTTCAATAGTGACAATTAAGGACCAAAAGTGAAACTACCTACTGAAATATTAAGACTATAGTGAATTATTCGATAAACCTTAACTCCATTAATATAAAACAAAATATATCCTAGTGTGCATAATTCACCAACACAAAAAAAATGTATAAACAATTGCTTTGTTTCATTAAATAAGTGTTTTTGACTGAAGTCAAACATTATAAATGTATCCGAAAATGTCACTTTTCATTGTAACAAAATAATATTTATCATTGAGCATTAATAAGAATCCAGTGTAGACGTTTGCTTCTTCGGTAGTTTTATTCATTGTTCATTTATATCTTCGCGAGTTTTTCTTTTTCCCAATATATACAAACACCCGACAAAATGTAGAAAAATTTTTTCTGTATTGACCCGTCCGGTAAGCGAACCCGGGACCTCAGAGATAGCGACGCCTTAAATTTGGTGTGAGCGCCACTTGTCGACGAAGGTCGACAAAGTATTAAGTATTGAACTTTTTATATTAAAAAAAAATAACTTCTTAAGAGAAAGTGAATTAAATAATATGTTGAAATATATATGTAAGCAATACTCTAGCAATTGTTACTTTATAGATAATTATAACTCATTTGAAAAACTTTATATTACGAATAACATATAGGTACGACCTCGCTATTGACCACCAACCACGATCGAAATAAAATTTCAGTAGCTTTTTATGGGCTGAAGGGACTAATAACTCGTAAGAGAAAAAGCTACGTCGGGGCTTAACTATGGAAGCAATTACCAACTCAAATCAAAACTAAAGGTTTTAATTAAAAAAGGACATAATGAACAAAACTTGACTCAGATTTTTTGTTAAATATGTCTAGTGTCTTGAAATGTATAAACAATTGCTTTGTTTCATTAAGTAAGTGTTTTTGACTGAAGTCAAACATTATAAATGTATCCGAAAATGTCACTTGTCACTGTAACAAAATAATATTCATCATTAAGCCTTAATAAGAATCCAGTGTAGACGTTTGCTTCTTCGGTAGTTTTTATTTATTGTTCATTTATATCTTCGCGAGTTTTTCTATTTTCCCAATATATACAAACACCCGAGAAAATGTAGAAAAATTTTTCTGTATTGACCCGTCCGGTAAGCGAACCCGGGACCTCAGAGATAAGGACGCCTTAAATGGTGGAAGTGCCACTTGTCGACGAAGGTCGACAAAGTATTAAGTATTGAACTTTTTATATTAAAAAATTACTAAATTTTATATAATATGTGTTAATAACTTATAAATTTAATCATGGATTAACTTCTATAAGATTTTCCTTGTTATCAAAGTGCACACGTTGCATAATTCTCTTCTCCTGTTTGGTGTCGCAAGAGGCGACTAAGGAGAAGCTTCCTCTAAAATAAGCCTACCTCGACATAAAGCACGATAACTATCAAAAACAGGAGAGGGCGCTGTTTTACATGTAAACATTGTCTCCGTATTTATCTTTAAAGTAGTAATAGTGACATTTATGTCCTATGTTTGTTTTGTGAGAACACAGTTTACTAGTGCGTGAATGTTATTCTCAAGAATCTATCGGGCGTTATAACAAACAACAATTTCAATAGTGACAATTAAGTGACCAAAAGTGAAACTACCTACTGAAATATTAAGACTATAGTGAAATTATTCGATAAACCTTAACTCCATTAACATAAAACAAAAATATATCCTAGTGTGCATAATTCACCAATAGATGGAGGTATTATATAAGTAATTAGAACATTACACATTAAATCAATAAAGACTTCCCACGGCTATCATGTTAATCAAAAGAGGGCGTTGATTAATAGTTTCTGTTGACAATAAGCTTTAATAGTTATTGGCAACACGCAAGTATAATTACCTACGTTAATAACAGAGGGCAGTAGCGGCATATTAAGGCAAATAATCTTAATTAAAAAGAAATGGATGAAGCGCACATAAACGTTACAATTCGCCCAAGACAATTATTTAGATCACATTCTTGCGAATCACTAGAAAAGAGTGTTTCAATATAACCTCCAGCAGCGTAGAATCAGAAAAATTACAAAAGAGTTTTGACTTATCTACTTTATAGTAATAATCAGGATCAAAGTACTGAATTAAAAAGAAAAATAAATAATCTTACTATTCAATTGGAAAGTACACAAAATGAACTTGAGAACTTAATTTTAGAAAATATACAACTTAAAAAGAAATAAATCATTTAAACGAACAGAATAATTCATTAAAAATTATATGTAAAGCCCATTGTCTCTAAGAAAAAATCAGTTACATCAAGCAGTAAAACACGACGAAAAAGTCTGAAAACGGACTGGCATAATTCACCAACTCAAATCAAAACTAAAGGTTTTAATTAAAAGGACATAATCAACTAAATTCGACTCAGATTTTTGTGAAATACGTCTAGTGTCTGAAAATGTATAAACAATTGCTTTGTTTCATTAAATAAGTGTTTTTGACTGAAGTCAAACATTATAAATGTATCCGAAAATGTCACTTTTCATTGTAACAAAATAATATTTATCATTGAGCATTAATAAGAATCCAGTGTAGACGTTTGCTTCTTCGGTAGTTTTTATTCATTGTTCATTTATATCTTCGCGAGTTTTTCTTTTTCCCAATATATACAAACACCCGACAAAATGTAGAAAAATTTTTCTGTATTGACCCGTCCGGTAAGCGAACCTGGGACCTCAGAGATAGCGACGCTTAAATTTGGTGAGGCCACTTGTCGACGAAGGTCGACAAAGTATTAAGTATTGAACTTTTTATATTAAAAAAATTACTAAATTTTATATAATATGTGTTAATAACTTATAAATTTAATCATGGATTAACTTCTTATAAGATTTTCCTTGTTATCAGCGCAATAATGTACACCCTCTTCCTGTTTATGTCGCAAGAGGCGACTATGAGTTCTAAATAAGCCTACCTCGACATAAAGCACGATAACTATCAAAAACAGGAGAGGGCGCTGTTTTACATGTAAACATTGTCTCCGTATTTATCTTTAAAAAAATAGTAATAGTGTATATTTCATAAACTTATGTTTGTTTTGTGTATACCACAGTTTACTAGTGTGAATGTTATTCTCAAGAATCTATCGGGCGTTATAAAATAAAACAACAATTTCAATAGTGACAATTATGACCAAAAGTGAAACTACCTACTGAAATATTAAGACTATAGTGAATTATTCGATAAACCTTAACTCCATTAATATAAAACAAAACAACAATTTCAATAGTGACAATTATGACCAAAAGTGAAACTACCTACTGAAATATTAAGACTATAGTGAATTATTCGATAAACCTTAACTCCATTAATATAAAACAAAACAACAATTTCAATAGTGACAATTATGACCAAAAGTGAAACTACCTACTGAAATATTAAGACTATAGTGAATTATTCGATAAACCTTAACTCCATTAATATAAAACAAAATATATCCTAGTGTGCATAATTCACCAACACAAAAAAAAAAAATGCATAAACAACCAAACACTTTCAACAAAACAGATGAGTGTATAAAGTCGAAGGACTCCATATACCCAAATAACACTCCCAAGCATTTGATAAATAGACAGATTTCATCGCCATTTAGCAACCTAATATGCTGTTCAGATAAAAAGAACCAAATCTGTATCAACTCCAAACACAAAAGAAATACTGCTAAAATTACCACTTCAAGACAAAAAAACTATTTATATAACCGGTGGGCGTCAATGTATTGGGTTATCACATAAATTAATAAAGTCTAGAACGAACACTCCGTACGAAAATACCAAATCATGTCTTTTATTGCCGGAAGCTGACACGGAAGAAATCCTAAAGACGTGTAATGGAAACAATTTTACCTCGAGAGACTGTTTGATACTAAGTGCCGGAGAACATGATAAAAATCATATAAAATTATGACTGAATTAAACCAAGCACTTAAATTTAACTCAGCAGTGCATTGTACTAGTACTAGGAATTAAAAAATAACTTCTTAAGAGAAAGTGAATTAAATAATATGTTGAAATATATATGTAAGCAATACTCTAGCAATTGTTACTTTATAGATAATTATAACTCATTTGAACCAATGTCTGGACTATGTCAAAAATTAATTTAATTTTAGATCAACTTTACTATGATTCAAAGTTCTTACGATTTATGAAACGTGGAGCAATTCAAGGAGATATATACAGGAAAAAAATATAATACTGAAACTGACGTTATAAAATAAAACAACAATTTCAATAGTGACAATTATGACCAAAAGTGAAACTACCTACTGAAATATTAAGACTATAGTGAATTATTCGATAAACCTTAACTCCATTAATATAAAACAAAATATATCCTAGTGTGCATAATTCACCAACACAAAAAAAAAAAATAGTAATAGTGTATATTTCATAAACTTATGTTTGTTTTGTGTATAGTACCACAGTTTACTAGTGTGAATGTTATTCTCAAGAATCTATCGGGCGTTATAAAATAAAACAACAATTTCAATAGTGACAATTATGACCAAAAGTGAAACTACCTACTGAAATATTAAGACTATAGTGAATTATTCGATAAACCTTAACTCCATTAATATAAAACAAAATATATCCTAGTGTGCATAATTCACCAATAGATGGAGGTATTATATAAGTAATTAGAACATTACACATTAAATCAATAAAGATTTCCCTACTACACGCGTTAATCAAAAGAGGGCGCTGATTAATAGTTTCTGTTGACAACAAGCTTTAATAGTTATTACAAATACGCAAGTATAATTACCTACGTTAATAACAGAGGGCAGTAGCGGTATATTAAGGCAAATAATCTTAATTAAAAGAAATGGATGAAGCGCACATAAACGTTACAATTCGCCCAAGACAATTATTTAGATCACATTCTTGCGAATCACTAGAAAAGAGTGTTTCAATATAACCTCCAGCAGCGTAGAATCAGAAAATTACAAAAGAGTTTTGACTTATCTACTCTTTATAGTAATAATCAGGATCAAAGTACTGAATTAAAAGAAAAATAAATAATCTTACTATTCAATTGGAAAGTACACAAAATGAACTTGAGAACTTAATTTTAGAAAATATACAACTTAAAAAGAAATAAATCATTTAAACGAACAGAATAATTCATTAAAAATTATATGTAAAAGCCCATTGTCTCTAAGAAAAAATCAGTTACATCAAGCAGTAAAACACGACGAAAAAGTCTGAAAACGGACTGGCATAATTCACCAACACAAAAAAAAAAAATGCATAAACAACCAAACACTTTCAACAAAACAGATGAGTGTATAAAGTCGAAGGACTCCATATACCCAAATAACACTCCCAAGCATTTGATAAATAGACAGATTTCATCGCCATTTAGCAACCTAATATGCTGTTCAGATAAAAAGAACCAAATCTGTATCAACTCCAAACACAAAAGAAATACTGCTAAAATTACCACTTCAAGACAAAAAACTATTTATATAACCGGTGGGCGTCAATGTATTGGGTTATCACATAAATTAATAAAGTCTAGAACGAACACTCCGTACGAAAATACCAAATCATGTCTTTTATTAAGCCGGAAGCTGACACGGAAGAAACTCTAAAGACGTGTAATGGAAACAATTTTACCTCGAGAGACTGTTTGATACTAAGTGCCGGAGAACATGATAAAAATCCATATAAAATTATGACTGAATTAAACCAAGCACTTAAAATTCTAACTCAGCAGTGCATTGTACTAGTACTAGGAATTAAAAAATAACTTCTTAAGAGAAAGTGAATTAAATAATATGTTGAAATATATATGTAAGCAATACTCTAGCAATTGTTACTTTATAGATAATTATAACTCATTTGAACCAATGTCTGGACTATGTCAAAAATTAATTTAATTTTAGATCAACTTTACTATGATTCAAAGTTCTTACGATTTATGAAACGTGGAGCAATTCAAGGAGATATATACAGGAAAAATATAATACTGAAACTGACGTTATAAATAATAAAACAGGTAATAAAATTCTAAGATTATACAAAATAAAATAACTCACTATTTTCAACAGTTCAAAAACCTTCTTTTCACCAGAAAGAAAAAATTCAAACCAAGCTAACTACTTTCTTTCCAAAAATACCTAAAACTAATTTTTTCGTGTTAAATAAAATTGATAGTCCATTTTTACAGTTATGCACCAAAATATTGCAAGCTTACTTCATAAAAATGTATTTTAGAAGAAGTACTGAACAATACAAACCTGATGTTATATGTATATCTGAAACTTTTATTCGCACAGGCTGTGAAAAAAATGTAAAGATACACAATTATAATTTAGCGGCGATATACTGTAGAAAAAAAATCCAAAATAGAGGTGGCGTTTGTATCCTAACAAAAAAAGAATTACATTATATAACTCTTGATACTATTCTAAAATTAAGTTCTGATGAGGTTTTTGAGTGTTGTGGTATTGAATTATCGTACCATAATTTAATTATAATCTGTATATATAGGACCCCAAAATCTAATATTAATAGTTTTTTCCATAAATTAGAAAATTTACTGTATATAGTAACAAAAAATAAGAAATACAAAATAATCTTAGCGGGAGACCTCAATATTAACACGAATAACAATTGTCCTAACACAACTAAATTGCTTGACTTAGTAAATAGTTATAACTTTATAATGCACATTAATAAATCCACTCGTTTTAACTCATGCATAGTTCATATAATAAGTAACATTCCTAATGCATATGGTGAACTACTAAATTTGGCACTCTCCGATCATAACACGGCTCAGTTTCTAAAACTACCCATAGAAACAACACGCACTCCTTTAACACATTATTTTGTGTTCAGAAGAGATTACTGCAAAGAGAATATCTTAAAATTTCGCCATTGCTTACAAAGCCTAAAATTCTTGGACGTCTATAAAGAAAGCAATATTAATAAAGCCTTTAATCATTTCTATGACTTGTTTTTACTATTCTATAACTTATTCTTCTATAACTTATACTTCTATAGCTTTCCGGCTGAGCGTATAAAAGTTACAAACTTTACTCGACAACCTAAATGGCTTACGAAAGGTATAAAGACTAGTTGCAAAACAAAACGTTATTTACAAATTAAATATTATAAGAATAAATCAGAAGCAAACAAATTGAAATACAAAAAATATAAAAAACTGCTAAGAAAATGTATACATACTTCAGAAAAAATGCTAATAGCCGTCATATAATTCGCTCTAAAAATAAGTCTAAAGCAGCGTGGAATCTTATTAAAAGTGAATCAAATGATCTAAAACAAAAGAATTCATTACAAAGTTGAAAGTTAATGGAACTGAAACGAATAGTCCAACAAAATAGCAAACGCTTTTAATGAATATTTTATAAACGTTAGTAATAAAAAAGACGAACAAATGCTGCAATACTAACAAAATACGATAGTGAATAGCATTTTCCTGAAACCATACGGACAAAATGAAATTATGGAAATGATAAAGTCACTTAATGACACAAATTCTGTCGGATACGATGGAATTTCAACTAAAGTGTTAAAACATTGTAGTAGAGACATTATATCGACTTTGACATATTTAATCAACCTCTCTTTTGACAATGGACATTTCTGATCGCCTTAAATTTGCAATCGTTAAGCCTCTATATAAAAAGACAATAAACAACTAGTAAGTAATTATCGACCAATAACATTAGTGTCGATTTTCTCTAAGCTGTTCGAAAAGCTATGCATAAAAGAATAAATGAGTTTTCTTCAAGGTTTAGTATATTGAAGAAGGAGCAATATGGTTTTCGTTGCAATAAATCTACGACACATGCTTTATTTAATCTTATTTGTATGATAATTGATAGTTTAGATTCAAAAAATTAACTACTGTGACATTCTTTGATATGACTAAAGCTTTTGACTATGTGTCACATCAGATACTACTGCAAAAACTAGAGGATTTAGGAATTAGAGGCCAAGCATTGCGCTGGATTCAATCATATTTAAGTGACCGAAAGCAAAGCGTAATAGTTGAAAATCTTAATGCATACAATGAAATCGTAAATTATGAATCAAAATGCATGTATAACAGATTTGGTGTACCACAAGGTAGCATACTTGGGCCACTTCTATTTCTATTTTATATTAATGATCTTCCTGACGTAACAAAAAAAAAAAATATGACATTATATGCTGATGATATTTCAGTTTTGGTAAATTCTAATAATAATTGTGACACGAATTTATTACAAAATGACATGAACAATACTATAAAATTGATAATAAATTGGCTAGAACTTAATAATTTTGACATTAACATTAGCAAAACTAAATTCATTCATTTTATTAATAGAAATAAACATGGACACGAAAAAATAATGAATATCCAGTACAATGCACAAACAATACACATGGTTGAAGAAACATCTTTTCTCGGAATTCAAATCGATAGAAATTGTACCTGGAAATCATATGTAGATAAAATTTGTAAAAAATTCATCGATTTGTATACGTCCTGCGCAGGCTAGCTAAAGTATCTTCTATGGATACTGCGCTCAAAGCATACTATGGATATATTTATTCAATACTTAACTACGGAATTTTAATTTGGGGAAACTCTTCACACATAAATAGGGCTTTCCTTGCACAAAAAATGTGTTCGTGCAATGTGTAATATACCATTTTATGAATAATGCAAACCGCATTTTAAAAACTTAAAGTCATGACACTTCCCTGTATATATATTTTTGAAGTAGCCAAATTTGTAAGATATAATCCTGATATTTTTCTAACTTTAGCAGATGTTAACCATTCAAAATATTTTAGAAACCAAAATAAACTTATTCTTAACAAAATACCCAAAACAAAATTGTTTCTCAACAATTGCTACGCAGTATGCGTAAAGATATATAATGCATTGCCTAATGAAATTAAGTCGCATAATAAGAAAAGATTTAAAAATGTTCTAAAAAAATGGTTAATTGATAAGATGTTTTACTCAATAAAAGAATTATTTGATATAAATTTTGTACGCCAGAAATGGTCAATGTGATGAGATCTTATGCAATGTTACTGTGTCAACCTGTATACCCACATTATACAAATAAACAAATAAACATACCGGACCAACCGAGTAGTGATTGTGGCCTTACAGAAAGACCTATGTCTCTTTCTCTGACAATTACAAACTGTTAAGTAAGTAAAGACTATAAATAAACAAAAATCGATACGCCCTTCCCAATACAGGGGTAGACAGAGGTCTAGAAAATTAAGTATTTTCCACCAAAGACATTTTTTGGGACAACGTGATAGGTGGTGAGCTCGTGATCGAATTCCGATACCTCCGATGCGATAATCTCGTTATCGTGACTGTTTAAGTAAGTAAATTTACTTATAGTGATATTTTTAAATAAACTATTAACCAAAACTTAAGAAATAACTTTGATATAGTTTACAAGTATATTCAATAAATAGTGATAATTATTGGCATATAGTATATATGAAACACCACATTCATACTTATTTACTTTTCCATATTCGATGTAATGCATTCGCTAGATATCAGAAATGCATCAGTAACTATGTGAAAGATGCAATAAGAAACACAATACGACAAAAGCTGAAAACATAGAAAACCTAGTATGTAGTGAATCAATATTGATTTAGAATTTGTGTGTATAAAGTTACACAGCACGTTACGAGTAATTTGCTTCAGAAATTAAATAAACTTATTGAAACCATTCCCCGTCAATGACTATACGTAAAGGTTATTATAACCCTATAAGAAATGTATGAAAAAAAAATTTTCAATGCATTGCTTTCCCTATTAATGTTTGTGAAAAATTAAATTTGAAACTACTTTGAAAAAATAATAATATGATGATTCCGCATCATTATACTGTTTTTAAAAAAAGGGTAAAATGATACCTATGTACTAATATTGATCTATACAGACATAGAAATGAATTTACATAAAATACACTGAAAAAAGCAAAATCTTGCGATAGTAAACAAACCAACCTAAAAGGAACTAACCTAAAACATAGTAGTCTCCAAAAATATTATTTATGTTACAGCCAAAACATAATAACCTCCGAGCACAGGCAATTTATATTTATTTCTTGAACAAGTTTAGGACTAACGAAAACATACACATCGCTTACAGGTAGTAATTTGTCTATGTCACGGAGATCAGTACCGACGTAATAGCTATTTACCTCTCAGTTCTAGTGGGTGCACATCGACGTATATTTCAAACAAAGAATGAAGATTAATAAAATATTCAGAGTGTTACTTCATAAGCTTTTGAAATGTCCTCATCAGAAATAGGAATCGTTGTCATAGGGATCACACATTCGTGTTCAACCTTTGATTTCTTTAAATAAAAGTGCTCCAAAGAAATCGATTTTAAATGACCTTTGTGATCAAGTAAAGTACATAAGTTTTCACGGTTTTAATAGCTCTAGATTCTGGGTTTGATTCCCGGTAGGGTCAATTTAGGAACACACTATTTTTTCAATGTCTCGGGTTTGGACATTTGTGGTACCTTCGTTGTTACCGATTCTGTTTGTATTATACACAAGTCTTTTAGCATCATACTTTAGACCGGAGCAATTTATCTGATTTTGTCCCTACCAATGTATGAAAGCGAAGGGCTGAAAGCAAACTGTTAAACTCTACCTACTATTACTAAATTAAAAACATCAAAAATTAAATACAACGTTCAGCATAATTTACATGCCTTAAAAATTAATAAAATTGCACACTTTATTAAATATATTGTTGATTTTTACGTTTTAAAGTACAAAGAAGCTGATACTGTTCTAAAGTTTATAAACCAAATCGCCTACCGTGTGTAACAAATATGTTAAATCCTCCTTATAGAGAGGCAAATATCTTGCAACTGACTTTTATAGGCTGTTAAGTTACAGTTGGGTACGTTAAGGTTAAGATGAATTGGATCTGGAGGTAATTTATTTAAAAAATTGCTTAAATCGTAAATAAGATAACATGTAAAAATACAATACCTAACAAAAAATCTATATATTTTTAGTAACTTAAAAATGGCTCAATTTTTATTTATTTCTTGAACAAGTTTAGGACTAACGAAAACATACACATCGCTTACAGGTAGTAATTTGTCTATGTCACGGAGATCAGTACCGACGTAATAGCTATTTACCTCTCAGTTCTAGTGGGTGCACATCGACGTATATTTCAAACAAAGAATGAAGATTAATAAAATATTCAGAGTGTTACTTCATAAGCTTTTGAAATGTCCTCATCAGAAATAGGAATCGTTGTCATAGGGATCACACATTCGTGTTCAACCTTTGATTTCTTTAAATAAAAGTGCTCCAAAGAAATCGATTTTAAATGACCTTTGTGATCAAGTAAAGTACATAAGTTTTCACGGTGTTAATAGCTCTAGATTCTGGGTTTGATTCCCGGTAGGGTCAATTTAGGAACACACTATTTTTCAATGTCTCGGGTTTGACATTTGTGGTACCTTCGTTGTTACCGATTCTGTTTGTATTATACACAAGTCTTTTAGCATCATACTTTAGACCGGAGCAATTTATCTGATTTTGTCCCTACCATATATATATATATATATATACATATATATATATATATACATATATATATATATATACATATATATATATATATACATATATATATATATATATATACATATATATATATATATACATATATATATATACATATATATATATACATATATATATATACATATATATATATACATATATATATATATATATATATATATATATACATATATATATATACATATATATATATATACATATATATATATATATATATACATATATATATATACATATATATATATACATATATATATATATATACATATATATATATACATATATATATATATACATATATATATATACATATATATATATACATATATATATATACATATATATATATATATATACATATATATATATATATACATATATATATATATATATACATATATATATATACATATATATATATATACATATATATATATACATATATATATATACATATATATATATATATATATATATACATATATATATATACATATATATATATATATATATATACATATATATATATATATATATACATATATATATATATACATATATATATATATATATATATATACATATATATATATATACATATATATATATATATATATACATATATATATATATACATATATATATATATATATATACATATATATATATATATATATATATATATACATATATATATATATACATATATATATATATATATACATATATATATATACATATATATATATATATATACATATATATATATACATATATATATATACATATATATATATATACATATATATATATACATATATATATATATATATATATACATATATATATATACATATATATATATACATATATATATATACATATATATATATACATATATATATATATATATATATATACATATATATATATATATATATACATATATATATATACATATATATATATATATACATATATATATATACATATATATATATACATATATATATATATATATATATACATATATATATATACATATATATATATACATATATATATATACATATATATATATATATATATATATACATATATATATATACATATATATATATATATACATATATATATATACATATATATATATACATATATATATATATATACATATATATATATACATATATATATATACATATATATATATACATATATATATATATATATATATATATACATATATATATATATACATATATATATATATATATATATATATATACATATATATATATACATATATATATATATACATATATATATATATATATATATATATATATATATATATATATATATATATATATATATATATATATATATATATATATATATATATATATATATATATATATATATATATATATATATATATATATATATATATATATATATATATATATATATATATATATATATATATATATATATATATATATATATATATACCTAGTCGGGTCATAAATTCTGTCACATGTTTAACCTAAAACAATTAAAAGAAGTTTATTCATTATGTTAGATATATTCTTAGATAGATTCTTATGACAATAAAGTTTATTCAAAATGACCTAATATTGGTGTATAAATGGCGTAAATATTGGTGTATTTCAACATTAGACACATAATTTAGTTTAGTTGTTTATTAAAAACATTGTTTAGTTGTTTGTTAAATTTAAAGTCAAGATAGCCGAGTGGTTTGGTGGTCGGAATTTCGAATCAAGAGATCCGAGTTCGATCGTCAAGTGGCCGTACCAATTGATTTTTCTAAAACTTATGTACAAATATATCGTTGGCTTGGGCAGAAAGACGGCGACGGGATCACCACCTGTCATGTTGTCCCGAAAATATCTTCGGTGGAAGGTGGGTCGAAGGGACTTCAATTTCTAGACTAGACCTCTGTCTACTCCTGTATTGGGTATTGCGTAAAGATATTAATTTATGTTTAATTAAAAAACGGACGCAATTGAAGCATAGACAACTCTCAGTAGAGACGATTTTTTATAGGAACAGATGGCAAACGAGCAACCCAAATGGTAAACACCAGATGGTAAATTATTTGTTGTTGTAGGAGCAGCAACTGCTCAGCTCTTCAAAATATAAAACTTCTGTTTGGATTTGACTAAATTCATACATATCCTAATAGTAAACCTAGCGTTAGCTAATTATTGAAAAATCTTTACAAATCCTTTTGTTTCAATATCAAACTCCGATTTAAAAGGTAAAAAGTTTTACCTCTGATTTATAAATAAAATGTACTTTAGTTTATAGAACCTGAATAGCATTAGATCGGATTAATCGATAACACCACATCAATTATAATATGATGCTAAAGATTCTCTAATGCTAGAAAATAAAATCATTATTTTTCGACAAATGAACATAAATTTATCTTGACAAAAGTCGCAATTTATAAATCTACCTTCATTTTGTAACAAGGTCTCTTTCAGTTATATTTTATTACGATTAAAATCTTTTGAAGGTAGCATATCTAGTCCCGCAGACAATGGCAGCACGTTCCAAAATAAAAGTCTTAAGAAAAAAAAACTTTCAAAAACTTGCAGACCCGACATAACAAGTCCTGACAAGCAGGTCCTGTTCACAAATATAACGCATATTTGTCCTCCTAAACGATACTAAAGCGAAGTAGTCTAATATCCAAGAAAACAACATACAACTTACATAAAATATAAAACCAGCGGTCCGCAAAGATCTTAATTTCTTAGGTTAGCTTCTAACTACAAAGAAAGGAAGTTAATTCTCATTTCCTTTTTGATACCGTCCTTGATTAAATTTGTAACAAGTAAAAAAGGCGACATTAGTCTTTTTCTGAAAGTTCCCGAGCTACAACGCCTTTGTTCAATTAACGATAGCCATTGTTCGATAAAACTCCAGGGGCTGCTATTAATATCAACCTAAAACTTAATTAATTCTTGACAGTTTTATTTATGAATTATCAATATCAATATTTACGTTATGCATGTTTGTTTTTACAATTGTTTAAATTATTTAAAGCTATATGCTTAAAAAGTTATTTGTAATATTTTATAAACACATACATAAAAATACATACATAGACAAATACATATCCATGATAGCCTAGTGTTGGCTTGGACATAAAGACGGTGTGTTCTTTGAGTCGTGCGGTTGGCGTAGTGCCGTATGGATAAATATGCAAATTATTAGTAAACACGCTGATTGCCCGAGTCTATATCTCTCGAGAGTCTGTCTCGAGAGTGGATATGTTTCTTAGTTTTTATCAATATTACAAAGACAACTTTCGTTTTGGAGACACTATTAGAAACATCTTAAAGTATATCTTTCTGTGGATTCACCATATAGTGTCTGATAGATATGAAACTTTAAGACTTTTCACTACATTCATTATTGAGACGTGTGGTGTGCCTATCTTACCGTGGTGTCGTAATTAGCGACTCGTCTTCAAAATATTATTGGCTATCGAAAGATGTCAGGATCCGGAAAAATATCTGATGATGAATTTCAATAGACTAGTGACGAGCAGCAAAATGACAGATATAGATATAGATAGATAGAGAAGATGTCTAGTACTGCTATCGCCAATCCGCTTAGCTAGTAAATTTATGGGATGACTTGGAGAGATATCTTTACACAATTTGTAATATGCTATCAAATTACAAATAAAAATGGCGAATAAATATTAAATTTTTATTAAAAACATCAGAAAGAAATAAACTTATAAATAAAGTGGCTTTTATTTATGATGAAAATAAATAAAATGGCCAATCGCACTCGTATAAAACGTAATATATTTCAATTAAGAATCGTGAAAATTGAGGTCAATAAAGAAAACAATGAAGCATAAACGATTTCGCAACACGTCTGAACCTGACTGAAACTCAGCGCATTCACAATAAAAACGCTTTTATACTGTGGCGCATTAACTTAACGACTCGCATTGTTTACGTTCGAATCGTGCGTTTAACCCCTGCTTTAAACGACGACGTCAATCAGGTACTATTTGAATTCGTCACGATGATGGAAACCTACGTGAAAGTTTAATACCATTTTGCTATATGGTTGATTACTAAGGCATTTTTTAGACATTTTATGTTGTTCCTAATACCAACGCCTGCATATCATACGAAAGAAATAAGTAAATACATACATGGGCAGAGACAGCATCATATACATTGCTCTGTTCCAGAATAAGTAGCTTAAGCACTTGTGTAATGGAATCAGAAATAACGAGATACCACAACAATAAACACCCAGACTCGAGGAAATATAGAAAACATGTTTTCTTCACTGACCCGGGTTGCGAATGCGAGCGGCGAAACCTTAAATACCGGTATGTACGCCATTCGTCCACGGAGATCGTCCAACAACTGTGTTGTATAAGTAATAAGGATTTGCCATAATTGCCATGCTCGGCCAACGGCGATAGCAGTAACAGACACCCCGCAGCTTAGACGCTGCTTTGCCAAAGCTAGTCCACCATCGAACCACATGCATAGTAGAAACTAAAAGAAGTTAGTTACCACGTCTCCATTTTTATATATATTTAGATATTATTTTTGCTATCTAAAAACATATTTAATAAGGAGCTCAGTCATCCCAATGTGATTTATAGCGACATTATCTCTCAGGTCACGATCTGTCAGCACGAATAAAAAGTCTACTCAATTCAGAAGGAAATTTATTATGCTGAATATTGCATTTGATCCATAGGGAAAAAAATAATATTGCATAAAATATTCATATGTGCTTAGTGAAAATTATAACCCTGAAGAATCTGAAGTAATGTAATATTTTATGCGGATTTCTTTTTAATTAAGTTCTTTATAAATGTAAATTAAAATGAAAGAAGACCTGATAGCTAGGTAGTTACTGCTTTTGAAGCTAAGGATCGCGGGTTCGAAATCTGTAAATAAATAATAAATATCTTCACGCAATTCCCAATACAGGGGTAGACAGAAGTCAAGTCTAGACAATTCAGTCCCTTTGACCCACCTTCCACCGAAGATATTTTCGGGACAACGTAACAGGTGGTGAGCCCGTCGCCGTCTTTATGTCCAAGCCAACGATGAAATTCGTACATAAGTTTTTGAAAAACTCATTGGTACTGCCACCTGGGGATCGAACTCGGGTCTCTCGACTCGAAATTCCGACCACCCAACAACTCGGCTATCTTGACTTTTGTGTGTTTTTATTGTGACATTTTTTAAGCCTTTCGTATTAGAATCCGAGCCGACACCGGTGATGATACACTGTTTTTATATTTTAATTTCTTTTTCAGCAACTCTTTGTTCTATGGTAATTTTTTGAATGTTAATCACATGTACAGCTTTTTATCCTGTTGCTTACATTTGCAGTTCATTATTTTTTTATTTCTTTGTAAAATTGTTTCTCGCGATAGGTTTTTATGCTTCCGGAAATGTTTAAACATCAAGCGGTTATATGCAAAAAGTTTTATTCTATAAATGAATACAAAAACTTCTACTAAATTTGAGGCGTCAATCGCCTAAAGGTTCAGTGTGCTTACTGCAAAATATAACGTCGCAAGTTCGAGCCGGCCATTTGACAATTGTCGTGAAGTACTCCAGACACAAGCATTGCAGCTCTGTAGGCCCTCCTACACAGGAACAGTAATAACATTATTTGACATTGCTAGTAGGCTATAAAAAATAACTGCTAAAGAGCATATGAAATTCTACTGAGTAACATAGGCCTCTGTTGAGAGAGGATTTGCCAAAATGACCACACTTCGCAAGTGACGATCGCAAAACCTGATACATTTTACCTCATATTCTGCTGTCTGTCACCAATCTGCTTAACTTTGGTATGGCAATTTTTCGACATAGTTACCTCGCCATTGTTACCCTTGTCATTTTCAACGTTTCCCATTTCTTGGCTTCTTAAAGCATATAAGTTATACTAAACCCTTTTTATTGTTTTAAAGAGAATAATTTTAAAAGGTGGTAAGGGTAGATTCTAGATCAGATTCTAGAGATGATAAGAGCAGGTAAAAGCGTTACCACGGTACAGAGAAAGTCGTGGGTTCGAATCCCTCCCGTGTCAGTTGAAATTATAAAAATTTGTTACTTGTTAATTTAAGTCAAATATTCTAATAAGCACCAGTTACTGATATGTACTTGAAATAAGCACAAAGTGTTGATAAATGTGTATTATTTGACGAGTTGCCGCCTTATCGAGGCGGTGGGGCTTAGAAACTGTAGCTAGGAAACCCACGGTGAACCAAGAGGAAACCACATGACCCGCTTAACTTAGCGGGGTATGGCTAACCCTAGGTGGTCGCGCCAAGTGGGCCTCTTTAGTGTAAAAAAGCTTAAGTAAGAAGACACAATGAGTGTTATAATACTAAGGGAGGCCCATAACTAACAGTAGGTGTTGCTAATGATAGTGACATTGACACGATGTGCGTAAATCTTTGAATCATTCGGTGGAAACTATTAAACACCTACCGTCTCTTATCATTCAATCCCCGTGTATCGCAACTGTCAATAAATAATTTCATAAACAGGGACAAACATCATATCCTTTGCTCTGATCTCAAAGTAAGCAGCAATAGCAATTCTAATATGGAATCAGAAATAACGAAGGTACCCCAAACACCCCGGTATTTTCTTGGGATTCCATCATCAGATCCTGATGTGATAGTAATGGGGATCGAACTGAATATAAAAACTCATATTAAAAAAATATTTTTAATCGATTTCCATATGACAGTGTTATGAAAGAAAGAAAGAAAGAAAGAAAGGTTTACTCTCCAAAGTGACGCCATCAGAGAAAACATAAAAAAAAACACATAATTTACAAATAACACTTGGATTTACAATACAAATTACAACATACTACATATTACAAACTAAACAATACCTATACTCGTATGTGTCAAGGCGTCATCTGGGAACTGGAGCACACTGTTAATGAGGTAACAAACAAAAAAAATTAAATCAATTAACATTATTAAAATTATTTCAATTAACATTATTAAAGTTTTTAGATAGCCACTTCGATGTTTTTCTGTAAAAGTTTGTCTAAAACATGCGTATAGCCGTCGAATAAAGTTTGAACCGTTTTTTTAAGTTAAGAAGAATGGGGCTTAATGAACCAAAATATAGAAAAATATTTGTTCATTTTCCTTCCTATAACTATGTATGAAAAATCCAGGGGTTTTTATTTGAAGCAAATTTTGCAAACCCGATTTATATTTTAACATTACAAAATGAAGTATTTTTTACGGACTAATGTTCCTTACTAAATATAAAAGCTTAAACAAACAATTAAATCGATGAGAAAGAAATTGTAAAGAATTCTAAATAACTTCCTAACGTTAAGTCGACGCCAAGCAAACAAACAATGGATTTTTAATAATGATGACGACTTTCTTGGACGAGTGGCGCACACACGTTGTTAATAATGTCGCTTGCTCTCAAGTCGGTTACCGGTCGGGTCACTTTAGAAATCATTTTACACATTTTCTCAGGTCTAGGTGTTTTTGGTTCCTTCGTTGTTCCTGATTATGCAATTGCTTAAGCTGCTTACTTTGAGATCAAAGCAATGTATGTGATGTTGTCCTCTATTTGTCCATGCATGTATATTCAAGCATGGTGGACCAAGTATTTAAAACAACTTTTTAATATGAAAACCGGTGAGATCCCGGATAATTGACGGCCCGCTTTCCACAAACACCGGATTTCAAGGTGTCGCCATCTCGAGGTCCAAGGAGGTCAAAGGACTTAATTGTCTAGACTTGACCTCTGTTTACCCCTGTATTGGGAAATGCGTAAAGATATTAAAATTTATATAGCAACCTATCAGTGTCTATTGCTGGACAAAGAAGCTTTCATATTTTTTTGAAAGATTTGTAACGGAGGAATTTTGTAACATTCATAAATGTCTGTAAAAGTACACTGCAGGACAGAGCCCTTGGTAAGCAGCCTTACCTTGCACGTTTAGACGCTGCTGTCTATCAAAGTTTTGGTCTGGTGTATTTCTGCTATATTTGTTACACCCCTTAATACCGTTAGCTAATAATATTTTGTTATTATCATAGGTTTGTTTAATTTATAGCCACAATGGCCCATCGGTTTGATCAAAATTGTAATAAGGATACTCGAGTTCATACCGCACATAGAAGGCTCGTACTACGGACGACGACAAGATCACCTCCGGTCACGCCTCTATTATAAGCTTCGATGAAATGTGGCACGAAAGGACTAGCTTGACTAGACTTCTGAATATGTATTGAATCATATTTAACTTGAATTGTACTGAAAGTATTGCGGATTTGACTTGAAATGTACTGATAGGATTGCCAGTACTGGATAATTTGGGAAAACACGACGATTATAAACCTTTACGACTTATTCACTGTGCTTTTT
Organism: Sericinus montela; assembly: GCA_029286605.1. Lineage (NCBI taxonomy): Eukaryota > Metazoa > Arthropoda > Insecta > Lepidoptera > Papilionidae > Sericinus > Sericinus montela. The sequence goes on along the minus strand of JAGSMR010000065.1, from coordinate 1,584,861 downwards.
TCATCCAAATTATTTCAATCGCAATCGGAACAAAAGTGATAAAACTAGTTTTTTTTTTTAAATTTAATGGCTGTAAAACACAAAAACGCAAGTTTCTAAGTCGGCTGTGACTATCCAGTTACCGAGAAATATGGAATCATTCATCTATCGAACTATATGTGCGTAAGATTTCACTCCGATACGAGAGGGTTTGCCATGGTCACCACACTTGGAAAGTGGGTTGGCGATCGTGATACAAGGCAACTCGCACCTTTGACGCTATTTCTAGTAATCGGTCCGCTGAATTTTGGTCCAGTATTTTTCGAGATGTTTATCCCTCCATCTCTCCGTAGATCATTGCAATTTCAACTCTTAGTCGCCACTTACGACACCCACGGCTAAAAAGAAGAGACACAATGACGATGCTGTACATACAGCTTCATGACTTAAGGTTGGCTGGCAGCTAATGCTTTTAGCATTAAGTCCGCTTTGTTCGTTTCACATATTATTTTCACGCAATTCCCAATACAGGGGTAGACAGAGGTCTAGTCTAGACAATTAAGTCCCTTTGACCCACCTTCCACCGAAGATATTTTCGGGACAATGTGACAGGTGGTGAACCTGTCGCCGTCTTTCTGTCCAAGCCAACGATCGATGAATCGTACATAGGTTTTGAAAAAAATCCATAGGTACGAGCCTGCCACTTGGGGATCGAACTCGGGTCTCTCAACTCGCAATTCCGACCACCAATCCACTCGGCTATTGAATCACATATTGGAAGTTGAAATAAAGAATAAATAAAGAAAAACAAAATTCTATTAAAAACCTACACAACGGACAACATGACATTGCTTAATGAGCGTAAATATACTGTTATAGAGTACTTAACATTGATAAGAGCTAAACATGCACTTAAGCTAACACAATCACCATGTACTAAATAAAGCGAGTGCAAACAAACACATCAATTTAGGTTAACCAACAGATTCGTATTTGGCGTTGGGCCCATTTCAAATTCCATTTGGTTGTGATTGAGGATATCCTCAAAGTCTATCGTCAACTTTGTTAATAATGTATTAACGTTGTTGCTTATCTGATGCTCCTAATGGAAATGTGAAGTGTACATATAGAGTTTTTTTAATGAAAATATATATTCAAAACAATTTCACCTATAGGTGAAGGCAGCGATTTAGATTTATCGTAAATTGGATAGCATTACAACTACAAAAACACATCGAAAAAATCCCCAATATAGGGGTAGACAGAGTTCGAGACAATCAATTCACTTCAACCCACCTTCCACCTAAGATATTTTAGGACAAGGTGGCAAGTGGTGAGCCCGTCGCCGTCTACATGTCCAAGCCACCGATATGAATCGTACAAAGGTTCAAAACCCATTGATACGAGACTGCCACCTGGGGTTCGTACTCGGGTCTCTCGACTCGAATTCTGATCACTCAACCACTCGGCTCTCGTGACTATACCAAAAACAAAGCGTATGCTAATACAGTGTTGGTACATATATTGGTATATATAGTCATACGTTTTAGGAACAGAGATCGAGGAGAAAATCCTCTCCAATCTCTGTTTCAATCTCTCAAAAACCGACATAGGTCAAAAGGACAGTTAAGCGTTTTCAGTCTACATTATATCAGAATTAAGGTGAGCCTATCGTCCTCTTTATGTCCAAGCTAATGAAATAAGTCATGAAACAGTTTACAAAAAACATATATTTTACGAGACTCCCTCATTGGAATCGAACTTGAATCTCCGGGCTTTAATACATAGCACTTACCACTCTACTATCGAGGCATGTAATCGATCTATACTGTCTATGTCTTATGTGTAATGTTTGATAATGGCAATATATCAGCCATTTTACTTTGTCATCTAAATTCCTAACACTATCACATACAAAATAGCTTCGGGAGCTTCATTTATCTTCGTCATAGTGATGATATGACACAATGTAACATTATAAGTTAATGCCAATGTTGCAAAAAGTTATCTACGAACGTTTTTATTTAATGTAAACGTACGGCATTGTATATTTGCAACAGGAGCTTTTTAATGCGAAAAATATTCCTATGGACCAGCTTTGATTTTTTTTAATGGCCAAAATACTGGTGGCACTATGTAATCAGAAACTACAAAAGTAATACTACCACCCAGATTCGAGACAAAACAGAAAAGTGGTTTTCTACATTGACCTATCCGAGAATCGAACCCGGGTCCTCAAACCTAGCAAATGTTCAAAACCAGTGTACCATACACCACTGTCTATGGACGTTTTAAGATTTATATCGTTGGCTAGGACATAAAGTCAGCGACGGGCACCTGTCTCGTTGTCCCAGAAAATGTCTTCGGTGGTAGATGTGTCGAAAGGACTTAATTATACTAGACCTCTGTATTGGTAATGGAGTGAAGATATTTACATATTTTTATAATTATAAACTGTTATACATCCGCCCAGTCATGATTTAAATGTTGATTCATTACATAAAAGCAATAACATTTATTTCAATGTCACCTAATGTTAAACTTTATTCTGACAAAAGCTGTGACTTCTTGAAATTATCCAAGAAAATTAATCATAACTTTGTCGAAACGAAACTTTTTTAATTTTACGCGTGAGCAAGAGTAATTTAACAATAAAACGAGAACTCTTATATAATGCTTGTGTTTGCTTGTTTGAAAACTGTCGTTTTAGAATTTTGACACATTTCGTTCATAAATAAATCAGGACAAGCTTCGTTGCCGCTCAGTCTTTTATTAAAATAAATCTTTAAAGATTGCAAGGGAAAGAGTCATTTGATATACAATAACAACGGTTGTCATGGTAATATATAATTAAAAGTAATGAATATACAAACTAAACTAGTAGTACTACAACTACCGCTAGGATACTGCACACATAGTTACTATAATCTCGTTTTTCCCGTTGGGTAATCAGAATGCGTGGTAAGAAACCCGAATTCGATACCCAGGTGGTAAGCTCATACCAATAGATTTTTTCGAAACTTATGTGCAATTTACATTTTGGCTTAGACATAAAGACAGCGACAGGCTCAATGCCTGTCACGTAGGCCCAAATAATGTCTTCGGTGAAAGGTTGAATGGACGAAATTGTCTAGACCTCTGTCTTCTCCAGAGTATGTAATGGCCTGAAGACATCTTGTTTAATTTTCAAACTTTACGGTACACCACGCTCCTCTCCTTCAATCTATCTTCAGCAGCTATAACGCATCAAATTTGCTGAAAGAAATTGCTCTTTAGCCAAAAAGACCGCATTTTTCCAGCACCGTTTTCCTCGTACTTATGTTAGATTAAAATGCGGTGTACAATAAAGGAAAATAAACAATATTAAAATAAATATAAATAAGCTCTTACAAACGCGCACCCTTTCCGGGATTTTCAGAAGTTTAGACAGGTTAATCTTTTCAACTTTTATTTTACCAACCAACATGAGGCGGGTCTGTTACAGTCTTAGCCTCCAGGCCAACGATAAAAATCTTGTTAATGAAAATTTGACCTTAGATAGAGTTTTACGATTTGTGTTTTGTACACTGTATTAAAAACGTATTAGTTTTGTTAAAAAAAAACTTTTTTTTTTACTTTGAAAGAACGAAGTGTGAAATATGGGTAAATCAGGAATGTCTAGAAAAGGTGAATAAAATTGTGTACTTGGGCAGTGCTTTTAGCCGGGATGGAAGATATACAGATGTGGACAGGCGTGTCGCTGCCGGGAACAAGGTCAACGGTGCCCTGACTGCGTTAGTCCAAAGGCAAGGCGTAGTGAAAAATGCATATATAGCGCTCTGGCTACCCAGTCAGGGACTGTGCGTGAAGATAAATAAATATATAAATAAAAAACTTTTTCTTAAAAATGACTTCAAGCAAGCTATTGAGTAGACTTAGAGATCTGTTGCGCATTAATTCAAAGAGCGGTGAGAAATAATAAGTTTACAGCAATAAGCAATGCCTTTATTTTATCACTGATTTTTAAATTTATTTTCTTTTATATTTTATCAGATGGTATAACTTAAACTGCACCGTGAACACGGGCGTTGTAAAGAACCCGAAATGTCAGGAAGAAAAAAAGTTAGAAATGAAACCCGATAAATTCCGGAAAGTTAAAGTTTCGTTTCAAATGCGAAACTCTGACTACTTTAGACGCCTAATCTTTATCCGTAATCTCTTTATGTTTATAATAAAGCATATATAATATTAGTGTAGCCTGTAATAGTATAGCCTGACCTGACCGAATAGTAGTACCTGAACATCCAATTTTATACATGTTTTCAGATTTTTACATAAGTACATAAGTCGTCTATAATATTACTAAAAAAAATAAAACAGTCACGATTGCAGAGTGGTTGGGTGGTCGGAATTTCGAGTCAAGAGACCCGAGTTCGATCCCCATGTGGCAGGCACGTATCAATGGGTAATGTAGGTAAATATACTGATTCTAGTCGAATTTCGATTGACTAATTTAAAAAAAAGGCTGTTATTGCGACTTAATTATGATAGTTAGACACATAATTATTATAGTTACAGCCTCGCGAACTACTTTATGTGTATTCATGAGTACTATAAACACGTCTGTGATAAATTATTTGATTTATCGTAAACAGCTTCAAAGTGTGCTCAACATTATGACTTTTATAATTAAATTTTTGATATCATTAATTGATATAATTTCCAATTATTTTGTTTATTGTATATAGCCTTTGTCACTTACTGACAACGTAGTTTTCTAAGCTCTCTTGGTTCAAGAATTTTTAAAATCTGTTTAGAAGTTTTTTCTGTCTATCCACGATAGCCGTGTAGATAGGGTAGCTGGAAGTTGATCCCCAGTCTTGTCAATGTTGGATCCCCAGTCGGCAGCAATGGGCTCTTCACCAGCCATCTTGTTCTAAATAATGTCGTTGGAAGGTTTGCTAAAGGACTTAAATGTCTGTCCCAGTATTAGGATTAGCGAGAAGATTTTTTTCAGTCTATTCATTACAAATAAATATACGAAAATTATGTTTTTCCTCTTATCATATTATGAATTATAAATACATAAGTTATGATAACCGAGGTCGCTTTTATGGTAACGTTTTTATTACATAATTCGTTAAAAATGATAGAATCTCATACGATGTTAAGGGTTATACGCGCTTAATTAAAACAACTGAAACATTTCGTTGGCCTCAAGCATAAATCACCTTACGTAAAGAAATTTCTGATAAATATATTATTAATATAACATTATTAATATCAGCGTGTGTTACTGTTGTTAATTAAAAATAACATGTTAATAGACTAATTAACGTCCCGAATATTAGGTAATACAAAAGAAATGAGTTGACAAGAAATATCTGGTATCATCTTAATTTACTCGTATATCTTACGACATAAAAGCTTATTAAATTTAAGGCACAAAAGCGCCGTATAATGTCAGTATAGCGTTTTTGAGTTTGACTATTTTATTATTCAAATTCAAAGGCATGTTAGTTTTTATGTGGATAATATATTGCAAGTCACGATTGCCGACGGGCTCGGTGATTGGATTTCAAGTCAGAAGACCCGAGTTCGATCCCCAGGTGGCAGGCTGGTAATAATGGGTTTTTGCAAAATTTTTTGTACGATTTACATCGATGGCTTAGACATAAAGACAGCGACGGGCTCACCACCTGTCACTTTATCCCGAAAAATATCTTCGATTGAAGGTGGGTCAAAACAACTTAATTGTCTAGATCAGACGACCCCTGTATTGGGAATGGCGTGAAGGTATTTTTTTTATGTTAAAGTAAGTCGCTAAAGCACTTATTGTATGAGATCGGAAACGAAGAAGGTCGGAAGGATCGGAAACCACCAACACCAAGTCCCGAGCCAATGTGGAAAAAGTTGTTTTCTACGTTGAACCTAACGGGAATCGTATCTGGGACTTTAAAGCTGGCGACACCTTGAAAACTGGTGCCTGTGTATGCTATACCAATATACCACCTCTTTTTTGCCATAATGGTCGTAAGAGATGCCTATGGGGCCTCGAAAATTTGATTGGGTACCTGGATGGTCACCAGCGTCAATAGTGTACAACATCGTCAATCCGCTTGCCAAGCGCAGGGATAATGACAGGCCGTTATAGTGATGATGATATGGTGTGTATGCTCTTCTTCATGCGAAGACGGGACGGTCGCTAGTTTAAGTATAAATGCTTGTACTTTTATTTTCATAAAAAAACTAATAATAATAATAATAATAAATTGTTTATTTAATTAATTAATTTAATTTATTATTATTATTATTATTATTTTATGTATTTCTTTGAAAATGCTCGAAGAATTGCTTCTTCGGTATTATTTTGACACTCACGGGTCTAAGCCAAGTGAGAATCAATGTTGGTGTTATTGTGGGAATCTTCTTGAAGAAATTTTCGAACAGTTCTGCAAGTAATCAGGATTGCGGCTTTTTGCATAGTTATGAATATGTTTTTCGGGAGGTCTATTATTCTCAGTGCCTGGAGAAGATATTTGGGTATTACTCCAGTGCTGGAGAGAATCAGTGGTACGATGTAAACTTTATTTAACTTCCATATCGGGGCAATTTCTTCCTTTAATTTCGTGTATTTGTTCACTTTTTCCGTTATGGTTTTTTGTAAATTGTGAGTATTAGGTACTGCTACATCAATTATGTAAGCAATTTTATTTTTCTTATCTATAAGAGTGATGTCAGGTCTATTATTATAAATGGTTTTATCTGTCAAGATTGCTCTGTCAAAGTACATCTTATAACTGCTATTCTCCAGCACTGGTTTTGGTGTATATTGGTAGTAAGGTTCTAGTTTTCCACTCATCAAATTACGTGCAAGAGCTAGTTTTTGGTGTATGAAATGTACAATTTGGTTATGTCGGTGTGTAAAGTCGGTTTGGGTTAGTGTTGGGCATGCACCTGTTATATGTTGAATGGTTTCGGAATGGCGTTGGCATTTTCTACATTCATTATATATGTGTTAAAAGATAGGCTTAAAGTAGTTCTCCATTTAGTCATAGCATTTTTCAGAAAATTTATTAATGAGGGGTGTATTTCGTAAATTTGTAGGACGCGGATTAACACTACACTATCGAATGCTTTTTTGTAGTCAATATAAGTCATAATTAGATTTCGGTTGTTAACAGTAGCATGTTTCAGAACAGTAGAATCAATTATTAATTGTTCTTTACATCCTCTATGGTTTCGTTTGCACCCTTTCTGTTCTTCTGTTATTATTGAATTAGTTTCTAAATGGTTACTTATTTTATTTGTTATTAATTCCGTAATTAATTTATAGATAGTTGGTAAACAAGTAATGGGCCTGTATTGCGAGGGATCATTAGTTATATCGGATTTCGGTAGCATATAAGTTACACCCTTTGTTATGAATTCTGGTATTTCAGTAGTTCCTTTCAGAATATCTGTTATTGTTCTAGCTAACATCTCATGAAGTGTAAAAAACTTTTTAATCCAAAAATTGTGAACTCCATCTATCCCTGGAGCTTTCCAGTTTTTCATTCTTTTAGTTATTGTCTCAATGTCTATTCGAGTGACATCTGTCAATTCCATCTGTTCAATAGTTTTCACACTTTGTTCTTCTTCTTGTATCCAATCTGCATCAATATTGTAATCTCTTTGCTTTTTCCAGATACCTGCCCAGTAATTTTTAAGTGTAGCTTCTGTTGGTATTCTATTATAATTCTTATTTATTGTAGTTTTATCTAGCGATCTGTAAAAATCGTCTTCCGGACGTATATTACTTTTTTCATGGACTGAATGAATTTTGGTCTTCTTAAAAATTATCTGTACTTTTTTTTTAACTTTCTTAGATCTATTTTTGTTTATATACTGTGTAAGAACTCCAATATCAGCTCGTAGTTTCTTTATATCGTTTTCTATTCTTATTTGCCATGAAGGTTTTGTATACTGAGGGTTTTCTTTCGAACTCGTACTATTGTTATTTTCTGTAATTTTGTAACCTAAACGCCTACAAATTACAAATGCGCTACAGTATATAAGAGTGTGTAGATATGTTAAGTCACTATGGATATGGCAAAAAGTATTAAGTACTTTACTGTTAAAAAGGTCTATTAAAATGTACAGTTTTTTGTTTCCTCTAAGACGTGGTAATTTTGGTCGAGACGAAGGGTCCCAAAAATAGTATTAAAGTGGACTTTAATTCTTCTTCTACTTTCTCTGAGAGTGTTGCTCTGTTTTCAATTGAATCTGTAGTGTCGTATTCATTTAAGTGCTGTTGTTGCATGTGATAATTGTGATGATTGTAATATTTCTTCCTGAATAGGTGTAGGTGTTTGTAAAGGCACTACTTGTGAGTAATCTCTTATTATTTGTGATGTCGTAAGAGATAAGTATGGTGAGTGTAATTGTTCTTCTTGGAGAGATGATAGTGTTTGCAAATTCAGTATCTGTGAGTAATTTCGGCATTAAAAATAATATTGCCCGCTTCTTGGGTTGGTGATGTTTGTTGCAAATCTAAACTTTCTTCATTTTGTAACTGTTCCGCTACTTCATCTTTAATTTTGTTTAACAGGTCTTCTGATATAAGTCTATTTCTTAGTATAACTCTCCTTTGGTCTGCTACTCTTTGAGATGTAACATTACTTAATTTACGGGTACTTAATTTGAACTGTTCGAAAAATTTATTGCAATACATGGTTTTGTCTGTTTCTAATTTTGTAACGTGCAAGTAGGTGCGCATTATGAATGTATTCATTTCATCGTCCCATTTCATACGCACTCTAATCTTGCCAGCTTTGGTGGTCGCAGGTTGAGTAGCTGGTGTCTCCTGCGAAACATCCTCAGCCGTACTATTGACTCTATTTTGTTTACTTCGTGTGCCAAGTTCTAACTATGAATTTTGAGCTTGTTCTTCGTTTGGACAAGTAATAGTAGTTGCTACTGACTTTTTTATTCTGCTGTTTGTTAGTATGACAGTATCATCGGCTGTAACATTTAATCCTATGGACCCGGTGGGAGCCCGCCTGCTCAACTCCTCACCGCTGACGGTTCGCATGCTCTAACACCCAGCGCCAGCTCCAGGTGTGCCCCGGCGATCACCCCCGGGAAGCGGCCCTCTCAGTTTCTTTTTTAAACGCGTCTCCATTTTGAATGGGTTACCTTTACCTTGTTGGCTATGTAAGTCTCTTCAGTACACATTACCGCCCCCCCACGTGGTCTGGTGTTCGACTCGGACGTAAGGTAGGTTTTTGGGGGACACTCGGACGTAAGGTAGGTTTAGGTTTTTTTATTATTATTATTATTATAAAGAAACTCTACACTAAATTAGTTTAACATTTCATGATAAGTTAGATTATTATTTATTGACGGCAAGTTTGCATTAAGTCTGTCGAAAACTAATTAAAAGCGTTATTAAACGTGCCGTTGGCCCGAGACCTGTCTTTTCTATTTAACCTTATTATAAGTCAATTATCTTGTTTTCAAAGGATTTAGTACTTTATAACTTTGAGCTAAGTTAATTAGGTTTAAGTTAAATAATTAACCTTAGCGATAAATCATAGAAAAGTAACACGATAGCCGAATGGGTGGGAAAGGTGAAATCAGAAGACCCAAGTTCGATCCCCAGGAGGTAAGCTCGTACCAATGAGTTATTTCGAAACTAATCTAAGTATTCATTGTTTGTACTAAGACGACTACTGGCTTACCACCTAGCGTTGTTCCAAATAGGTTCGATTGAAATATATGTTGAAAGTACTAAAAATTGTCTAGACTTTAACCACCTGTGGTTTTATTGGGTAATATTGGGAATACTTATAAATATACAAAGGGACAACATCACATATATTTTTTGATCCTAAAGTAAGTAGTCAAAACATTTGTGTTATAGAATGACATACAACCAAAGTACCATAAACGCCCAGACCCGAAACAATGTAGAAAAACCGGTTTTCTACAGTAGCCTGATCGAGAATCAAACCCGGGATCTCGGACCTGGCAATACCAGAAAAACCAGTCTGTACACAATTCATCTACTGAGGTCGTACATCTGTGTAAATATAAGTAAATATAATTTTTTGGATATTGGATTAATCATTCATACTTAGTTGATCGTACAGACCGGTTGTGCTTATCGCAAGTCCTACCTGCCCGACACTCGGCATCTACTTGCGTACATAGAGTAATATAAGAAACAGAGGCGAAATTATGCGTGAATTTTTATAAATATATATATATTAATCTTAGCACTTCAAGATGAGTAAACAAAGTCATACTGAAGGCCTCAAGCATTCATCGCCTGTTGATAATGCAAGTTTCACATCGATTTCGGATCAATTCTCTCCAAGCTATGTTACTCTTCGTAACCGTCAAGCTTCAGAAGAAACGATGGCTACTTTCCATAAAGAGTTTAAGGATTTTCAAGAGTCCATATCCAAAACACTAGAAAACTGGTTCATAAAGCATGATACCATGATGTCTAAAGTATTACGAGAATTTGAAGGAATGAAAAAGTTAGTCAACTTTATGGCTAATAAGTACGAGGAGCTTAATACTAAAACTAATCAGTGTATTGGTCGTATATCTCGAGCGGAAAAGAACATTGCATCAATAGAAAACCAAGCAAAAAATTTGACAGCATTACAGAATAAAATAGAATCACTGGAGCAACAGTCTTGTCAATGCAATACTGAGATTAGCAACATTCCTGAACGTCGCGGTGAAAATATTACAAAAATTATCGAAGATCTCGGAGTTGCTATGAAGCACACTATTACCGCTAATCATTTAGTGACTGCGTATCGATTGCCTCATTCAAGCTCAAACAGCAGTCACCCAAAGAGCATAATAGTGAAATTTAGTACTCGCTCATTCAGAGACAATGTTCTGGTGGCAGCTCGAATGACATGAGGCCTACATACTGACTTACTAAATATATCAGGAGAACCGCGTAGGATCCATATCAAGGAACATCTAACGCTGAGGAATAAACAATTGTTTCGCAGCGTTAGAGATACTGCTAAACAGAACAATTTTCGTTACGCATGGGTCAAGCACGGTAGTATACTTGTTCGTGAAAATGCATCTTCTTCTGTACTTGCTATCCTCACTATCGATGACCTCTCAAAAATTATACCCAATAAGAAATAATCGTAAGTCACTTTATTTAAATATATGTTTCGAGTTGTATCACTTTGATGTAATGTTTATTTATTGTGCTCTCTTAACGCATATCTACTCTTCAGAAATATTTTGTTAAGTTACCCACTTTTAAACTTTATTTGTATAACTGTTATTATTAATTCAGTTCATTGGATATTGCTTAATCTAATCTGTTTACTATTTTATTCAATACTACAATGCCCAATTGTGATATATTCCTAATACTTTTATGAATTACATATTAAATTGTCATAGTTCCTTCATTATGGAATCAACAACATCGAGTTACCAGGTGTTTAAAAATAATAAGTAGTATAAAATTGAATCTAACTATGTTTATTGTAATCTATAAAGTTCTTTGTTATTTTTACGTATCGTCATATATATCTATTTTTGTAATGAACTTATCATTTTGGACACATATTGTTAACCTCATCAAGTTAATACAAATTTATGACATTATTTTATCGTTAGCGCTGTAAAAAGACAACTTTCTGTATACTATCAAAACTGTGGTGGTATTCAAATTAAGTTAAATTATATATATATATATATATATATATATATATATATATATATATATATATATATATATATATATATATATATATATATATATATATATATATATATATATATATATATATATATATATATATATATATATATATATATATATATATATATATATATATATATATATATATATATATATATATATATATACATATATATATATATATATACATATATATATATATACATATATATATATATATTTTGTCAGAATCTTACGATATTCTTATTTTAGCTGAAATGTGGCTAACTTCATGTATAACGGATAATGAGTTTATACACAGAAGATATATTGTGTTCCGATGCGATCAGGATCGTGAAGGTACTGGCAAACTTGATGGTGGTGGAGTGTTGGTGGCGGTGCGACGCGAACTGCTACCTGAGCGCCGTCTGCTGTCAAACGTGGTTCCACAGTGCATCGACTATTTAATAGTTGAATTACCTTCCGAACATAAAGATAAATACAATTTCATTAGTGCAACATATATTCCTCCTAATCAGCCCACAGATACTTACATAGCGTATATAAACTCCCTTGCAAATTTATTAACATCAGATAGTATAATTCATCATTGCTCAACTGGTGACTAATCTTCCTTCGATAGACCGGGAAATCACGAATAAGTTCTGTACACCCAAACCAGGCAATAGTATTGGTTACGCTGGGAAATATCTTCTACAGTTTTTGGCTTTAACTATTTCCTTACAATATAATATAAATAAAAATTTGTATGGACGAATACTTGACCTATTTATATCCGATATTAATTGCTCTTGTTTTACTCCTACCAGTGCCATTTTACCGGAAGTAATACATCACCCTTTCTTCTTTCTAAAAGTAGATCTCCAAACAGAAGATAAAATGATGTACCGAAAACCTCTTATAAAATTATCTTACAATAAAGCGAATTATGTTAAAATGAATAATGACATTTCTAATGTAGACTGGTATTCACTCCTTGGTAATGAATCTGCAAAAAAGGCAATTGAAATATTTTATGAAAAACTTTATTCTATAATTAAATCACATACCCCTATTTGTGTTTCTAAGTTTAATAATTCGCCAGCCTGGTTCTCACCAGCTCTCATGCATATATTAAAGCTAAGAATGCTGCATGGATAAAATGGAAGAAGTATGGTAACGCATACGATTACGAGATTTTCTCCTTATACCGAAAGAGATTTAAGAGATTTAAGTTTGCCTAATAATACAAAAGTCTTTTGGAACTATATTGCTAATTGTAGAGCTAACTTAGGAATACCTTCGTCAATGAACTATGAAGGAAAGTCTTCTAGCGATCCAAAGGATATGTAATATGTTTTCCTCATTTTTCCAATCTGTTTATGAGATCTTAAATTTCGATATTAATACATGGGAACCTCCTAGGGACGATTCAGAATCAAACACTAATATACATGTTATATCGTTTACAGCAAAGGAAGTCTTGAAACTGTTAGAATCAATTGATGTAACTAAAGGGCCGGGACCAGATACAATACCACCCACTTTTCTAAGACGCACTGCTGAAACCATTTGTATTACTCTTCATCTTGTATTTAATAAATGTCTGCAGGAAGGTTTTTTCCCTGAAATATGGAAACAACCTAATATCACGCCAGTATACAAAAGTGGACGCAAATCCGATGTAGAAAACTACGGTCCAATATCTATTCTGTCTGCCATGTCGAAGCTTTTCGAGAAACTGGTATATGCTAATTTGTACTATGTGGTTCATAATAGAATCATAGAATAACAACATGGTTTTGTACAAAAATGGTGGTTTTACTTTACACTTCATATATATTTGAACAAATAGACAACAGGGTTCAAGTTGATTCAGTGTACACGGATTTTCGTAAAGCTTTCGATAAGGTAGATCATGAAATCCTACTTCGCAAAATGGCTTACAATGGTATCAAAGTAAAATGTAAACTTCTGCGTTGGTTCGCATCATATATATGGATAATGCATAAACCAGGCAAAACTCAGCGGATTTCCACAAAAACAACTTTAAATCTTCACAACAAATCTTTTCGTTAATCATTCCATCTGACAACTCCTAATGACAACTTCTTTTTTCATTACTTGACATTGACATTCAAGGATCGTTTACAGACACAGCAAAAAATTAAAAGTCTATAAAAATATTAAATTATTCGACACGGCCTTCCTGCTCTTCATCTGTCCCGGATGAATAATGTTCGGGTGTAACCCATGGCTTCATGAGGTCAGCTGAGGTGGTTGTATTGATAGGGTCTTCATTCTGTCCTATTTTCTTAACAGCATAGCGATCATTTTTGTTGCATTTGACGATCTCATAAGGTCCTAAATATTTGGTGAATAACTTGGATCCTTGAGAAAACTGCGTCTTTTTGATGGCTACTAAATCACCAATATTATAGGTTAATGCTCTTTTTCTTTTTTTATTGTAATTTCTTATATTTTCCTCTTGTATTTTCTGTATTGATTCTTTGGCTTTATTTCTTAATTCCAGTCTTTTCTCATTAAAGTTCTGTACCTTTTCTTCTTCTCTCATTTTGATCTCTCATTTTGGTGCCAAAAAGCAACTCAAATGGACTCATTCCAATTGCTCTCTGATATGTTCCATTCAGACATCTTTTTACTTTAGATACACGGCGGTACCATTTCGTTGGATCATCAGCACTCAGCTTACTCAACACGGCTATTATAATTTGATGAATGCGTTCAACCTGACCGTTGCCTCTGGGTTGTCCTGTCGTGATAGTATAATGCGTTACATTTTCGTCTTTACAGTACTGTCGGAAATCGTTCGAGGTAAATGCAGCATTGCGGTCAGTGATGATTCATTCTGGCGCACCAAAAGTTTGTTGTTGAAGTTTAAGCTTATCTAACGTCTCATCAGTGCTCAAACTCTTCACTGGGTAAATCCATGTAAATTTGGTATATGCGTCTACTACTGTAAGAATGTATTTGTAGTTCTTGTGAGTCGAAGTCATTGGTCCCAAATGATCAACATGGTATGTTGACAGTGGAACGTCGCCTTTATCGATAGGATGAAGAAAACCTTCTTTCTTGCCTCTCTTATGCGATACTAGGATGCACTCAACGCAATTGTCTATAACTCTCTTTATCTTCTCTGCTAAATTCTCTATAAAGTATTCTCTTACTATCAATTCTTCTGTTTTAACTATTCCAAAATGTCCTTTTTCGTGATTTCTTCTAATTATCTCACATTTCATCTTTTTCGGTACAACAATTAGTTTATTATTATCTTTCCATTTGTATAATATCTCGTTCTTTATAACATAATCTTGGTAACTTTCTTTCTCTAAAATCTTCTTTATCAATCTTATGTGTTCGTCTTCATTTTGTGCTTTCCTAATACGATATCTGGTCTGTGTTCTATCTTGTAGCCGAATTGCTCTAATTGTAAAGCCCAACGGGCAACTCTGGGAGGTAAGTCCTTCTTTTGCAGGGTCATCGTAAGAGCTGAGCAATCTGTAACTATTTTGAAGTTTATTCCTAGGAGATAAACTCTAAACTTCTTTAATGCTGTGACAATAGCCAGGACTTCGAGGTGATAACTGTGGTATTTTCTTTCAGGTGGTGTAGTCTTCTTACTCATATAATGAATTGGATGAAATTGGTTATCTTTAAGGCTTCTTTGTAGGAGAACTGCTCCATAACCGTCTGCGCTGGCGTCCGTGTGTAACTCGGTCTCTAAATCAGATTGGAGAACTGCATAATATTTTTTTTAATTCGGTGAATGCCTTCTCACAATTTTCGTTAAAATTAAACTCAGTATCTTTCTTCAATAAATCTGTCATGGGCTTCGCGATCAGTGCATAATCTTTAACGAATTTCCTAAAATAGCCGGTTAATCCTAGAAATGACTGAACCGCTTTAATGTTGTTCGATTTAGCAAAATTAGCTACAACTTTTATCTTGTCTGGAGATGGTTGAACTTCGTTATCACAAATAATGTATCCAAGATATTGAATTTTCCCTTTTAAAAAATGACATTTTTTCCAATTAAATTCTAGACCAAATTCTTCAGCTCTTTTAAGTACCTTCTCTAATCTGTTTATTCCTTCTTCTTCTGTCTGTGATGTTATTATTAGGTCATCTAAGTAAGTTAGTAGGATAGTAATGAAGTCGCCAAAAATATCGTTAATGTATCTCTGAAAAACGGACGGGGCTGTACTAAGCCAAAAGGCATTTTTTTTATATTCATACTGTCCTTGAGGCGTTACAAATGACGTATACTTCTCACTGAGTTCGTTTACTTTTACATGTAAAAAGCCATTCTTTAAATCAAGAGTGGTGAAGAACTTCGCTTCCCTCAGTTTGTCTATCTGATCCTCAATTGTGGGTAGGGGAAAACGTTCTTTAATTACTTTCTTGTTTAACCTTCTAAAATCTATGCACATTCTTCGAGATCCATCTTTTTTATCGGCTAAAACTATTGGGCTTGCGAAATCAGATTTGCTTGGTTTGATTATGTCCTTCTTTAGCCATTCTTCTATCTGATCATTTACAGCAGATATTTCTAAAGGTGACAAACGGCGTGGGTTTTGATAAACGGGATTTTCATCAGTTAGTATTATCTTTAATTCAACATTGCTATCTTTCTTCTTTTCATCTGACTTGTATTCTTCACACATCTTTCGAACCATACCAGTAAATTTAGAATCTTCTATATCATACTCATGTTGTTCCATCAATAGTGTTAAATAGGTAATCTTTTCCATGAAGATATCATCGGGAGTAAAGCAGACTTCAAAATCCTTAAGGATGGGGCTCCCGATGATCATCGTGACAGGTATCTCATTATCCTTGACAATATGAAACTTGACATCTGTAAAAGTGTCATCAATCTGTACTCTCGCCGTAAATGTTCCCTGGGTGTAAACTTTATTTTCAGCTACACCGGTTATGCATGTTGATTCAGTCTTATAATCTTCAATTTTTCTTTTAATCTTCCGATTCTATCATTAAGTTCACATCGCTTCCAGTATCAATTAGAGTTATAAAGTCTTGTCCATTAATCTTTATCTTTTTGTAAGGAACTTTATCTACTTCTTTCTTAGTTTGAATGTTTAATGGAGTCTTATATTTTTTACATTCCGTGGATTTATGGCCAAATTCGTTACACTTAAAACATTTAATGCCTTTGGAACAGTTGGGTGCTTGATGATCTGTGTCTCCGCAGTTGAAGCATCTTTTTATTGTTATGTTACTTATTTTGCGATTTGGATGACTTCCAGACGAGTGACCGGAATGGGTAGGCCTCGCTGACATCTTTCTTCTAAATTCACTATACGTGTTACTTCTTTTGAAAATCTTTCAGGTCTGAAGCGCCATACAGGATAATTTTGTTTGTCTCCAAATCACGAATACCATCAATAACATATTCCATTAATGCAGCGTCTTCTACTTTGCCGTGTAAAGCCATTTCCTTCATAGTGAGAAAATATTATTGGTAAGTTTCATCGTTCTTCATTTTACGTGAGGTAAGCTTTTTGTGAATAATCGCGCTATTTATCTTGGGGCCAAATTCTTCTTTTAGTGCCTTCTTTAAAGTAGCGTAATCCTTAACTCTTCCAAATGACCTTAGAAACCATTTGGCAGTTCCATCCAGTAGTCTCTTTGCGTAGATCAGCTTCTCGACTTTGGACTAATTCATGATTTGCGCAGTATCTTCAAATTCATCGAAGAATGTCTCAATCGGGTATGAGTCATCGCCAGTGAACAAAGTCATAGACTTCTCTAAATCCTTAAAGGATATTTGTACTTCAGGTTCAAATTCATGGTCATCGTCAATTTTCTTTTCATCTTTCTTTGGCGGCATCGTGGAAGTAGTACAGTTATTATTCTTTGAAATCTTCGAATTTCGTCTTCTCGTCGTAGTGCAGTATATTGCTTTAGACCGATCCATTAACCTTCAATTTTCAGCCTTCGGAAAATGTTGGTTGAAAAAACTACCACTTTAGTACAATTTTTCTACGGTGGCAACATTTTGAAAAAATCTACCATTTAGTTGATTCTTTTCTACGGTGGCAACATTCTTCAATGTCGATAAAACAGTCGTCGAGTCTGATCAGTCGGTTCGGTTCGGTCGGTAAAACAGCTCTTTATGGCGGATCTTCGGCATTTTACGTAATATGAATTTGCAGTAAAAAGGTCTTTAGTCTTCTATTTACCTGAGATTTTTTGTATATATAAAGTTGTAGGGATAATGCATAAACCAGGCAAAACACAGCGGATTTCCACAAAAACAACTTTTAATCTTCACAACAAATCTTTTCGTTAATCATTCCATCTGACAACTCCTAATGACAACTTATTTTTTCATTACTTGACATTGACATTCAAGGATCGTTTACAGAGACAGCAAAAAATTAAAAGTCTATAAAAATATTAAATTATCCGACATATATCTAACAGGTCCCAAAAAGTTGTACTTAATGGCTATAAGTCCAACACGTTCTTTGCGCCTTCAGGCGTGCCACAGGGGTCTATTTTGGGACCCCTGTTGTTTATTTTGTTTATTAATGATATTAAATATTGTTTTATGCATACAAAATTTTTACTGAATGCTGATGACCTTAAATTATATCTTGAAATTCATAGTTTGCACGACTGTAACAATTTACAACAAGACCTTAATAGGCTTTTTATGTACTGCACCAAGAACAAACTGCAGCTTAACATTTCTAAATGTAACTCGATATCCTTTACTAAAAATAAGAATGTTTTTCGCTTTGCATATTCCTTGGGGGGAGTTCTGTTAAACAAACGGCTAACTGTTCGTGATCTAGGTATATTTATTCACTCACAACTTCATTTCAATACACACATTGATACTATAGTCAACAATGCCTTTAAAATGTACGGATTTGTAATGCGGTCTAGCAAAGAGTTTAAGAAACCTTCCACATATATACATCTGTTCAATAGCTTAATTCGTCCGTACTTAATGTATGCTTCACAAATATGGGATCCTGTTTACAACAAATATACTGAACAAATTAAACAAGTACAGCGTAGATTTCTATACACAATGTATTATAGATGTTTTCGTTCATACGCATCCTACACTCGATTACTCGATAAGTACAATCTTTTACCTCTTGCTTCTAGACGCAAAATACTTGCTGCTGTAACTCTTCACGGTATATATAACCATAAGTTCAACTATATAGATCTCGTAAATGAAATAAAATTAAGGGTACCTAGGTCGCTTCAACGCGAAGTGCGCCTACACCGTTTGTCTCATACAAGAAATTGCCACACACAAGCTGGTGTGCGAGCGCCTATGTGAATTGTATTACAATGAACTTAGCAACACAGATATATTTTTAACAAATCCTAAAGAATACAAAAAATTAGTAACTGATCTGTTAAGAAGTAAGACTTAAATACAATGGTAATAATAAAGAGCTTTATAACATTTATAACATACTTTAATTTTTAATATACATATATAACTAATACTTTTTTAAGTTTCTGTTTAAGTAACATAATTTGTGGAAAACGGTATAGATTGTACATATACTATAAGTGTGTAGTTAAGATTTAGTATATAATTAATATTCATGTATAATTGTCTGTTTTTCTTAATAAATGAAAAAAAATGCGTTGTGGTTACAGTGGAAGAATATGCATAAGAATTTTTCAATGGATGTCGTAAAAGGCAACTTGAGGAAAAGCTTTAAAAATTACTTTGACTACAAACAGATGGAGGGACAGCTATTGGGAATAGAATAGTAACTATACTTAATAAACAAATCTGCAACTATCATCGGTGTTCATGGTGCAAGAATTTGTAGCGGATGTTGTGCAGCAGGAAAAGACCCGCCAGGTCGGATAATCGTGACCTGGGGAGGACGTCTCCTCCACAGTGTGCGCTATGGGTAATCGTATATATGCATGTAATTGCGCGAACTTCGATATCGCGATGTAGGACGTCGATGTGTTTCCTGAATCCGCCACTAGCGCGCTTCTTATGTGGAGACAAAGATGTCGTCACATCACTCTCCTGCGAGACTGGAGGTCGGAAGTGCGGAGAGCTTGACGTTGAGCAGTCTAGCGTTGCGGTGAGAGGCTGTGACCATATCTACGGTGAGTCGAGATGTATGGTCACAGTGCTGATGCCGCAGCGTCAGCCTGAGGAGAAGGGGGCCCACAGGACTGACAGGACTAGGAAGCACGCGTTGTGCCGACAGTAGTCCAGTGCTGTGACTGCGTTGATGACGTCGATGTTGTTGGAGAAGCTCGCTGCGTTGTTCTTCAGTGGTCACCGTCGGTTGGCGATGAGATCACGTCGGGGTCACCAGTGTAGCGGATGATGTGCAGCAGGAAAAGGGTAGCTACCCGCCAGGTCGGGTGATCGTGACCTGGGGAGGACGTCTCCTCCACTAGTGTGCGCTATCGGTAATCGTATATATGCATGTAATTGTGCGAAATGCGATAGCGCGATGTAGGCCGTCGATGTGTTTCCTGAATCCGCCACTAGCGAGCTTCTTATGTGGAGACAAAGATGTCGCCACAAATTAACTAGAGACACAACGGAATCCACTCCATTGTCTGACAATGTCCACTGTCTCTCACTCACAAGTCCACTGGTAGAAATAGGTCTCTCCACGTGGCAAGCGGATTGGCGATTACATTACCTGACCTCTTGCACCATGCAGTACAGGACTCTGCTGGCAACACTCGGTCTACTCAAGTTTGGTCGGATATTTTTGGAGATGGTTATCCCGCTATCTGTCGAAAGAGGTTTTTGAATAAAATTGTATTAGTATTAGCTATTTTACCATTTATACAAATATTATGTAGTTTTGTTATGTAGTTAATTATATTATTACACAGAGATATTCATCATAAAAACGTCTACATCGTACTAACATTACTACATTACTGATTGAACGGAATGACCCGCATATTTTCATCAATTATTTTGGGGCAGTGTATAGAAATGTAAATTATGATATCTATCAGGATATCATTGGTAGACCGTTTTTATGATACGGTAGATTTTATTAGTAAATTTGTTGTTGTTTTTTGTCTTTCATAATTATATTATTATTATTATATCTTGATACATAATATATGATGGAGTAACTAGAGAAAACTAAATAAAATAGATAAATTTGGTTACTGAGATATATGAAAAGTGAAAATTATAATAACATTCTATCAATAAGATTTTTTCATGATCACGTTTTCAAATAAGTCACGATAGCCGAGTTGTTGGGTGGTCGGAATTTCGAGTCGAAAGACCCGAGTTCGATCCCCAGGTGGCAGTACCAATGAGTTTTTCTAAAACTTATGTACGAATTTCATCGTTGGCTTGGACATAAAGGCGGCGACGGGCTCACCACCTGTCACGTTGTCCCGAAAATATCTTCGGTGGAAGGTGGGTTAAAGGGAGCTAATTATCTAAACTTGACCTCTGTCTACCCCTGTATTGGGAATTGCGTGAAGATATTTTTTTTTATTTTATGATCAAGTTTTGCAACTAACAGTTGCATAAAAAAGTCTTAAAAATCATCAGACAATCAAGTCATTTACAAAATGATCCACCTACTACCACTACCGCTCATACTTCATCTCATACAGCTCATCCGTGGACGACCTCCGTCGACGAGAGGTGCTTTTATGGTGTCGTCAGTTTCGAGGGTCCGAGTTCGATTCCCGAATAATGAAATGTAGAAAACCACCTTTTTATATTATATCTACCTTCTTTGCTTCTGATTCCATAACACATGCTTCAAATCCGATGTTTTTGTTTGATTGAGTAATTAAGAAAAAATGATAATATGTATAATATATATATTTTTTTAATTATAACCAATTCAGACACTAACCAACCAATAAAGACCAAAATTATTGAAATAAGTAGTCGCTTTAGTCGCTAAGGTTGTCTGCTGTTGTCGTAGGTTCGCGTCTAGCCAGATCGGGCTATGTGGGACTGAGCCATATTCCTCATTTTATACTCAATTCAGTTAAATGGTTTCCGTGGGTTTAGTTTCTCGATAGAACGAAAGACGCACAATTAGATTGACTGAAAGCCGAAATATTATTGAATTAATATTGAGGTTCCATAATTCAAATAAGAAAAAATGCATTTTTACGGCTAGATACCCGTTTCAACAAAAAGAACTTATTCTCATATAACGGCTTACTTTTTAAATTTTGCCCGAAGCATAAAAACTTATCGTGTATACAATTTTCCAAAGAAATAAAAAGTAATGAATTGCAAATTTAAGCAACAGGGTAAGTACGCTGTATTCTGTGATTTACATTCAAAAAATTTTAATGCGTGTAGAACTAACAGCTTCTTTCTAGTGAAAGAAAATAAATATCTTCACGAATATTCCCTGATGGCTTAGCCAAAAAGAACAGATTGCTAACTGTCACGATCCTTCCATATATCTTCAGCTTCTTTAAAATTCATCAATTCTTCATACACGCACGTCTAGGCATCCAATTACTCTTGACACTTCCCTCTTCCTCTCCAAGAAATATTCTAAAAGTGAACATCATTCATTAGCTCTTAAAGACGGCCCGATAGCCTTGTCTGTAGTGACCATCCCTTTGACGCAGAGGGTTATGTGATCGTATCCCGCTTGGGATAAATATTTGAAAAAATAATAAAAAATATCTTCACGCAATTCCCAATACAGGGGTAGACAGAGGTCAAGTTTAGACAATTAAGCCCCTTTGACCCACCTTCCACCGAAGATATTTTCGGGACAACGTGACAGGTGGTGAGCCCGTCGCCGTCTTTATGTCCAAGCAAACGATGGAATTCGTACATAAGTTTTTTGAAAAACTCATTGGTACTGCCACCTGGGTATCGAACTCGGGTCTCTCGACTCGAAATTCCGACCACCCAACAATTCGGCCATCGTGACTTGGTACATATTCGAGCTAGTTTTAAGCTCTGAGCTTAATTTTAAATGAATAAACTCCTTTTTTCTTTGTAAAGAGATTACTAGACATATTTTTAAGTTCTTAAATGCTGCTTGAGAAAAGAAAATTCGTGTATTGTTTGTGCTTCGTGATTCTGTAGAAGGCGCCAATATACAGCAGTGAATTTTGAAAAACAAAAGAAGAAATACTTTTATACGAAACAAAATTTAAATCAGTCCTTATCAAAATTATTGATTTGGTTAGAATCAGAAATAATTAACATGTATCAACCAATATAATCATGCTAATAAGTTACTTAATTAATTGAATTATCATGCAAATTAGGATTAATTTCATCGCTGAATATCATTCCCTACCTGCAGAATTAGAATTAATTCTGCAGGTAGGGAATGATATTCTGTAATATTAAAAAATATCTTTAGCATATCAATAATACTGGAGTAGACAGAGGTCTAGTCCTTTGACCCCCTTTTTATAGAATAGGGATCAAACGAGCATTTGGGATTATTATTCTCCGAAGACTATTTGGGATAACGTGGGGCAGAAGGTGAGCCTATCGCCGTTTTAGTGTCCAAGCCAACGGTACAATGTACTAACATAGATGTATATTTACATAGACAAATTTTAGGATATACATTTAAACAAATTTATGATTCGAGTACAAGCATTCATAACCATTTGACAAATATTTACGCACATATATTACATTCATAACAATCCCTAGCGGAATTCGATCACATAACCCTTAGCTTCGAAGGCATGGTCACAAACTAGGCTGTGGTGTCGTCTGTAAGAGCTAATATATGATGTTCATATTCATATTCTGATTTCTTGGTTACGAAGTGGGGAGTGTCAAGAGTATTCGGATACCTAGATGTGTGTCTATGAACAAAATAATGAAATTCAAAGATTGGATGGTACACTTGGTGATCTGTTTACTCTGGTAACCACTTCAGGGACTATGAGTGAAAATATTTATTAATTTACTTTATTTTACTCGAAAGAAGTCTTTTCAGTAACTATTAGTTAAACACGTATATTAATTTTTTGAATGTAAATCACAGAATACAGCGTATTTACCCTGTTGCTTTTTATTGCTTTTTATTTGTTTGTAAAATTGTATAAACGATAAGTTTTTATGCTTCGGGCATAGTTTAAAGAGTAGACATTTATATGGAAATATGTTCTCCATGTTGAAACTAGTAACTACCCGTTAAAATGCATTTTTTTTTCTTTATGGAAGTCCGGAACCTTAACCTAATTATTCCGGCTATCAGACAATCTGATTGTGCGGCTTTTGTTCTGTTATCGAGAAACTAAACCACCGATAACCATTTATCAGGATTGGTTACAAAATGACGAATATGGTTCAGTCTAGCCCAATCTGGTTAGACGCTAATCTACGAGCAGACAACCTTACCGAGTAAAGCGGCTTTTAAAATAAATATCTTCACGCAATTCCCAATACAGGGATAGACAGAGGTCGAGACTAGACAATATTCCTTCGACCCACCTTCCACCGAAGATATTTTCGGGACAACATGACATGTGGTGAGCTCGTCGCCGTCTTTGTGTCCAAACCAACGATAAAATTCGTACATAAGTTTTGAAAAACCCATTGGTACGAGCCTGCCACTTGGGGTTCGAACTCGGGTCTCTTGAATCGAAATTCCGACCACCCGACCACTAGGCTATCGTGACTTATCTTCGACTAAAGCGAAAAACTTTTCATTTTTCTAATTTCAGTCTTTATAGCTGTCGGAATTTGTTATAATAAAAGAAATGCTATAATAAATCTTTGTTAATCGACAAAAACATCGGATTTGAATGGTTATAGCTTACAAATAATTTATAAACTGGATTAATAAATTATATTATACTATAATTCCGATAAATGCGCACATCCTTTGTAAGAAATCTGATGTATGAATTTGGCAAGTGAATTTTAATTTGCGGTGTTTAAGGTCCGGAGAGGAAAGCAAGGTTTTGACTCTGGGATCTTATTTACATGTTGACATAAACATAATACGCAAACGAAAACGCGACGGAATCTAGTAATATATACTATTATAAAATGGTCGATGATAATACATAGATAGATAGGGATCTAAATTGCTCTGATTATAAAGTAGGTAGCTAAAACATGTGTTATGGAATTAGAAGCAAAGAATCAAACAAACACCCTGTACACAATAAAATCTACTGTATCATAAAAACGGTCTAAACAATGATTGTCTGAGAGTTATATACTCTCTAATCTATCATAATTTATATTTCTATACAGTGCCCGAAAATAATTGATACAAATATGCGGGTCATTCCGTTCAATCAGTCCTTGTCGTAACGTTAGTACGATGAAGACGTTTTTATCATTGAATATTACTGTGTAATAATATAACTAAGTATATTAGGGTTTTATATGTACCATAAAGTAATGATAGCCGAGTGAAAGGGTGGTCGGAATTACGAGTCGAAATACCCGAGTTCGATCCCCAGGTGGCAGGCTCGTACCAATGGTTTTTTTTTTCAAACCTGTGTCGATTCATATCGTTGGGTTGGACATAAAGACTGCGACGGGCTCACCACCTGTCACGTTGTCGTTGTTGAAATATCTTCGGTGGAAGGTGGGTCGAAGGGACTTAATTTTTTATTCTGTGAGGTCGTGGTACTTCCCCGGTCGGGCCGGCCCATTCATACAACAACAAAAGCTGATGCCTGGCTCTACCACTGTTGAAGTCTGTTGAAGTCTTAGCACTTAATTGTCTAGACTAGACTTCTGTCTACCCTTGTATTGGGAATGGCGTGAAGATATTTATTTTATTTATTATTTATATGTACCATATTTACGTGTACCATATGTAGAGCTAATACGTACATACTCATAGATATCGACAGATAGCTGGTAATCATCTTTGAAAATATTAAACCAAATTTGAGCAGACCGAGTGCTTGCAGCAATATCTATGGAGGAAGATATCTGGTACTGTAGTACCCAATCCGCTTGCTATGGGAAAAGGCCTATCTTCTGCATTAGACTGTAACAGTCCGTTATGTATATATTCTATTCTTGCACCATGAACACCGATGTTAGTTGCTGGTCTGTTTGTAATTAAACTCCTCCGAAATGATTCTACCGATTTTCATCAAATTTTGTGTGTATGTCGGTTAGGTCTGCGAGTCGGATAATATTTATTTTCCATCCCCCTAAATGTTAAGGATGGTTCCACTTCAATTTTTTTTTGAACAAAATTTTTGTTTTTGTTTTTTTTTTTATAATACAGCACACTATAATACACGCAACCCAAAATTTTTACTCCTTCTACGATCAACCCTTATTGTTTTCAAATTATTGATTTGGATAGAATTAGAAATAATTAACATGTATAAACCAATATAATAAGTTATTAAGATAATTTAATTATCATGCAAATTAGAACTAATTTGGTTCAGGAACGTTGCAGTGAATATTTTATACGATTAAGTATGTTAAATATCGATCGAGATGTGACCGGGGACCTCCATGGACGTGCGGCGTACAGATCAGTTTCTATGGTAACGCCAGGTTTGAGGTACCGGGTTCGATTTCCAGACGAGTTTATGTAGAACACCTTTTTTCCACATTGTCTCAGTTCTGGGTGTTTGTGGTACTTTCGTTGTTTCTGAATACATAACACGAGTGCTTTAGCTACTTTTAGGTCAAAGCAAGGCACCTATGCGATGTCGAGGGAACATCTAGGTGCGTTTTATTAAAAAAATAGAAGAAAGTATTTGTAGATCGAATATTCTACAGCTTGATTTTGGTCGGGTAATTTCCCAGTTCGTCCAATTATTGTCAATCCTTCCATTTATTGGTAGCCTTGCGTTTTTAAGTTTTTTTTTCTTTTCAATAAACACCGTTTATGATAGTGGTAGATTTCTTGCACCTATACCGCACGCAAAATTATATGAAATACAAACAACGTAAATAAGAAAGCGAATTAAAACTTTCATACTCATAGATAATATAGAGAAAAGCGGTTTGGAGTTTGAAATGTGCAGTATATGCCTTCAAATAATAAATAAATAAATAGATGTATATGCAAGAAGCTGAAGGTATGGGAATCGGAAACAAAGGCACCACAAACACCCAGACCCGAGAAAATGTAGAAAAATGATTCTACATTGACCCGTCCGGGAATCGAAACCGGGACCTCGACATGGCGACACCTTGGAAACCGGTGTTTACGCCACTCGTTCACGGAGGTCGTTATATGCCTTCAAAAAATTTCTTATGATTAGGTCGTGTAGTATCGGTGTAAGAACCTGTGGGTGTCGTAAGAGGCGACTAAAGCAAAAGCCTTTAAAATGCAATAGATTATCGATAAAAGATGGAAAAACTATTTCGAATAATATAAGACTAAAATTCAGGAAACCGATGATGGTCAGCAACGTGCAAGGTGCAAGGTATACGGGAAAGCCCTATGTCCTGCAGTAAACTTTTACAGCACGATTTGATGATGATATTTAACATAATACTGTAACATTTTCATTTGATCCTATAAGAAGATAAAGGATGTGTATTGGCTCTATTGCACTATAAAATATCACTATATAATCGACCTGTCCATTTACAAGATTAAAATTGAAATACGGAGAAACTAGAAAAGGTGATACTTGCAGAAATAAATAATATAAATCTCATATATAACTTATACTGTTGTTGCGGATGATGTGATGCAGGAAATGGGTAGCTACCGACCAGGTCGGGTGATCGTGACCTGGGAAGGACGTCTCCTCCACAAGTGTGCGCTATCGGTAATAGTATATATGCATGTAATCGTGCGAACTTCGATAGCGCGATGTAGGATTTCGATGTGTTTCCTGAATCCGCCACAAGCGAGCTTCCAATGTGAAGACACAGATGTCGCCACATCACTCCCCTGCTGAGACTGGAGGTCGGAAGTGCGGAGAGCTTGACGTTGAGCAATCTGGCGTTGCGGAGAGAGGCTGTGACCAGATCTACGGTGAGTCGAGATGTATGGTCACAATGCCGATGCCGCAGTGTCACCCTGAGGAGAAGGGGGCCCGCCTTTGATAATCCTCAGTGGCTGACAGGACTAGGAAGCACGCGTTGTGCCGACAGTAGTCTGGTGCTGTGACTGCGTAGATGACGTCGATGTTGTTGGAAAGGCTCGCTGCGTTGTTCTTCTGTGGTCACCGTCGGTTGGCGGTGAGATCACATCGGGGTCACTAGTGTAGCGGATGATGTGATGCAGGAAAAGGGTAGCTACCGACCAGGTCGGGTGATCGTGACCTGAAGAGGTAATCGTATATATGCATGTAATCGTGCGAACTTCGATAGCGCGATGTAGGATGTCGATGTGTTTTCTGAATCCGCCACAAGCGAGCTTCCAATGTGGAGACACAGATGTCGCCACACTTTATATTAAGCTCTACCAACAGTATTATATTCTAATAATAACACACTATTAGTTATACATATTGGATACATAGTATATTTATTTTTTATTTTCTTTATAAGGTATTGTTAACAAATAACAGAATCTAAAATTAACTTATTATCTACTTAACAAGTATCTGTGTTATTCTGTAATCCCTTTAAAACTATACACAGCGTACAATTTTATGAGTAATAAATTAAAACACACGGTACACTTTTATGGCAGACCAACATTCAATTTGTGTCAGTAAATAAATAAATGAATACCTTCACGCAATTCCCAATTCAGGGGTAGATAGAGGTCTAGTCTAAACAATTGAGTCCTTCGACCCAACTTCCACCAAATATATTTTCGAGACAACGTGACAGGTGGTGAGCCCGTCGCCGTCTTTCTGTCCAAGCCAACGATATAATTCGTACATATGTTTTTGAAAAGTCCATTGGTACGAGCCTGCTAACCGGGGATCGAACTCTGGTCTCTTGACTCGAAATTCCGACCACCCTACCACTCGGCTGTCGTGACTTTTGATGTCAATAGATTGCGCAAAATTTTATTTAATAAATAATAAACATAGTTAATTGACTCAGGCGTTACTTTGCGGAAATTCATTGTAAAGTTGTAATAATAAAATAATAAATAAATATTGTAATTTTGTTAGTATTTTTCAGAAGTACACTAATTTCCTCAGTGATATTGTCCAAATCGTTAGAATGATTTCCAAGATATATGAATGTATATATTGTATGTATATATATGACTTAATAAAGCAATATTAAGAATGTAAAAAAATAAATGTGTACAAAACAACAAATAACGAATATATATGTCTATCAATCAAACATTGCACTGGGAGACATTGAAGAAGTTATGAATACGCAAGTAGAGATGCTTCATTTTTCAATTTGGGATTTCAACTGCAATCTTTTTCAATTCGTAACATTCATGTACCTAGGGATAAAATACGACTAAATCATAGTTAACATAGTATATATTTCTGTTATTTAACGCAATCGATTATTATAATTCGGTTCAGAAGATGGTGAGCCTGTTGAACCAAGTATCATCTTAGCCGCCATCTATCAGTAGCCAGTGATATTTTGAAGGTCTCTTTGACGCTTCTTCCGACACTCACAGGCTGTAAGAGCGTTTTTCTAATGACGATGCCACAAAGCACAAAATGTATAGCATACTGATATGTTTTAAAATAATCTGTTATTTATATTCACAAAAATATTGAACAGTCACGATAGCCGAGTGGTTGTATGATCGGAATTCGAGTCAAGACACGCGTGTCCGAGTTCGATCGTATACCGATCACGCTCCCCACTTGTCACGTAGTCTCAAAAATGTCTTCAGTGGACGGACCTCTGTCTACTCCGTCCGGGAATGGCGTCAAGAAATTATTATTTATTCAAAAATATTATTTTAAAAACATAATACTTTATCTTCATATAAATACAATTTGCTATCTCGGTATTCGCAATAGTAAATAGCAAGTATTACATTAACATGGCATTGGCTTATATGCAACCCACGCCGTCCATAAATTTACTCCTTTAGGAAACGTAAAAGTCGTGTATTTCATTTTTAATATTTAAGCTCATATGTTTATGATTTTTTGTATCACATGCCCATTTCACTTGCACGACCTCTGTGGGCGTGTGGCATATACATCGGCTTTCATTCTGTCGCCAGCTATGAGATACCGGGTTTGATTCCCGATCAGGTCAATCCAGAAAGCACTTTTTCTACATTTGCTCGAGTCTGGGTGTTTATGTTTCTTTGTTTCTTTCTCTTGTAACCTTCTTTATTTCTGATTTCATAATAAAAATGCTTAAGTTGCTGGTTCCTTTGGAATCAGAGCAATGCATGTGATATTGTCCCTATCTATGTATGTTTTTATCTATGTATTTGTGGCGGGTATAGTCGCAACGCTAGCCTTTTAATAATGAACTAGATAATATTTAAATATTAGTTCGCATAAAATTCATAAGATTAATCAGATATTTTGTAATATGAATATTTGTCAACGAATACTACTATATAACTAAGCACGTAAGTATTATTGCTACGTAACTTTTATTATTAAGTCTCTGATATTTAATAGTATTATACCTGACTACAATTATTATATATTCTTTGTATTATCTTATTTTGTCCCATTCTCACACACACGACTATCTTTACGATATATTATAAAGAAACAATAAATAAACAAGAAAATTAATATACACTGAGAAATCACAATTGTACCCAACTTTACGCTACACGGTTTTAAATTTTCTTTTTTTTTCAAAACTTCAGAATAAAATGTATAATCCTAAAAATACTCTCAAATGCAAAAAGTAACTATAAATAAAAAATAAACATCACAATTTTTTAAAAAGCTACTAATACGAGCCTACCACCTGAGGATCGAACTCGGGTCTCTTGCCTCGAATACTGATCACTCAACCACTCGGCTATCGTGACATTTACAAACAGATAGCAGTGCAACAATTGTTGTATAAATGTTTTATAGAGCCAGTATAACCACGGGCCATAAGGCTCTATGCTATCTCCACAAGGCTCATTCTATCCTCCTCGGGTCTGAGAAAGCACCAGAAATCAAAAATCTTCTTAAGGAATGTTTCACAACTGTAGTCTATAAAAAATTAAAGAAGTGTTGTGATCATTGACATACGAAAGATAAACTTTTATATTTAAACGATATGATAATAACAAATACTATCATAATGTTTAAGTACATAAGTTTGTCTTGACATGACTTTAGCATGATAAAATATCCATTGACTTTAGCTTCCGTTTTTTGAAGTTATCTGCAGAGAGAGAAGAGAGAGAGAGAGATAGAAATAATTTTTCCAACTCGACGAGTAGAAAGATTCCTTCAGGCAACATTAACTTAAATCAGGAATTGGTATTAATTGACCATGTAATGTTTGTAATGGTTCATTCACGGTTTATTTCAAGTGAGCATTAGCTTCTGTTAATTGGTGGTATTAGCGAAATGTAATTTGCTTGATTTAACATTTGACTATCTTTATTAACTAGATGTGTTCAAATGTGAAGTGAGCAAAGATAGGTTTAAATACAGTAGAATACTTTTATGAAATGCCTTGCTTAGAATCACACTTTTGTTCATTTCTACTACCAAAAAGCAATATAACAATTTTTCTGTCCTGGTTTGAAAGATAGAGAATGATTGAAAAGATTTAAAATATAAGTCAAATCGATACTCTACTCGACGATAGTCGAGTAATGTTGTGAATGGGATTAGGATCAAGAAACCCGAGTTAGATCCCCAGGTGTTTTTTTAAACACTTTGTAAGATTTATATCGTTGACTTGGACATAATGACGGTGACGGACTCACCACCTGTCACGTTGTCCCAAAAATATCTTCGGTGGAAGATGGTTTCAAAGGACTTGATTGTCTAGACTTTTGTCTATCCCTGTATTGGGAATGGCGTGAAGGTATTTATTTGTTATTAATATACGAATGTATAAATTGCAGTCTAAATTGCACTTGAAATCCCATATTGAAAACGTAAAGCATCTCCACTTGTGTATTCATAAATTCTTCAATTTCACACACTGTAACGATTAATTGATAGACGCATATATATACTCGTTATGTGATTCAGTATGAAGGGGGTGTGGTGTGATATTAGGCGAAAAAGCAAGCAAACAGAGTAGGCAAGAATGAAAGTCTAGCTTTCACACTAAAATATATATATTCACAGAAAGTCCCACGACACACAATTAGAAGGAGAAAGTTATATGAGCTAAGAGTACAAACGAGAAATAGAAATAGAAAAGTCTTACACTATAATTAATACGAAATCGAAAGGTTAAGTTAACAGTTAAGCCTTAGCGTTATAAAAGCGGCGTGCGGTTAGCGTCGGAAGCGAGATGCGACTGACAGTTGAACAAGTGGGCGTTGCCCCCGCGCAGCGGCCGGTCAGCCACCGCTTCCTCGGGTACATGCAACAGTATTCGTCTTTTAAACTTACCGGGCGGTGAGAGATATCTACGCGTAATGTAGATCTCCTACAAGTATATACTTTATACCTCTAAACTAGCTATTCTTTTTACACATAAATGAATACAATGAATTATCAACCAAAATAACGAAACAAAAAAAATAGTACAATAGGCAGCCTTATCCCTAATATTTCTTCCAGGCAACCTATAAAAAGGAACCGACAAAGAAAATTCATGGATTATTATGTACATTTAGTAAAACATTTACAGTACAGGAAGGAAAGTAGTAATTAAAATTAAGATATAAAAAAAATATATTCCTTTTTACATAACTTTGTACAATATGTACGCATACACACAAACACACAAATGTTTGTAAGCCAGGAACTTTAGGTGGAGGAGGAGTAGAAAGAACGGAAAATAAAAGTGACGGAAGATGAGTATTCCTTCGAAGCTACGTCGGGAGCTACTCGTGCTGTTTTTAAATTCAATATTTTAATAAAGATTGACGAAAAAAGTGTATAAGGCGAGTGTGAATGGAAGTGTAGGAAGGGGAAGACCTAGGCGGACGTTTCGAGGCCAAATCATAGACGTCCAGAAAAAAGGCCTGGTCAAGAGTACCCTAAATCGAAGAGAATGAATGTAGGGAATAATGAAAGTGGACGAAGCGAAACAAGTATGTAAGGATCGTAGCAAGTGGAAAGAAGTGGTCTGCGCTTACCCCTACGGGAAAGAGGCGTGAATATATGTATGTATGTATAATGTGGTCATATTAACAAAGAGCTATAAGAATACAAACCGAATGCATAGATTTTGAATGTGCATATTTGTTCTATTTTTATATTTTTTTATTTTTTCATAAGAGACCTGTAAATTTCTTAATTTATAATCATTCGTTTTTTTTCTTATTACGGTAAAAATAGCTACAAATAAATTTTATTTCTTTCTTTCTTTCTATTTTACATACCATTATTTATTTATTTCTTGATCTTTTGCTAAAATATGTTCATACATAGGAGAAAAGAATATAAGATGCCCATTTAAAGTTCTTAATAATATGTACAGATCCTGAAACATATAATTATATTTTATATTATTATAAAATTGTAAGGGTTATGTCTGTATAGTGAAAGTATTTGAGGGAAACTAAATGGAAAAGGTTACTATGTCGAATTTGAGGATTTTTTGGATTTTTTTAGATATTTATATGCATAGATAAATCATTCATGTTCCTCCTCAAAATTTTTGTACTGATTCAAACCCGCAACCTTCAGCTTAGAATGCAGAGTCACTACCAACTCGGCTATCGGATCGGGTATATCAAAATAATACATAAGTCTTATATTAATTACTATGGACGTAAAGTTAGAAATAAGAACACTTTTAATTTATTTAGTTATTTATACGACATATAAATTTATCTAAATGTGTCTGTGGTACATGTGTACATGTATTAATACCTACCTTTTTCATTTATGACACTGTCACAGTGACCTGAAAAATTATTCATAGAGTATATAACTCTACATTTTACTAATTTAAAAGTAGTGATTGCATATTCTTTGTTACCACGTTTCCACTGAAGTGATTGTTAAGGTTATAAAAATAAAATGAATAGAAATAAAATTAATAAAAATAACATCTTACTTAAAGACTGGGACGATTTTGTCACTATAGACTATTTCGCATTTTGTATACGAAATGACTGTGCTGTGTTACTAATTTCAATTCTTGGACTGATTTACGGGTTAACAGGATTGGCAATGGTTTTAATCATTTCATTAAACCAATCAGAATGGAAATATGTTTACGAGAGGAAACTCGACCTGTTAACATACTTGTTCTGTATATTTGCAAATATGACTGAAATATTATTAGCGAGTACAATATTACTCATTGGAATATTAAGAGATATTGAAGTTCTTATTCGAATGTACTTGTGGGGTATTATTATACATTTATTGGTTAATTGGATATTTACAGTATGTCTGTCCATTTACTGCTTATTCATTAATACAAGTTGCTTCGATGGCTCCGGATATGTAACAGGCATAGTTGCATTCGAGCTGGCATTTTTTTACACTTGTGTTTGGTGTTATTTTTTCGTATCGGTTAACACTTATAGATACGAAATGTAGTTTTTCTAAAATATATCAATTTTGAATCACTAAATTATAGTTTTATTAAATAAATAACTAATTACGGTCGGCTAATGGTCGTGTGACAAAAAACCTACGCCGTAAATAGCTTGATCTCCGTAAGAATTCGTATTTTTAACTTGATTAAGCAGGCGTAGCACCACTCATGTGTTTATATTTATCTACATTTATATTTAATTTACTACATATCTATTTTTGTGTAATACTTGTATTGGTGTATATTTCTTTTCGTTTGGTATTTACCCACACCAGATTTCTTTCTTCTAAATCCTGTCCATCCAAATCATATTTTCTTTTTTATGGTGTGCAATAAAGTCACGATAGCCGAGTGGTTGGTTTTTCGGAATTTCGAGTCAAGAGACCCGAGTTCGATCCCCAGGTGGCAGTACCAATGAGTTTTTCAAAAAACTTATGTACGAATTACATCGTTGGCTTGGACATACAGACGGCGACGGGCTCACCACCTGTCACGTTGTCCTGAAAATATCTTCGGTGGAAAGTGGGTCAAAGGGACTTAATTGTCTAGACTAGACCACTGTCTACCCCTGTATTGGGAATTGCGTGAAGATATTTTTTTTTATTTATGGTGTGCAATAAAGTGTATTCTCTCTCTCTCTCTCTTTCCTCTCTCTCATGTTGAGCTAAATTAATTGTAAGTCGGAGGACTAACTTTTGAGGTTTTGAGGACGAGACACGGAAATACGATCAAACTGCCAATAAGCTGTTTAAACAGAACTGTAAACTGTAATCTGAGATATTTCCTTAATACTAATATTGTATTTGATAATAAGAATTTTTCGTTATAGTAAAATTATATTTCATTAAAAGTACTGTTATATTCCAATAATTTAATTTCCTACACATTTTATTAATGATTTCAATTTTCATGTCGCATTTTCACTCGGCAATGGTTCGCCAACTGTTTGTGAGAACGTATATATTATAAGAATGTCGTGGCATAACACAGCTGAAATAATAAAATAATTTAAAATTTTTATAACAAAAATATGAGTGAATATTTTTAATAGTTAATGTATGAGTAAAGTAATGAGAAAGCCCATTGCGGGAAAAAAGGTCTTCTCTCAAATATTTGATGTGTTAAGGGAGGATTTTTTGAATAAACCCATTGGAACGAGTCTGCTTCCTAGGGAACTAACTCGGATCTCTTGACCATAATTCCAATCACCCAATCACCCCGATATCGTAAATCTTTCTTTCCCACATCAGATCAGATAGTAATTTAATAAATTGACACTTACTAAATATTGAAATTCCCAAAACAGCGAACATAATGGACAACAAGAAGTGCATTGTTAAGTACCCAGTTTGTATGAAATAGGCACAACCGATAACTCCCAAAGTTGTGTTATAAGCAGCAATAACTACACATAACCATAGAGCTAGTTGTATAGCTATTCTTTTTCTCTGAAAAAAAAAATAACTAAGTACCGTGAGTTTGGTCACAACCGTTTACTTAATACTATGGTGGTTATACTTGGCAATGAAGAATTTGAAATCGCATTCTATTAGATACGGGACAACGTGACATATTGTGAGTTAGTCGACGTTTTAGAGGTCATGCCAATAATATAAATCAGTACGAAAGTTTCGCAAAACTTCTTGCTGGACTCATGGGGATCGGAATAAAATCAGCCAACCGCTGTGGTATTGTATTAAAAATAACATGGTTGGCGGTATTAGCTGAAAACTGGTGAGTTGCAGTCGAAGCAGATTTAAAGAAGGAAATACACTTTTATGCTTAATAATCTTCGAGCACTTGTAAGCAATAAGTTGCATTTTGCTGCAAAGTTTTACCGCATTCAGATAAATTTTACGGCAACACATGCAATACATACAAACAATAATTTGTATGGATACTGAGATGGTCGCAGGCTAACCTTTAACGTTGTCCCAAATAAGCTCTGGTCAAAATTAGTAAATTAGAATTGAATTTTTTAGAACTATGATTATTAGGAAATCCTCGATATATTTTTTTCTCTTTCTATTATAGCCTCACCACCTTTTGTCCCGTCCAAAGATATGCTCAGGTGAAATCTAGGTCGATAGGACTGAATTGTTTAGACCTCTGTCTACGCCAGTATTGGGAAATGTGTGAATTTATGATAATTAAGAGTCACAGTATGCTCCACAAATGCAAATAACCGAAAGGGTTTATTTAAAGGCGGTCATTAAAGCGGAGCGCGCGTGCTTGTTATTAAGTGTATTTAATTAATAATGCTACATTTCAAGTCGATTTTCTGTCATAATATGTATAATTTGCAACTGAAAAAAAAATAAAAACCTACTACTGAACTATCATAGATAAAATAATCATAGATAAAGATCAGCGAGCTGAAGTGCAACAAAAAGTCCCTTTCTTCCCATGGGTTTCGTAAGAGGGAAAAGCTTTGAAAATAGATTTTCATACTAATAGATTCGTCCTCTATCAATACTAATAGATCTGCCGCGGCTTTATCGGCTTTAGAATATTTGCATATTCTTCCCCCTTTGTTCTCCGTTTCTCACCTATCGGGACTCGAATGCGCAACTCTCGATTTTAAAAGTAATAAGTAACTATATTAAAACTAAAATAAAGGAAATCAAACAGCTTCTAAAGCTATTTGATTATACCGCTATTTTAATGAAATGAAAATAATCTAACCTCTACTGCTCCTAAAAACAACAGAACTGCTTGCACCGTCTGTGGTATTATTGGAATAATCGTCATAATTTCTATAATGAAACCCATTTTGGTATAACTATTCATGAAAGTTAGAAAAAATAATATGATATAGAAGGGCACGGATACCTGAAATCCATATTAACTTTATTCCAACTTTAATAAATATTAAATAAATAAATACATACATAAATAGGGACAACATGACATACTTTGCTCTGATCCCAAAGCTAGTGCCCAAAGGAATTGGTGTATTGGAAACTGAGCATACGGTATTGGAAACAATGAACCTACTACAAACACCCAGACCCCGAGACAAGGTAGATGTAGTTTTTTACATTGACTCATCTGGGCAACAAACCCGAGACCTCAGAGCTATCGACACATACCGGATTTCATATCCGGTATGTGCTCTCTCGCCCACGGAGGTCATTTAATTATCACTATTTATTAACACTCACTCTAGGAAGTGACTGGCTTAAAATTTTTATACAAATAGTAAGGAAGTGTATGCCTCGCCTTACAATTAGCAACTGGAGTTAAAATTTGTAAATCTATATGCAATAATCACTGTACATGTACAAGATTCATTGTTATTCATTGCATCTCTTGTCTACTACAGCATTTGCCAAAATCGCCGCGCATGGAATTTGTATTGGCGATCGCAGTACCAGCCACCTTAGACGTTGCTGAATTGTATCAACTTTGGTCTGGTATTCAACACAGTGGGGCCCCGCACAAAACGGAGGGACCCACATAATATTGAGGGGAGACATTGGGTACAGTTGATTCTAAATTGTTCTTTGTGGTAATGATTTTCCGATATCCACTGATCTATCGTTTGTGTTCTACTATTACGAAATTCATTATAAAATTAATATTTTCTATTTCTCAACTACTTTCATCAGATTTTTTTGTATGAAATGCTTAAGGTACTTTTCAACTTGTTGAAAGTTATTTTCTACTTATTTGTACAAAATAACTCGGCAAAAAACTATCGGCTAGTATCGAATTTCTTATTTTTTTATTATTTGTTTATTTAGATTTATTTTTAAGATTTTTAAGATTTATTAAGATTTCATCAAATTATTGTATTATATTGTGATCGTATTTTAATAAGTGTTCAATATAATTGGACAGTTTAGTAAACCACTAAAAAATCTTTGGGACAGACCAATCTTCAGCAATGAACTTTTGATAAATGTAAAGAAGAAGTTTACGATTGTTCTGTTTTTTAACATTGAATACTTTTTGTTTATGGGTGCCTTTAGCAATAAATAATATAAAGGTTACATAAAAATAATACTTGCTAATTTTAGCCAGCCAATGCAAATGACGGCGTCCCTTAAAGCCCTTCTTCTGAAATTAATTTCGTCCCTGTCTAAAGCACTCACATCTGTTAGTACTATCATGATTTTAATTCAGAATAAACATATTTGTTGTCCTAGAGTTTTAATCCAAATATATAAATAGTAGGTTACATAGTACATGCGTGACATTGACACTTTTATTAATTAAAATAAAACAGATTAAATTTTGCACAGAATAGCCATAGAGTATCATAGTAAAACAATTACTGTCACTAAGCAAAGAACATTATCACAGAACCCATCGATATATTTTTACTTCAATTTTATCATATCACTTTAAAAAAAACTGCTCTAATAATTTAGACAATAATTTGTATTAGATAAAGTTTTTTGATTCAAGTTTATATAGACACATATATAAACTTAAAACAAAAAGCAGTATCTGAGGAAAACTTGTTAAGAGATCTATCTGAAAAAGTTGAAATAACATGTTAAGAAAGTCAAGACTTCACTAATTATTTTTTTATTCTGTTGTATGTTAAGGAAGTAAATATAATAACAGATAGAGGTCTAGTCTAGACAATTAAGTCCTTCCGCCGAAGACATTTTTGGGA
Source organism: Sericinus montela (assembly GCA_029286605.1). Classification (NCBI taxonomy): domain Eukaryota; kingdom Metazoa; phylum Arthropoda; class Insecta; order Lepidoptera; family Papilionidae; genus Sericinus; species Sericinus montela. The sequence continues at coordinate 1,546,041 of JAGSMR010000065.1, read as the reverse complement.
AAACGTGACAAGTGGTGAGCCTGTCGCCGTCTTTATGTCCTAGCCAACGATATAATCGTACATAAGTTTTTAAAAAGCTCATTGGTACTAGCCGGCCACCTGGGGATCTAACTCGGGTCTCATGACTCGAAATCCGATCACCCAACTACACGGTTATCGTAACAAACAAAACAAATACTTATCTTATTTATATACGCATATATATTATCTCTTCTTCGATTATTAAACAATAGTAAAAAAGAGTTTAATTTTATTACATGTATATCACTAAAAATAATTAAATCTTCGCAAAGCATAATGAAATGAAACAATTTATTTGCATTGAAAATCTTCGAGAAAATGATTTGCAACTTGTAAATAAAATTCCTATTACAAAATGATTACAAATAAATTTTCTATTAGCCGGATCGTGCCATTTTATATAAAATATAGGGAAGGTTACAAATAGAGTCGTTTAACAAACAAGAAACATTTTTATTTAAATATTTAATATTTATAATAATAAATAAATAATAAATATCTTTAAGCAATTCCCAATACAGTAGACAGAGGTCTAGATATTTTCGGGACGTCGTTGCCGTCTTTATGTCTTTATATCCAAGTCAACCATATGATTCGTACATAAGTTTTTGAAAAACCCATTGGTACAAGTCTGCCACCTGAGGATCGAAATCGGGTCTCTTGACTTGAAATTCCGACTACCCAACCCCTCACTTAATGTTTATATTTATTGTCTGTAATAAAATTTTGTAGAAAAGATATGTGTGAAAAAATATTAATTTCCTACTCCTTACTGTAAATTAGTGTCTTAAGAGACGGCTAAAGCTTTTAAGGCATTTTACAGGTCTACAAGGCGTTAATCCAAATAAAGATAAAGTAAAATCTTCATTTTCTTGGGACAACAAAGCGAAGAAATTTTTTGGGACAACATGGTAGGTGGTGAGCCTTCCCCGTCTTTATGTTCAAGGCTATGATGTATAAATAGTATATAGGTTTTTTGAAAAAACCTATTGTAACTATAACTATATTTTTTTTTCGTGCCTGCCACCTGGGGATCGAACTAGGGTCTCTTAACATGAATTCCGATCGCCCAACCACTCGGCTATCGTGACTTATTATTTTTGTTAAGTAAATATAAATAAATAAATAAAAAATTCAAATTTTGTGTGTATACCTGCAACAAACATTAACATACATACATACATCACGCCTCTCTCCCGTAGGGTTAGGCAGATACCACTTCTTTCCACTTGCTACGATCCTTACATACTTGTTTCGCTTCGTCCACTTTCATTATTCCCTTCATACATTCTCGATTTAGGGTACTCTTGACCTGGCTTTTTTTTAAGGACGTTCCTGATTTGCTCTCGAAACGTCCGCCTAGGTCTTCCCCTTTATACACTTCCATTCACACTCGCCTTATACACTTTTTTCGTCAATCGTTATTCATTCATTCTCTCGACATGGCTCTTGATTCATCTTAGCATACCTTTCTCAATTTTAGTCACTATATCTTTTTTCAGATCACAACGTTTCCTTATCTCACTGGAAAAAAACAAACATAAACTCCCTTTTCTAAACAAACATTCTACTTTTTTTATAGAAAAGGGAGGCAAACGAGCAGGTAGGACGTATATTTAATAATATTTTAGCAAGACAATTAAATATTTTTACCATAACGTAGGATTTTTATTTTATTTTATGATACGAACATTTACTGCCTCTTCTTTTATTAATCTGTGTAAAGCTATCGAGGTCTTCACTTTTGGTAATCAAATTTCCTCAACAAATGAACATTTTCCGCTACTCGGAGGCTGGGGGCAGGCTCGCAGGGTCGTTATTATTTTCAATTTATTTATTGTCTTTAAAAGAAAAATTTGTTCTTTTCTGTTTCCGTCATTAAAGTTTAAAATAAGGTAAAATTTAAAAAGTTAAGTTTAAATAAGTAGGGATATTTATTGGCTACTATTTTATATTTACTAATTTTACACAATTTCGCCAGATCTCACCTAAAGGAGCTGAACATTTTTAAAAATTTTCAGATGGCTTATGGCCACAGAATCATATGGTAAAATAAATTTCATGACACATACTCCCGACACTGACAATTATGTACTTTAGGCCCACCTTAAGATGGACCATCGTAATGAGATACACGTTTGCCGTCTTAATGTCCAAGCACAGTACAACATATTTAAGTAGATAAATATTTACAGAAAAATTTGTATATACATAAACATCTATGTCTCGAGTACAATCGTTCATATTCATCACGCAAATATTTACCCCGGGCGGGATGCGAAACTGCGACCCATGGCTTCGACGGCAGACTATACGGACGTCAATCTGTCAGTTGATATGGTAAATGTGTAAGTAAAATTCCATAGGTTATTTAGCGAGTACGGTCGTGTTGTTACGGCGTAAGATTATACCACCTTCTTTCTTCCGGCGATTTCGTAAGAGGAAAAGGGTTACAAATCACTTGCAAATATACTATGGCAAGTTTTACTCAAGGGAGTAGCTTATTATTCATTAACATTTCACATTATAATTTTATTTTGTTCTAAATAATTATTTATATAAAGTTATTATTTAAATGATTAGTCACGATAGCCGAATTATTGGGTGATTGGGATTCAAGCCAGTCAGACCCGAGTTCAATACCCAGATAGGTAGGCTCGTAAAGAGAACCACGGGCTCACCACCTGCCCCAATAAATGTGAAAGGTGGGTCGATAGGACATAATGGTCAGAACCTCTGTCTAACCCAGTATAGGGAATAGCGTGAAAATATTTTTCTTTACAAAAAATACATATAACATACACGATGAACGTTATTAATTTAGCTCATCAATACTGATCTCCGTTTGCACAAAGCGCAATAAATTAACAGCCCGTAACGAAGTGTTCGGCTGAATTTCAAATAAAGTCACTTCGATGGCTATCACCATACATTACGCAGCGCGTTATCGCCCGAGTGTCGACAACCATCAGTTGCTGGCGGATTATCAACATCGAAGATGGCATGAGGATATAAATTGGGGTTTGCGATATGAAAAATAAAAATATATTTACGTATAGTCCTTGTCGTGGTACAGAGATAACAGATCGCCAAATTTAGAATATTTAATATGGTTGTAATATTTCTAAAAAATTAAAAAATACAGTACAGTACACTTAGTTCAATACGGTTACACTAAATTATAAATAATATATAAATAACTATATAATATAATTAACCTAACTACTACATTTCTAGAAAAATAAAAAAGTGATAAGCTGTCATTTAAACTTAAAATGAACAGTACTTTTTTTTACAGAATAAAATTATGTTAATATTTACAATACTTATTAACTAAAAACTATTATAATGGTATCAAGAACACTGGCTGCATTTCCACGTTAAATGGCTAGACTTAATCGTTGAGAGAGAAAAGAACCAGCCCTCTTGTCACCAGCGGCAACAACTTAAAATGTTGGCAGTTGAACATTAAACATATACAAATTAAAAATTATGAATTTGTACATTTTATTTAATATTATCTTCTTACAAACGTAACAATAGTTATATTGTTCAAAAAGACACGGACGTGTCTTGTATTGGGTCCACCATCGTCGACGTGCGTACGTCACTCGCCACAAAGGCCAACAGGAAATACATTTACACGTATGTGTCGTACATTTCCTGGGACATTAATTATAGTCTCATCACCTATCACGTTGTTCTACATAATGCTACATGTCCTACATAAGCTTCGATGAAAAGTGAGTCGAATGAACTTCATTATCAATACCTCTGCCTACCCCATTGTAGAAAATTGCGTGAAGATATGTTTATTGCTATCTACACATATAAATATAATTGGAGTGCCCGTTTGTAACATTGAAATAACCGTTTTTTACTACACGTATATGAATATATGACAGTCTGTCTGTCTGTTTGTTACGGCTAATTTCTGAAACGGCTGGACCGATTTTAACAGGAATTTCACTGACAGAAAGCTAAGATTATACGGAGTAAAATAGGCTACTTTTCTACTTCGGATTCCGCGTGGAGTGTTAAACTGCGGACAAATCCTCGGAGGGCAGCTAGTATGCGATAAAGATTTTTATAATTACAGCCCCTTTGAAACTTCTAGCATAACAAAACAACTTAAGCAAATAAAAATACTACAATTTACTTCATCTATTTATTAGCGTTTACTTTGTCTTTTCAGTCATTATATTCCCTTCATTTTTGGTTCCCGTAAATTTGATCAAGTGTCTTCTTCTCGTATTCAGCTCAAGCCAGAGCGTCTCCGTCTTGATGAAATTTGAATATATGTACTTTTAAAGCTTTTTTTTTCTATTTACACGATCCGTTTATCCCTGCATATCTAAAAAATAAAAAGTTAAAGTTTCATTTCGATCCGTTTATTCCTTCATATCTTAAAAGCATATATAAGTATCTGGGCGACTCTCATACGAACGTCTTCCTTCCGCGGATAATCCAACCTTAGTGTTTCTGTCTGCCACAAGGACTTTATCTACACGTTTACACCAGAAATATTACTTAACAAAGCAGCAGTAATTCTTTTTAATGCATATTATGCCTTTTTGTCATTGACGTCATCGATTTAATTTAATTTTCGATAACACGTCATCCCAATGGCCGAGTTGGTAATGACGTTGCCTTTGCAGCTAAGAATGTGGTTTACTTAAAATTTACGACAATGGTACAGCCACGCATCAGCTTTTGTTGTTGCATAAATGGGCCGGCTCGACCGGGGAAGTAACACGACCTCACAGAATACCGGCGTGAAGTAGAAGTCTAACAAACTTCTGCGTTTCGTCTGGTGAGTGCAAGTAACTGGAGGCCTACACACCCCCCTCCCCCAATTCTTGGTCACTTTAAGGTCGGCAACGCATTTGCTTTGCCTCTGGTATTGCGGGTGTTCAAGGGCGGCGGTAATCACTTACAATAACGTGAGCCACCTGCTCGTGTGCCTTCCTTTTCTATAAAAACTTTCCTTTTCTATAAAAAATATGTTCGATTTATATCGTTGGCTTGCACTAAGACGGCGTCGTACTCACTACCTGTCGCGTTTTCCCAAAAAAAATTCTTCAGTGAAAGGTGAGTTTAAATAGTTTCATTGTCAAGATCTCTGTCTAATTCAGTATTGGGAATAGCCTGTAAATATTTGTTTAAATTCTGATGAAAATTTATACAGGAAAGTCATCATGAGTCGCACAAGATATACTTAAGCGAGTTCCTACGGGCGATGTCGCATGCCGAAAGCAAATTTTGGTTAATTCTTTTTATAAAAATAAATAAATCTTCTTTTTAAAATGTATATTAAAAAGTTAAAATGTATTTTAAAAAGAAGTAACGAAATTGGATATAAATAACTTAAGTAATGAATATTTTAAGAAAAAAAAAAAGTCGATTAATTTCAAAACTTTTGTTGTGTGTAAATACATACATACATACATATCATCACGCCTCTTTCCCGTAGGGGTAGGCAGAGACCACTTCTTTCCACTTGCTACGATCCTTACATACTTGTTTCGCTTCGTCCACTTTCATTATTCCCTTCATACATTCTCTTCGATTCAGGGTACTCTTGACCTGGCCTTTTTTCAGGACGTCCCTGATTTGGTCTTGAAACGTCCGCCTAGGTCTTCCCCTTCCTACACTTCCATTCACGCTCGCCTTATATGCTTTTTTCGTCAATCGTTCTTCATTCATTCTCTCGACATGGCCAAACCATCTCAGCATACCTTTCTCAATTTTAGTCACTACATCTTCTTTCAGACCACAACGTTTCCTTTTTTCACCATTCCTTATCCTGTCGCTCAGTTTAACTCCTAACATACTTCTTAATGCTCTCATCTCAACTGCATTTACTCTGCTTTCATGTTTCTTCTGCCATACCCAACTTTCACTTCCGTACATGAGTGTCGGAACCAAACTCCCCTATGCACAGCCAAACGAGCCTTGTTAGACACCATCCGACTGCTCATAAAGGAGTGCAAAGCTCCATTCACCATGTTTCCTGCATTCACTCTTCTTTCAATATCACTCTCACACTTTCCATCTCTTGTGAACTTTGAACCCAGATACACAAACTCATTCACCTATTCAATTTGTTCATCTCCAACCACTATATTGCAGTCTGTCATGACCTCATCTCTTTCAAACACCATTACTTTCGTCTTCTTTACATTCATCTTCATCCCCTTCCTAACAAAATCTTCACTCATAGCAGTTACCATCTCCTGCATCTCCTCGGCTGAAGACGCAAGTAATACTTGATCATCAGCATAGAGAAAACATTTGACGAGTAACTCATTCATTCTCAACCCACTTTCATTCTCTTTTAAATCTGTCAAGCAATTGTCCATAAACAGATTAAACAGCCACGGTGACGCTACACATCCCTGTCTAACACCTTTTCGATATTAAACCATTCAGTGTACGCCCTGTTTATCCTTACACAAGCACAGGAATCCCTATAAAGAGATTGCAATGCTCGTATGAGGATACTGCTGACACCTTTCACGGACAATGCTGACCACAATTCCTTCCTCACCACTCTATCATAGGCCTTTTCTAAATCCACGAACGTGCAATAGACCTTCTGGTTTTTAGCCAGACACTTTTCGGCTATGCACCGCAAGGAAAAGACCTGATCCGTACACCCCATTCCTTTCTAAATCCCGCTTGTGCATCCCATACTTTTTCGTCCGTTTCATTCACAACCCTTTTAATCAACACTTTCGCATACAATTTACCGACGACGCTGAGAAGGCTTATACCGCGGTAATTTACGCAGTCCTGCCGTGACCCCTTTCCCTTATATAATGGCACGATTACGGCTTTGCACCAGTCTCCCGGTACTTGCCCATTTTGCCAGCACATATTGAAAAGGCGGTATAGGTGACTAGCCACTAAGCCCTGTCCAGTCCTCAGCATCTCGACGGTAATCCTATCATATCCGGGAGCCTTACCAAATCTCATACTTTTCAACGCTTTTACTATTTCATCCACGCTTATCTCACTGTCATCAACATTTATATTAACCATGGAAGGTGCCGGGTGTTGTACCTGCACTTCCTCTCTTTCAAATAAACATTCAAAATACTCTTCCCATCTCTTTAACACATATTCTTCTCCTTTATAATGCTCCCATCTTGACTCCTGATTGTTTTCAGCTCCGAGGTAGAGGTTTTTCCTCTGGCTGTATTGACGGATTTCCAGAAAACTTGATGTTTGACTGGAAATCTTCAGTGAGCCTCCTATCAAAATCATCCTTTTTTTCTTCTTTCTTTCTAGTCACAACATCTTTCGCAGCTGATTTGAATCTTTTATACTTCTTTCTCGCTTCCTTTATCTCATCATTCGTCGCCTATTGAAGTTTTTGGTTAGCTTTTGTTGCTAACCAATCCAACCACGCTTTCTTCTTTTTTTGCACAGCCTTGTGTACATCTTTATCCATCCACACATTATACTTCTTTCTTCCTTTCCTTCGTTTAGCTACTCCGCATACCTCAACAGCAACATTCACGACTCCTTTCTTAAATATCTCCCACAAATCTTCAATCACACATATCTCTTCTATGCCTTTAAAACTTTTTATCAGTTTCTCTACATACTCGTCTTTCTTATCTTTTTCTTGGAGATTTTCCACTTTTATTCTGTCCAAAACACTCGTAGGCTCGGCTCCTCGGTGTCGCCACCGTTTAAAGATGCCATGTATTCGGGCTATGACCAGGAAGTGGTCTGTGTCAAGGCCTACACCGCGGTATGCTCGAGTGTCTAGCAGGTTCTTCCTCAATCTTTGATCCACAATAACAAAATCAATTATACTTCTAGACTCACCCTCAATTCTTGTATACAAATGGATCTTTTGTGATCAAACATTGTATTGGCCACGCACAGATTCCATTCCAAGCATACTTCAAGTAGGCTTCTCCCATTTTCGTTAACTCTCTCGTCCCCAAATGTACCCAGTACTCCTTCATACCCATCACGCTTTACTCCAACCCACCCATTAAAGTCCCCTAACATCACGATCCGTTCATTTTCTCCGCATTTATTCAAGACCTCTCTCATGCTATCCCAAAATTCCTCTCTCTCTTTTGGGCTTTTAATGACCCACCCTCGCAGATCCGTCGGTGCATAAACCCCAAGGATAAACAAGCGGGTGAGTCCAACTTTTAACCTAACCCAGAGGAGTCTTGGGCTTACACATTCATGCTCTATCACACATTCAACTATTCGAGAGGAAAGAATCACACCAACTCCTGACAGCCTCGGCTGGTTTGGGGACTCCTGACCAGTATGCCGTGTAGGGACCATGAACCGTGGTGTCACATCCTTTTCTCTTGGTTTCGTTCACGCACAGGATATCTATACATCGTTCGTCCATCATCTGACATACTTCATCTACCTTACCATCCATTCCTCCTCTTACATTCAACGTAGCGAAGCGGCTCTCCATGGGCCGCTTTCGCCCCCGCGAGAAACGAGACGTGATGGGTGGCGAACCACATCGCCGCCATTTTGGTAAGTAAAATTCACCATTGCGTTCCCACGAGTAGCAAGGGAAAGGTTTGTCCACCCCAGCAGAGCCCCGCATGCCAGGGTAAGGCTAGCCTAATTCTGGGTCGCCCGGTTCCAGGGCAGTGTGGCACGCTAACGACTAGGCTTGCCCTAGCCATGCATCCATCCGCACGACAGACGTTGGATTGGCGGAGAGAATAGGAGTAAGGAAAGGGAAGTATAGGTTGTGAGAAAAGGAAGATTGGTAAGTTAAGGTGGGAATTAGGAAAGGTAGGTTATTACCGCCCAGGAAGGCAAGGGATAGGACAGTAATAGCTAGGGAAGCCGGGGTCGCATACCCGTATACCATACCACAACTACCGGACAGGTAAGTTAGGATGAGTATCCCTGACTGATTGTGTGTAAATAAGAAAATATAAATAAACCTCCTGTAATGAGAAAATATTGTAGACATAAAAGCGATTATATTTTCCCTCTACTTTGCTAATATGATTCGTAATAAACTCAAATGTTTATATTTTTGACGTGGTTCATTACATTTTATTATTTATGTGTACATTTTACCATTAAATTTTATTAGTTATATTTTTTACACAATTTCATACACTAGAATAGGTAGAGGTCTATACAATGAAACCTCTTCAACCTACTCTTTAGGGACAGACGTAAAGATAACGACAGGATTACCACCTGTCACTTTGTCCCAAAAAAATTTCTTAGGTGAAAGGTTGGTTACGAGGACTTAATTGTCTAGACCTCTGTCTACCTCTGTATTGGAAATGGCATAAAGATATTTTTCTTTTTTAAAGAATTCTAAAAATCGTTGATTTGTACTCAAGGATCTTTCTAGTAACTTATTCCACTTAGTTTCACTCAAATGCCATCAATTTATAGACTTGACTTCATTACGAGTACAATGTTATAATATCGTATCTCTCGTATAAGATGTATAAAGCTGTTACAAAGAGAGCCAGGTCGAAATGTGTTGTTCAGTTGGTTGTATGCTATTCAGGTTTAAAAGACACCGCCTCCGAGAGATATCGGTACAAGAGTCGTTGTACAGCATATTCATTTAACTGTCTTATTCACGTTGGAAACAATTTATTCGCATCTGCGAATCTAAATGTATCCATCTGGATAAAGCAATTTGCGTTACCATAGGTGATGATTATGGCAAGAAGTCCATCTCGGGAAACGCTTATGTCCTGCAGAGAACTTGACTAGACCTTTATGTATGTAAATATGTATTTTGTTGCTTTTACTAGAGTCTAAGAAGTCAAACAGGTCAAAATAAACATAGATTAGTACTTAGTAGCGGGTCAGTAAAAGTATTCAAACTATGTTTTAAGGAATTAACACGCGGATTAATTCAAGAGATACTTTAAGAGCCCTGAGTACTCTGCTTCATTAGAGCATGAGTCAAGCTGACTTTGTAACTTTAATCGGCTCATTCTACTAGACACTTAAAGGAAACTTCACTAACTTAGTATCCTTAATGAATTTTAAAATGCTTATCGGAGAGCAATTATTTTGTATTGAAAAATATTTTGTTGTCATAATCTACATATATTAAGCGTAAGGTTACCGATTCCACAATCAATTGAATAAAAGGAACTTCTTTCGCCTGTTTCTTTTTCGTTAGAGAATCTTCAATACGAAACAGTGGTACAGTGAAAAAAATACTATCATGTTTATTTTTAATTAAAATAAATGATTTTATTTAATTTGACTTGGTTCATACGCTAAAAAATCACAAAATATTTAAAATTACTTGATCTAGAATATAGAATTTAACGCGGAGATAGATTATGAAAAGAAGACCGCAGCTAAGAAAACATTTTTTTAACTCTCTGAGTCTAGGGGTAAAATGGAGAAGTAAAAATTTTAAATGGAAATTCATGTTCTGTTCATTTGATTTCTTGAAATTTTTAATGAAATTTTGATAATTGGTATGTAGGCTACCAATTACCATTAAAAAAGTATGTTTTAGGATAACATTCCCATGGGGTTAAAATGAAATGGTTTGTCAGTCCTCACGCGCGAGGCAGTCGGCGGAAAGCTGTTTCTTTAAAATAATAAATCATATGTATAAATATGTATTTCAGATTTTTACTATTTTAATTCAATAATTCATGTTGTAAAATAATGTGACTTTTTATTTCTAACATTCTAATGGTGTAGAAAATTGTGTGTAATAACATTGTATAAATTTAAAAAAGATAGCTTATTCTGTACAAAATATAACATCTGTTTCGTTAAAATAACAAATGATGAAAATTAAGAAATACTTTAATGTTTCATATCGAAAAACTTTGTGATTTTTCTGACTCTATAATGCATTGCAGTACTACTTTTATGTAGATATCGGAATAATAAGATTGTCAAGAGACAGTTATAAAATATTCCTAGTAGAAATAAAATAAGAAAAAAAACATATTTTGTTTATCTCAATAAAAGTTATGTCATATATGAATGGGCTTTAAAAATTTTAACTAAATTAAATATGTGCCAACGTATTTGCGGAATGTCTTCAGTAAGAGGGATAGAGTAAAACTTTGTCGTTAGTGAACGTTAGGGCTTACATTAATATCCTAATATAGTCGACTATAAGCTAAGACTGTTTATATTATTTCCACAAAATTACAAAAACAATTTAAAAAATCACAATAATTTTATTAAATTTATATTAAATCTAGGACCTAAACTAGTCAATTCCTGTATTTTGGAGTGTTATTGTTATAACTTTCAAGCTAATAGAGAAGTTTAGCTTATATATAATTATTGTTTGGGCAATAGCACCACCTGCCTTAGAAGAATGATCTTTGAAGAATTGTATCGTTCTTCTTATTTATCTACGAAGAATAGTCCTCAGCCAGTAATATTATGCAGGTAGTCAGTTCATCTTGCGAGGTAGCGTCCTACACTGCGCTTGCCTGTGCTAGGGTGCTAATTTTACGAGCTCCGTGGCCGGCCCATGCCCACCCCATGCCCCATGCCCACCCAAATAATACGTATTAGGTTCGTATGTTATCATTAGTATATCCTGAATAAGAAATAAAAATGTAAGCAATAATACAAAAGACTAAATGCAAAAGAAAACTGCATAAAATGAATTCACATTAACAACTCGTTATTTTTTATTCTTTCTTTGAAGCGTACCGTTTAAAAGCGTAGCGCTTGCCTCTACATCTTTTTATTTAACGTTCGCGGAAGATCTGTCGGCCCAGCGTGAAAGTATTTTTAACTTTTTATTGTGTTCACAAAGTTGCTAAACGGCCTGTAAAGTTCTACTGGAGGTCATAGACCTCTCCTGTAAAAAGGATTTACCATAATCGGGACAAGTGGAGAGCCTGGTCATGTAAATGTTGAAACCAGAGATAAACAGTTTCGAAAACTCACATGTCTGCTGCATTAAAATTTCCTTTTTCACTTTTTTAAAGTAACCAATGTAACATTTAAATTACTCATACTATAAATGCAAAATTTAAAAATCTGCTGATACCGATGGGACCGCGACAATACCTTAAATACGCTATAATACCTTAAATAGTGCCGTGGCAATATCTTTAATACATTTGCAAGACATAAGAGCTATATATCTATGTGTATCGCCCGCTTTAATTTAATTTATTACATTTTTAAAAATGTAAGCCATAAAATGACATAGCCTACATGTTTGAAAATTAACATAAAAATTAATCAGTTGACTGTTCTAGGGCTACGAAAGGAAGGCGGGAAGTTATTCCAGCACTTCATGTCAATATATTTGAAGCTGCCTCTAAAAGCAGCTGACTGGTATAAGAGATGAAGAAACTTATAATCAGATGAAATTGTTTTACATATTTTATTTTGATCTTTGGCTCAAGTCAACCTTTTGTAAAGATAAGGGTTTTTGTTATTTGCCGTACATAAATAATAGCGTGTCAAAGTGTTCCATATTTTGAGATATTTTCTGTATTGAGTAAAGGGATATACATTTTTCTTCCTTTATTATAAATAAATATGTACATAGACAACTTCACATCAATTTTCTTGATCCCAAAAGTAAGTAGGTAAAGCACTTGTTTTATGGAATCCGAAAAAGGAATTATTACAAACACGCAGACCCAAGAAAATGTAGAAAAGGGGATTCTTTTATATTGACTCATCCCGGAATCGAATCTAGAACATCAGAGCTGTCGACAACATGAAAAACCGGTACATATACTCGTTTTCGTGACGGATACTCGTACACGGAGGTCATCAATAACTTATATTGTATATATTATGTCTAAACAATAAATATTGGTCAATGCGTTTGAGTAGTTTCCGAGATAGCAATGCATAAATTTATACACGTACATAAAAAAAACAATTTAAAGTATTAAGTAAATAAGGAATCTCTGAAAAATTCCAAATAGAGACTTTTTATATTCATACATGAATAAGGTAAAAGGTGTTTCTAATGTTTGACTTTCTCTTAGGTAACAATCTCCTATAATAAATACATCCTTTCATTCTCCTGAGCGTACTTTGTTACCCTTGTTATTGCCTTTTGTGGAATATATACTCACGTTGAGACGATCACGATTTTCCGCTACTTGATATATCGAGTAGACTTACTTCCTTATTATCTGATATTGTTTCGTATGTCACTACAGATTGGCCCACACACGATTCAAGAGACATAAATCTCTTGTTATGACACTTTTTATAAAATTAAGTAGCTACTAGTAAATGTCAGATAAAAGTCATAATAGCCGAGTGTTTGGGTGATCAGAATTCGAGTCAGGAGTTTTTGATTAAAGGAGGTAGGCACTTACTATATACTTACAATAGGTTACCGTCACCTGCTTCAGTTTGCAAACAGCTACAATCAAAAATTACACCTTCTCTGCTTAGAAGTCGTCTAAGTCAGTAACACACTCATACCTCTATTTGCCGCAGGAGTGTAACAACGGTACGGCATAGGACTATGTCCTGCAGTGGTCTATAAAGGTGACCACCGACACAGGACTATCATATAAACATCATATCATAAATGCATAATGATATTGTGATGATGAAATCAATTTCCCCTTTACCGTTTTTTTTAAACACTTTTAAAAAGTCTCGATGGTCGAATAGTTGGGTGGTCAGAAATCGGGTCGAGAGACCGGAGTACTATCCCCAGGTAGCAGGCTCGTACCGACAGATTTTTCGAAAACTTATGTTCGAATCACATCGCTGACTAGGTGATTCAGGCGGCAACTGGCTCACCACCTGTCACCTTGTCTCAAAAATATCTTCGGTCAAAGGTGGGTCAAAGGGACTTAATTGTCTAGACTAGACCTCTGTCTACCCCTGTATTGGGAATCGCGTGAATATATTATATATTATTATTATATTTACTAATTTATTTATTAAATATTTATTTATTTATTAAAATTTTTAAAGCGAAACGAAGAGATTCGCAATATGGCAGGTTTTAAAGATGACCTTGTCACAAGAATGGATAAGAGCGTGTTTCGATGGTTTGGGCACGTTGAGCGAATGAGTGAAGACCGAATGGTGAAGAAAATATATAGAGCGAAAGTTTATATTAAAAGGTGTCGAGGTAGACCGAGACTAACTTTCAAAGACCATGTGAGCAAATTGCTCGAAGAGGGGAGGGTCAAGAGTACTCGGATACCTAGACGTGCATGTATGAAGAAGATGATGAATCTGAAAGAAGCGAAAGAAGTATGTAGGGATCGTGACACTTGGCGATTTGTTCTCTCTGGCTACCCCGTCAGGGATTGTGCGCGAAGATAAGTAAGTAAGTAAGTATTATATTTACTGTTTCAAAACCGCCTAGAAACACTTTCAGTGAACTTGTATATTAATGCTTACATAAGCATCCGATCATGAGGGCGCTTATCGATAAATGCAGCATATTTTAATATGTTCAAAGTAAAAGCCGCATTAAATAAATTACTACAAACGTTTATTTTAATTTGCGAGTGAACGTTAAAAATAAAATGCTAAGATGTTTTATTAACATTAAGTTGAAAAAGCGATTCCATTTTACTGAAAGTTCATTGGGATGCATTTCGAATTGTAGTGTTTAATTTTCAATCGATTTATTTCTTGATATTTAATCGATCGGGGAATCTACGACCGCCGTGAGCGTGTGGCGTAAACACCGGTTTTCTAGGTGTCGCCATCTCTGAAGTCCCGGGTTCGATTCCAGGACGGGATAATGCAGAAACATTATTTATTCTGCATTTTATCGAGTCTGGGTGTTTGTGGTGCCCTCGTTGTTTCCGAATAATTACCATAAGTGCTTTAGGAGCTTATTTTGGGATCGGAGCGATTTATGTGATCTTTTTCCTATAAAAATAAATAAATGTAGGGGCATGGCTGCCCGCTTTACTTCTAATAAAATGTTCTACTTCACGCCGGTATTCTGTGAGGTCGTGGTACTTCCCGGTCGAGCCGGCCCATTCATGCAACAACAAAAGCTGATGCGTGGCTCTACCACCGTAATTTTTCTTACATCATATGCTGCATTGCTTAACCTACTCGCAAGTTGGGATATATACTCACGTTGAGACGATCACGATTTTCCGCTACTTGATATATCGAGTAGACTTACTTCTTATTATCTGATATTGTTTCGCATGTCACTACAGATTGGCCCACACACGATTCAAGAGACATAAATCTCTTGTTATGACACTTTTTATAAAATTAAGTAGCAACTAGTAAATGTCAGATAAAAGTCATAATAGCCGAGTGTTTGGGTGATCAGAATTCGAATCTGGAGTTTTTGATTAAAGGAGGTAGGCACTTACTATATACTTACAATAGGTTACCGTCACCTGCTTCAGTTTGCAAACAGCTACAGTCAAAAATTACACCTTCTCTGCTTAGAAGTCGTCTAGGTCAGTTACAAACTCATACCTCTATTTTCCGCAGGAGTGTAACAACGGTACGGCATAGGACTATGTCCTGCAGTGGTCTATAAAGGTGACCACCGACACAGGACTATCATATAAACATCATATCATAAATGCATAATGATATTATGATGATTAAATCAATTTCCCCTTTACCGTTTTTTTTTAAACACTTTTAAAAAAGTCTCGATAGTCGAATAGTTGGGTGTTTAGAAATCGAGTCGAGAGACCGGAGTAATATCCCCAGGTAGCAGGCTCGTACCGACAGATTTTTCAAAAACTTATGTTCGAATTACATCGCTGACTAGGTGATTCAGGCGGCAACTGGCTCACCACCTGTCACCTTGTCTCAAAAATATCTTCGGTCAAAGGTGGGTCAAAGGGACTTAATTGTCTAGACTAGACCTCTGTCTACCCCTGTATTGGGAATTGCGTGAATATATTATATATTATTATTACATTTACTAATTTATTTATTTATTATTTATTTATTTTTAAAGCGAAACGAAGAGATTCGCAATATGGCAGGTTTTAAAGATGACCTTGTCACAAAAATGGATAAGGGCGTGTTTCGATGGTTTGGGCACGTTGAGCGAATGAGTGAAGACCGAATGGTGAAGAAAATATATAGAGCGAAAGTTTATATTAAAAGGGGTCGAGGTAGACCGAGACTAACTTTCGAAGACCATGTGAGCAAATTGCTCGAAGAGGGGAGGGTCAAGAGTACTCGGATACCTAGACGTGCATATATGAAGAAGATGATGAATCTGAAAGAAGCGAAAGAAGTATGTAGGGATCGTGACACTTGGCGATATGTTCTCTCTGGCTACCCCGTCAGGGATTGAGCGCGAAGATAAGTAAGTAAGTAAGTAAGTAAGTAAGTAAGTAAGTAAGTAAGTAAGTAAGTAAGTAAGTAAGTAAGTAAGTAAGTAAGTAAGTAAGTAAGTAAGTAAGTAAGTAAGTAAGTAAGTAAGTAAGTAAGTAAGTAAGTAAGTAAGTAAGTAAGTAAGTAAGTAAGTATTATATTTACTAATTTATTTATTAATTATTTATTTATTAAAATTTTAAAGCGAAACGAAGAGATTCGCAATATGGCAGGTTTTAAAGATGACCTTGTCACAAAAATGGATAAGGGCGTGTTTCGATGGTTTGGGCACGTTGAGCGAATGAGTGAAGACCGAATGGTGAAGAAAATATATAGAGCGAAAGTTTATATTAAAAGGGGTCGAGGTAGACCGAGACTAACTTTCGAAGACCATGTGAGCAAATTGCTCGAAGAGGGGAGGGTCAAGAGTACTCGGATACCTAGACGTGCATATATGAAGAAGATGATGAATCTGAAAGAAGCGAAAGAAGTATGTAGGGATCGTGACACTTGGCGATATGTTCTCTCTGGCTACCCCGTCAGGGATTGAGCGCGAAGATAAGTAAGTAAGTAAGTATTATATTTACTGTTTCAAAACCGCCTAGAAACACTTTCAGTGAACTTGTATATTAATGCTTACATAAGCATCCGATCATGAGGGCGCTTATCGATAAATGCAGCATATTTTAATATGTTCAAAGTAAAAACCGCATTAAATAAATTACTACAAACGTTTTTTTTTTTTTAATTTGCGAGTGAACGTTAAAAATAAAAAGGCTAAGAGGTTTTATTAACATTACGTTGAAAAAGCGATTCCATTTTACTGAAAGTTCATTGGGATACATTTCGAATTGTAGTGTTTAATTTTTAATCGATTTATTTCTTGATATTTAATCGATCGGGGAATCTACGACCGCCGTGGACGAGTGGCGTAAACACCGGTTTTCAAGGTGTCGCCATCTTTGAAGTCCCGGGTTCGATTCCAGGACGGGATAATGCAGAAACATTATTTATTCTGCATTTTATCGAGTCTGGGTGTTTGTGGTGCCCTCGTTGTTTCCGATTCATTACCATAAGTGCTTTAGGAGCTTATTTTGGGATCGGAGCGATTTATGTGATCTTGTTCCTATAAAAATAAAGAAATGTAGGGGGCATGGCTGCCCGCTTTACTTCTAATAAAATGTTCTACTTCACGCCGGTATTCTGTGAGGTTGTGGTACTTCCCCGGTCGAGCCGGCCCATTCATGCAACAACAAAAGCTGATGCGTGGCTCTACCACTGTAATTTTTCTTACATTATATGCTGCATAGCTTAACCTACTCGCAAGTTGGGATATATGGGGTTATTGTAGGAATCGACAGCCTAGTTGTTAGTGACACTGCCTTCGAAGCTGAGGATTGCGGATTCGAATCTCGCTAGAGGCAAATGTAATTCATGTGATGAACATGATGTTTGTACTTTATTTATGGATGCTTATATGTACGTATATATGAATATTTATCTATGTATTATTTATCTTGACGTGGACACTAAGACGGCGATAGGCTCACCACCTATAATCTTATCACAAATAGTATCTGCTGAAATTGAATACCAATTTTCACAGGTTCGTCATAAATAGTTTTTATTCGTGGATTTTGGTGACGATCCGATAGCCTAGTTGGTAGTCATGTTTCGAAGTTAAGGTTTCTGGGTTCGAATCCCAGTAGGGCCAAACGTTTGAGTGTTGAACATAATTTTTTTTATTCGAGTCATAAATGTTTGTAAATGATATCATATATGTGTATGTATGAATAATTATCTATGTAGTTAAATATGTTATACAGTTAAATCTAACACTAAGACGGCGATTTGTTCACCATCTCTCAAGAAATCCCGTATAGGCTTCACTGAAAGATGGATCGAAGAGACTTAATTGTCTACACACATGTCTACCCCAAATTCGTGAAAATTTTTGGGCAAATCTATGTTGGTGAGCGGATTATAGGGAATATGCATCAATATATTGGCGAAAATATGCTAATGTAGGTATAGTCGGAAAAAGGCTGCATCATACCTCTGAGTTAGTGGGATCACGGATATGAGCGAAAATGGTTACGGAGCCTCATCGTCACCTGCGCTTGCCTATTGTTATTAATCTTATGGCTTTTGTTTACGAATACATAGTTCTTATCACAAAAAGATATCAAAAAGAACTGAGATTACTTCCCTATGTTTGGGTAGAGAGAGTATTAAGCAATTAAATCATATCGACGCACCTTTCAACGAAGACATTTTTAGGACAACGTGAGAGTCGATGAATCTGTCGCTGCCTTCATGTCCAAGCGTACGGTACCCACTAACAAGATAAGTTCCTTTATTATTGCTTGCCCATATGAGAGCGTTTTTAGGCTCGGTATTTTCCCAAGGTCTTTAACACATATTTATTAATAAGGTCCAAAGACAGTCTTTGGACCTTACATTGTATAGTACTAAATAAAAACAAAATAATATAAAAGACTATATAGTAAATAAGACGGAGTCTACGCATTAAAACTAACAAAGCGTCTATATTCAACAAGGAAGAGAATCAGTATACCATTTTTAAAATCCTTGCAAGGTATATTATACGATAAATTGCAACGAAGTGGAGTTTAAGAAGAAAAAACTAGATTTATCAATGGTGCAAACAAATGTCGGATATCCATTTGCGGATTATAGTGGAGAAGGGTTATATTAAGAATGGTTCAAAAGATATGTCCAAGTAAAGTACACAATTGAGGTTGTGTATCAAAATTAATGTTCTGCTTTGATAAATTAATTTAAGGAATAATTGGAGTATAAGTTGATGTTCAATTATTTAAAAGTCAGATCCCATTTTTAACAAGTTTCTTTATATGTTTGCTTTTTCCTGTCATTATGTAACTTTTAATCTGATATTTTTACAGGATTGTGTTTTATTTTTGTATGTATTATTGATCACAAATTATTTAATTAAAATTATTTCAATACTCCGGAAACTTTTGAAAAATTTCGTTTATTATTTTACTAAAATATAAGAAGGAAATAGTACTCAAAGGGAGTACTAGCTAGTACTAGTAAAGCTTCTAAACTCTGGTACTAAAAATGAAGCTTCTATTAAAAATATAGAACAGAGCCACTGGTTGGCAGTGCGCTGTTGGGCGTAATATCTCTAAAACTTTGATTGCAATATGACAGTTACACGCTCAACTTCCAACGGATTCGTCTCCTGGGATAACGGTTAATGCAAGAGGGCTGTATTCGAACTAATTCCAAAATACAAAAGCTTAGCCTACAATGTCATAACAAAATCGTCATCATTTCGTTAGCGTTTTTTGTGAGGATAGTTTTTATTCATGCTCGATTTACATTCGAATACGCGCCGAATAAACGAACTATTGTGTTATATGGAAACATAAATATCATATTTCCATCTACATCCGGCCACGCTTTACTGTGACTCAACTTGATATTGATTATTAGGAAAGTGAATAAAATTATGCTAGTCATCTTTTGATTCCAGATTAAAAAAAATATCTTACACGCAATTTCCAATACAGGGGTAGACAAAGGTCTAGTCCAGACAATTAAGTCCCTTTGACCCACCTTCCACCAAAGATATTTTCGGGACAGATTTTGATTGCAGATTAAACAAATATATATGTATATACCTAGATAGAGACAACATCACGTAGCTTGCTCCAATCCTAAAGTAAGTAGCTAGAGCACTTGTGTTTTGGAATCAGAAACAATGAAGGTGCCACAAAATTTTCTATGTGATGATGTACCCTATCTAAATATTAATTATCATTATCTATTTATTTATTTTGTTTATCTGTCTTCACGCAAAGTCCCTGACGGGGTAACCAGAGAGAACATATCGCCAAGTGTCACGATCCTTACATTTATTTATTTAAATTAATAAATTGAAGAGAAAAGTTAAAATTGAAATAACACGAGCGGAATTCAAACCCGCGACCTCAAACGTACCGTGGCAACGCTTTACCCTCCAAACCACCATTTCCTATGCAACTTCTTAGTTACTCAGTTAGTTAAAAATAGATGAAACTCGCTTCAAGGCAGCTTTTAATTCTACACAAAAGATCGCCTTGTAGCTAAGCGCTTATTTTTATTTATAGAATAAGGAGGCAAACGAGCAGGTGGCTCACGTGATGGTTAGTGATTTCCGCCGCCGATGAACACTGCAAAGAGATGCAACATCTCTTCGCAAAACCAGAGAATCTAGCCGATCAGATAGAACATGGTCGTTGACGATTCGAGGCGCGCTTCGTTGGATACTGAGCTGACGTACTGTTCGCTGGAGTACTGTTCGCATCTCGCCCAGAGATGCGAACAGTACTCCATGTGCGGCCGAACCTGCGCCTTATAAAGTTGCAAGCTGTGGTCCGGCATGAAGTGCTGTCGTGCTCTAATGAGCACGCCAAGTGCGAATGTTTCTAATTTGGAACAAATCATTGATATGCAGAAGATACAGGTTTCATATGGTCATTAAATGAATGAAAAAATATTCAAAAAAAGTTCCGACCTGAACAATTCTATTGAGGTCACATTCGTAGCCGTTTTCTTTTTACTTAAATATTTATTTTAATTTCTTTTTACTTTCAATATTTTTGATATTATATTTTAAGCAAACTAAAATTAATGATAAATCAAATGTATTCAGCAACCTGTTATTTTATTAATCTTGTAAAGATTCATTGGATTCATAATGAGCTCCGTTTAATTAAATTTTCAAAGACATTTCTTTGTTGAGATCAACAAAGTGGAACTTCCTTTACAATATGAATGATATCCGGCGCAAAGCTTGTCGACAAAGAAAATGCAAGCAAACTAAGTTAATAACGGTTGTAGTAGAATTTCGTGTGCTTAGTTGCATAAGCTAAATTAACTCGTTTTCGTTGTGGGAAAATTTAAAAACAGCTTACAGAGAAACAAGTCTGTTTTGGCATATTTTGTTATTTGAAGATTAAATTGTTTATATGAAAACTTGAAGTCGTAGTTTGGAGCCGCTTTTCGACTGTTGTCGTATATTGCAGCTTGGTTAATATAATATAAATATAAAATAATAACATGTATCTTCACGCCATTCCCAATAGTGGAGAATACAGAGATTATAGACAATTAAGTCGTTTCTGTCCATCTTTTTCGGTCATTATGTCTAAACCAACGATATTAAATCGTTCATAAGTTTTTGAAAATCCAAGCCAACCTGGGGATCGAACTCGG
This sequence comes from Sericinus montela, assembly GCA_029286605.1. Classification (NCBI taxonomy): domain Eukaryota; kingdom Metazoa; phylum Arthropoda; class Insecta; order Lepidoptera; family Papilionidae; genus Sericinus; species Sericinus montela. The sequence goes on along the minus strand of JAGSMR010000065.1, from coordinate 1,524,486 downwards.
ATCATTAGACTCGAATTCCGATCACCAAAGTCCTCGGCAATCGTAACTGTTTAGTTAGATTGGTAACTAAATTAATTAAATTGATTACAAGTAATGTTATTAAGAATTGATAGATTAATTTTATAAATAAACTTATTAAATTACAGATATTTAAAAAATCAAATTACACTTCATAAAAAATCTCTTCCAAAAGTTTAGCATGATTTACATTCTTTAAAAAATTAATAATTTTACGTATAAAATTTAATCTAACTTTATTTATAAAGTTTTATATCAAAAATTTTATATATGTGTACACATAACTATAACTTATGGAATATGATCTATTAACTGATCTCTGAAGTGATCATATAATAATCTTAAACTAATAAAGAATATTTACAAAAAAATGTTTCAAAGACAAGGAAATTTTGGTTAACAAGAAAGTCCTGAATCTAATTCTGTTATAACCTAAAAGACAAATTTTATTTTTAATTAAAAAAAGTGCTTTGGACACTTCTTTAGCGTCATCCATATGTATTTACATGTATATAATTATATATATAAATTAATATAAAATAAATATAAAAAAAATATCTTCACGCAATTCCCAATACAGGGGTAGACAGAGGTCAAGTCTAGGCAATTAAGTCCCTTTGACCCACCTTCCACCGAAGATATTTTCGGGACAACGTGACAGGTGGTGAGCCCGGCGCCGCCTTTATGTCCAAGCCAACGATGAAATTCGTACATAAGTTTTTTTTTTTTTTTGAAAAACTCATTGGTACTGCCACCTGGGGATAGAACTCGGGTCTCTCGACTCGAAATTCCGACCACCCAACAACTCGGCTATCGTGACTTACTTATCTTCACGCACAATTCCTGACGGGGTAGCCAGAGAGAACAGCTCGCCAAGTGTCACGATCCCTACATACTTCTTTCGCTTCTTTGAGATTCATCATCTTCTTCATACATGCACGTCTAGGAATCCGAATACTCTTGACCCTCCCCTCTTCGAGCAATTTGTTCACATGGTCTTCGAAAGTTAGTCTCGGTCTACCTCAACACCTTTTAATATTAATGTTCGCGCTATATATTTTCTTCACCTTTCGGTCTTCACTCATTCGCTCAACGTGCCCAAACCATCGAAGCACGCCCTTATACATTTTTGTGACAAGGTCGTCTTTCAAACCTGCCATATCGGTCGGCCATGGTAAGGCCGCACATTTTACGAAGAGATCGCATCTCCACTGCATTCAACCTGCTTTTATGCTTCTTCTGGCATACCCAGGTTTCGCTGCCATATAACAAAGTCGGTACCAACACTGCGTTATGTATTGCAAGGCGTGAACTTTTCACTACGCCTTGCCTTTTGACTAACGCAGTCAGGGCACCATTGACTTTGTTCCCGGCAGTGACACGCCTGTCCACATCTAAATCACATCTTCCATCCCGGCTAAACGCACTCCCCAAGTATACAATTTCATTCACCTGTTCTAGACATTCCTGATTTACCCAAATTTCGCACTCCGTTCTTTCTTCGTCCCTTTCAAATACCAGAACCTTAGTTTTATTATCATTCAAACGGAGACCTTTAATTTCACATTCTTCTTTCATACACGTGACTAATACCTGCAGTTCTGCCTCTGATGGTGCAATAAGCACTGCATCATCAGCATACAGCAGACAATTTACTTTTATGTCACCCAATTTCAAAACCAAACAGCTATCTTTCAGCTTCTATAATCAGCTGTCAAGATACAGTATGAAAGCCAGGAAGACAAGACACAACCCTGTTTTACGCCCGTTTGGACGCTAAACATGGGTGACAGGTCATGCCCTACCCGCACACAGGCTTTACAGTCACAGTAAAGTGACTGCACAGCCCTTAGCAATCGACCATCCACACCATACCCCGGAAACTGTTCCCACATTTTCTTCCTTGCTTCTTTTATAAAATGCTTTCTCAAGATCCACAAAAGCACAGAAAATCTTCTGGTTAGCAGCCTGCTTCTCCTGCTTCTCCGTGATCATGCGGAGAGAAAACATTTGATCCGTTCATCTTCTTCCAAGTCTAAATCTGCATTGTGTCTCCCATAGAAATCTCTCCGATTTCTCTTGCATCCTTCGTGTCAAAATCTTCGTGTAGACTTTACTTGCTAAACTGGTCAAGCTGATCGCCCGATAGCACCTGCAGTCATAATGTGAACCTTTATATGACCGCGCAATGACCGCGGATCGCCAATCATCCAGGACAGCCCCCGTTCGCCAGCACAAATTGCACAGCAGATGAAAGCTGTCCCAGACGCGAGGCCCAACATACTTGACCATTTCAGCAGTAACTCTGTCTAGTCCCGCAGCCGTACCTCATTTTATACTTCGAATCGTACATTCAATCTCTTTCATACTGATGACCTCAGTGTCATAGAGGTCCGAGTCTAGCGTACCAGTCACGGCGTCACCCCCGCATCCCACACTAAGATCATCACACGCATACATTTCTCTATAAAATTCGCACCATCGCTGCATGACGTCCGATTTTTCAGAGAGTACGTCATTAGTTCCCGAAAGCACTTTGTTCATCCTTAAGGCCGTCGCATCACTCCGGGTCCTTCCAACTTCTTTCTAGAAGAGTTTGGAGTTCTCCTTGAAGTTGTGCGACAACCTTCCATTCTACTCCTTTCACGCACTTCCTCAATCAATGCTTTCGAGTGAACTTGTAGCTTATATCTTTCTTTCCTCTTCTCTCTCATATCCTTATCATTACTAGAGGCCAAGTAGTCTAACCATGCTTTCTTCTTTTTATTTACTGCTTCTTTCACTTCGTCATCCCACCATACATCACCCTTTTTACTACTACCTCTTTTCACAGTTCCACACACGTCTTCCGCTGCACTAACCATTCCATATCTAAGACTCTGCCATATTTCCTCCACACATTCTTTCCTGACATCGATTATGTATAGCTTTTCGGCTACCCTTGCTTGATATTTATCCCTAGTGCTTCCAGCTTCGGATGCTACCGACCGACTGTGGTTCTGGTATCGCCGTCCGGTGATCGCGATCCGTTCCCAGGTCAGCACCCCGGAACACTCGCGTATCCATCACCTGTTTTCGCAGTCGTTCATCCACCAGGAATAAATAAATCATACGAGTCTTAAAAGATTCTCATTTTTGGACTCTGGTAGACACTGTATTTCGATATTGCTAGAACGAGACTGTTTTTCCATTTGATTTAAGCGTTGATTTAAGCTACATACTTTATCCTTCAGCATAATGTTTTCGTGGGAAAGCGATTTTAGTTTTTTAATATTTTCGTCAGAACATTTCGTCTAATTTTTACTGAAAAATTGAATAGATTTTTTATATTCTAATAACTCATCGCGAATTTCCTTTAATTGTAAGCTTAAACTCGCCTTTATACAACTGTATAAAGACGAGTTTAAGCTGATGGTACAGCACGTTGACGATCTTTTGATCTAAGAGTAATGTTATCGTTAGACTTTTTTAAAGATGTGCTACGCACTGGTGCATCAGTGTTATCCCCTTTTCTGCGGGCACTACTCTTACAGGTAACGCAAATCCATGATTTTAGATATTCACGCATCTCCTTTGATTTGTATTCCTATTATGTAATTCCTATATATTGGCGCATAACATATCGTAGCTCTGGTGGCAAGCAGAGCAGGTCGCGTATATCTCATCGACCAATATAATTTTGCAGCAACCCGCACATTTATTATTTGACATATTTGAATAAAAAGAAGGTATTAGTATTAAAATTAAAACACAAGTAACCGAACAAAGTAAACTGATCAAAGTAGAAATAGTTTTAGGTTTAAAAATTAATTAATGATACTATTTTAGACACTGCTATTACACCATAACTCACTTTAATGAAAGGAATGCAATTAATATAAATTACAGTTCGTTTTCGAGGTTTGAACTATTAAAAACTTATTTATCACGCGGAGTAAAATAAACATGTCCGTACGATAGCGAAGCTAACTCGTTATCGTTCCGTTACGGGAAACGAAAGAAATGTTTTATGTGGTGATTTGAATGGGTTGGTACCGCTCGGCCAGGGTACGAGTCGGTGCTTGGAATGTTTGGTGATAAAAGAGTTAACGATGCTGGCAAGCTTATACTGGCAGTATGCAAGGCAAAGGGTCTTCTTGTGACAAACACTATGTTTAGTAACAAGAAAATCCATATGTATACTCGACCAACCGAGACGACAGCAGCACCCCCACTCCCTGGCAGGCGCTCTCGCTCTCCGGGACTCCGGACCATATAGCTAACGCCCCTCCAGAGAGCTCTTCAGTACCGCTGCCCTTCCGTTTGGTCTCCGACAAACACACGACATCTAATTCTCTTTCTTTCATTATTTCGATCAACTCATTCGTCTTATCTCTCATGCCTCCTCTAACATTCCACGTGCCATCTCTGCACTCCGTCCTCCTTCTTCCGCCGAGTCGGTCTGTGTGTGAAGGGTGGCGGTCCCCATCGCCGCTTTGCGCGCTGCATTCCACACCAACGCCCTAACCCTCGTTGGCATGGGTGCGCAGCTGAGTAGAATTGCAGCCCTGAAAAGGGCTGGCAGGGGTCGCGACGAGCACGCTTCTACAATGACCTCCACTTATTTAGTACTTAATAATACAATTATGGTGGTATCACAAACGGAATAATTCCCACAGACGTTTGTTCGATTAGGTAAATCCTACTCAACCCCTAGACACCTTAAACGACAGATAATTCGTTAATGGCTGCCTGAGCTCAAATACAATAAATACTTAAAGCGGCAAAACGCGCCTCGATACTGTTCGCATTGTCTGGCGGCGTTTTTCTGCCTCGTCATCGACTTCTAATTTTAAGGCATCATCATATTACTTAAAATATTGCTATTTTGCAGCGAGTGCTTTGTTCACGAAAACGAAAGTATATGATATGATAATGGCACAAATAAGTTTTATAAATTCCGTAAAATTAGTTTAATTTCAGTTGAGAATACATTAGTGATAATCTCTATAATAATTAACAGTCATCACAGCTTCCAAAACAACATGAAAGCAATGAATAATTCATCATTCGACTTTATTTGCATTTAAGCCAGTTTAATTTGCATGTCGAAAGATTGTTTCTGGCGTACCCAATACGAGTATGTTTACACAATATAGATGAAACCTATTGTTTTCTGAAACTCAAACAAATATTTGTCAATTTTCTTGTTGCGTCAACATCCTTTAGTAGATTACACTTGGGTATTTTCTTAACAACCACTAACATCTGGAGAATACCCACTTTCGTTTTAAGGAAATAACTAATTATACGAAGTAAATACCAATGCAAGACATTGGTATTTATCGTATACATTGTATATCTCTTTTTTTTCCGTTCTATCTCTTTTCGTCGTATGTACAGATAGAAAGATTCATTGTAGCTGTGTTTTTGAAAACCCATTGGTACGTGCCTGCCACCTGGGGATCGAACTTGGGTCTCTCGACTCGAAATTCCGACCACCGAACGACTCGGTACTAATACTCGTTGAAAAAACGCAGTATCCAAATGTCACCCTTTGGTTGAACAAAATAATCACGGCGAGTTTAATCACGGTGAGTTGTGATACTAGTCTGACTTATTAGTATATTTTTATTAACATTGAGTAATAGAAATATATGCACTAATTATAACCTTTGACTGATGTTTTTTTTTTATTTTCTTTCTTGATTAATGTGTATTAACTGATTTTTAATTTAAATTTCATTTCAGATTCGGGCCGCGTCGCATCCGTACCTTCGAGCGGTGACTTAAAATCAGTGGTTAGTGACTAATACACTGATCTATAACGTATTTGTACCATTGCAGTACACACATTTGTGCAAAACACATGTATTTTGTCAATAAAATATGAACTGTGTACCAGATTGTCAAATGTATTTTTATAAAATACAACGATTATTTATGGATTTTATCGCGTTTTTATTTAGTTTTTTAAACTACTTTACTTCCCGACGTTTCGGATGCTTAGCCGAAACTAATAACGACAACAGGACATTCAACGCCGTGGCGATGTTGTAATGCATTCGAAACGAGTAATGAAAAATTGTTTTAAAAACTAAATAGAAAGGTGATAGAATTCGCTCAAAATAGTATTTTTAAAGTTTTTGGTTTTTACGAGAACGTGATGTTCGCGTAAATACACGAAAAAATAAATACAAGAAAATAGAAATCATTAAACGTATTTTTATTCAGATACTGTCATGTAATGTCATGTCATGTTAAATTTTTGTATGTTTTATAGCTACGAATAAACTTTTTATCTATCTATCTATCTGTTTAAGAAAGGCCGAACCGTGGGGCATAGAAGTATCACGGTCATTGACATTGATCATTAGCCCATTTCATAAGAAAGTTATTTACATATGTTTTCTTCTAAAATATCCATTTTAATTATTCACGGTACCATACACAGGCCGTATGGTATCGGGGGGACTTAATTTTATAGATCTTTGTCTACCCCAGTATTGGGATGGCGTGAAAATTACTAAGAGTCTTCCTTACAAGAGAAGTCTTCCTTACAGTCGGATTTTACAGTAACCTCACGTTGAGCACAACATTCATGAACTACTCAAAACTACTACAGATCATGCAGAATGTTCAATACTAACCAAACTCCACAAAGCAACGAATCGTTTAGTAACGTCAATTATGAAGTCTTTTGAAGTAAAGTAGTGTTCTGAACGTGCTTAATACAAATACGCTGTAATACTGTGCGCTTGGATATTCGTAGTCGACATACTGGTATGTAACTATCATATGGATACATCTATGGCGTCATAAATGCATATTTTTTAAAGGATTGGGGACTTCTGGGGGATTTTTTATAGACGCTTCTCTCTCTATATCCCTCTATGCCCTATATATTAGGTGCGTGTTGCTAGTCGAGCACACGTGCTCGAAATAAAACATTATGATTCTTGTTTCACCAACGGACAGATTTCCCCGCAATGTTTTCCTTCACCATCTAGTTCGAGGTAAATCCAGAATTCAAAATTGCTTTTAACAATGTTAGTGGTGCCGGCCTAATGGATCGAACCTGGGTCGGTTACCGCTTCTTCACTTAACAATTGTGAAGACACAACACACCTCATGGCAATAGACAAAAGTATATCACAAATAAATACACAAATTACCACGTGTCATTTGTGTATTTATTTGTGATGAGCTTTGCCAGGTGTCAATTTGTACAGAATGTCTCGATTTTCCGGAGTCTGGACACGTCCCAATTCACCCTTGATCGGGCCGGTATGTGTCCCGTTCGTATTCATAATTTCCTTTTCTCTTTAGTCCATATTAAAATAAGCGGAAAAAAATTACACCTTTAAGCTGTTACATGTTAAAGTTCATGGTCAACTTAGTGTGAAATAGTTGGCATTAAATTACAAATTTTTTTAAGATATTAATTTTTTAAGAAGAAATACAAAATATGGTCAAAATCGTCTGAATAGATTCAGTAATATCAATAATTAATTTATATATTTACAAGTTTATTTCTTTTTTTGTTTTCGTGCTAAAATTATGTCACCCAAACGGTAATCGCACCCACAATCAAAACACAAGTTAAAAACCAATGAATTATTTCTTGAGTGTAGTTCACCACTTTTCCCACGTTACCACGTACCCACGTCACCCACGTTAGATAAAATTACTAAGATTCTTCCTTACAAGAGAAGTCTTCCTTACAGTCGGATTTTCCAGGCCTTTGGTAAGAAGAAAATATACCTCACGTTGAGCACAACTACTCAAAACTACTACAGATCATGCAGAATGTTCAATACTAACCAAACTCCACAAAGCAACGAATCGTTTAGTAACGTCAATTATGAAGTCTTTTGAAGTAAAGTAGTGTTCTGAACGTGCTTAATACAAATACGCTGTAATACTGTGCGCTTGGATATTCGTAGTCGACATACTGGTATGTAACTATCATATGGATACATCTATGGCGTCATAAATGCATATTTTTTAAAGTTTTTGGTTTTACGAGAACGTGATGTTCGCGTAAATACACGAAAAAATAAATACAAGAAAATAGAAATCATTAAACGTATTTCTATTCAGATACTGGCATGTAATGTCATGTCATGTTAAATTTTTGTATGTTCTACAGCTACGAATAAACTTTTTATTTATCTATCTATCTGTTTAAGAAAGGCCGAACCGTGGGGCTTAGAAGTATTACGGTCATTGATTTTGATCATTAGCCCATTTCATAAGAAAGTTACTTACATATGTTTTTTCTAAAATATCCATTTTAATTATTCACGGTACCATACACAGGCCGTATGGTATCGGGGGGACTTAATTTTATAGATCTTTGTCTACCCCAGTATTGGGATGGCGTGAAAATTACTAAGATTCTTCCTTACAAGAGAAGTCTTCCTTACAGTCGGATTTTCCAGGCCTTTAGTAAGAAGAAAATATACCTCACGTTGAGCACAACATTCATGAACTACTCAAAACTACTACAGATCATGCAGAATGTTCAATACTAACCAAACTCCACAAAGCAACGAATCGTTTAGTAACGTCAATTATGAAGTCGTTTGAAGTTGAGTAGTGTTCTGAACGTGCTTAATACAAATACGCTGTAATACTGTGCGCTTGGATATTAGTAGTGTACATACTGGTATGTAACTATAATATTGATACATCTATGGCGTCATAAATGCATATTTTTTAAAGGATTGGGGACTTCTGGGGGATTTTTTATAGACGCTTCTCTCTATATATCCCTCTATGCCCTATATATTAGGTGCGTAGTTAGTCGAGCACACGTGCTCGAAATAAAACATTATAATTCTTGTTTCACCAACGGACAGATTTCCCGCAATGTTTTCCGTCACCATCGAGTTCGTGGTAAATCCAGAATTCAAAATTGCTTTTAACAGTGTTAGTGGTGCCAGCCTATTGGATCGAACCTGGGTCGGTTACCACTTCTCCACTTAACAATTGTGAAGACACAACACACCTCATGGCAATAGTCAAATGTATATCACAAATACATACACAAATTACCACGAGTCATTTGTGTATTTATTTGTGATAAGCTTTGCCAGGTGTCAATTTATACAGAATGTCTCGATTTTCCGGGGTCTGGACACGTCCCAATTCACCCTTGATCGGGCCGGTATGTGTCCCGATTCATAATTTCCTTTTCTCTTTAGTCCATATTAAAATAAGCGGAAAAAAATTACACCTGTAAGCTTGTTACATGTTAAAGTTCATGGTCAACTAGTGCCGCTTGGTGTGAAATAGATGGCATTAAATTACAATTTTTTTAAGATATTAATTTTTTTAAGAAGAAATACAAAATATGGTCCCAATCGTCTGAATGGATTCAGTAATACCAATAATTAATTTATATATTTGCAAGTTTATTTCTTTTTTTTGATTTCGTAATAAAATTATGTCACCCAAACGGTAATCGCACCCACAATCAAAACACAAGTTCAAAACCAATGAATTATTTCTTGAGTGTAGTTCACTCACTTTACCCACGTTACCACGTACCCACGTCACCCACGTTAGATATACTCACGTGTTTTTTCCATATACTCAAGTGGTAAAATCATGTTAAGTTAAAAAAAATTATCTACTTTCTATCTAATTGTGCTATGGTCACGACGTAACAACATACCACCCTCTCCCTTATCTATTTACCGAGGGCCTTGGAAATACAATAGAATAAAAAATTTAATAACTGTCTACCGACTTTTGACGGCGTAATAATCTCGAAAAATATCAGGCAGATGCTTTGTCTTTGACGGAGATGAAGATGCTGGGTGTCTGATACTACGATTGTCGATCAGCTCGCAATTTTAGCCACGCCACTGCGTAGTGCTAAAAAAATCTTCACGCCTTTCCTACTACTGTGATTGATCTAAGTCTCGACTGAAAAATTGTGATTTAAGTGCTTTCGACCCAGCTTTGACAACTTGATAAGCGGACCGTGGTAAAACCTATCGCTGTATTTATGTCCAAGCGAACGATGTAAATCGTACATAAGTTTTGAAAATCCTGCCTGCCACTTAGGAATCGAACTCGGGTCTCTTGACTCGAAATTATGACCACCCAACCACTCGGCTATCGTGATTTTTACTCACATGATCTTCGTTTTCATTAACATATAAGCCATATGACGACTTCCGTGGACAAGAACGTACACGTAGCTCCCAGGTCCCAGCTTCGATACCCAGTGGGGTCAACATACAAAACACTTTTTCTATATTTTCTCGGGTCTGGTTCTTGAGTGCTTAAGCTTCTTACTTTGGGATCAGAGCAATATATGTGATGATTTCCTTATCTATGTACGTATTTATTTTATTTGTGGACAAATTCTATTACAAATTTTCAAGGTTTTTCCTCTAGTCATCTTAGAACATCCACGGGACGAAAGACATAAATAAAATAGCGTAAACAAAATAAACAGATTAACATTCAAGGTGATCATCCTTCCTTTACGAATTAAAGTTTAGATCGATTTAACTGGAGTTAACAACCTACATGTAAATGAGTTCTCTCAGACTTCGCGCACTTCAACTTCTCGTTTGTAAGCTACATTGCCGTAAGTCATTTTGTCTATCATTCTGTTAGTGGCATCTTTTTATCTTCACTTATTTACCAATACTGGGGTAGACAGAGGTCTAGTCTAGAAAATTAAGTCCATTTGACCCAACTTCTACCAAATATATTTTCGGGTCAACGTGATAGGCGGTGAGTCTGTCGCCGTCTTTATGTCCAAGCCAACGATATAATTTGTAAATAAGTTTTTGAAAAATCCTGCCTGCCACTTAGGAATCGAACTCGGGTCTCTTGACTCGAAATTATGACCACCCAACCACTTGACTTTCGTGACTTATAAACATCTTAAAGCTACAGTCCTTTTTACGGACTGTTAGCACCTCAGTATTTTTGTAGAGATAATCGTATGTTAATGGATGTAAATGCGCTGTTGTTTTTGTATTTAAACTATAATAGATATAGGATGACAACTTGACCTTCCGTAAACTAAAATAAACAGATTAACATTCAAAGTGATCATCCTTCCTTTACGAATTAAAGTTTAGATCGATTTAACTGGAGTTAACAAACTACATGTAAATGAGTTCTCTCAGACTTCGCGCACTTCAACTACTCGTTTGTAAGTTACATTGCCGTGAGTCATTTTGTTCATCATTCTGTTTGTGGCATCTTTTATCTTCACTTATTTACCGATACTGGGGTAGACAGAGGTCTAGCCTAGACATTTAAGTCCCTTTGACCCACCTTCCACCGAAGATATTTTCGGGACAACGTGACAGGTACTACGATACGATAAAATCGTACGTAAATTTTGTAAAATAAATCATGCACTATAAAATAATTTATACATAACATGCAAGAGTGGGCTATGTTCTGCAGTGGATTTTTACTGACTGTTCTGATGATGTTATAGTTCCAGGCAATTGATCTTTATATATTCATTGATGAATTAGTTCTACTTTCAATATGTACCCTTCTGGTCTCAGTAGTCTCAATACGTCCTCTAATTATATAATTTAATTAGAGTTCGTGAAGGGTTTAACCCTTCTCGTCATATAACTTTGAAATATTTAATTCGCTTCAACGGATCAAGAATTAATTGATGGAAACTCAAACTAATGCCGATTTTTTTAATTAACTACACTAAATCTCCTGAACCATGTTACGTCACTTTCAAACAGTGAAACAATAGATTAATATTTATAAATACGTAGGCCATGACTCAAGAGCAAACATTCATATTCATCACATAAATATTTAACACTAGCGGGATTCGATCCCCAGGTGGCAGTACCAATAAGTTTTTCAAAAAATTATGTACTAATTCCATCGTTGGCTTGGACATAAGATGGCGACGGGCTCACCACCTGTCACGTTGTCCCGAAAAATATCGTCCGTGGAAGGTGGGTCAAAGGGACTTAATTGCCTAGACTAGACCTCTGTCTACCCCTGTATTAGGAATTGCGTGAAGATATTTATTTATTTTTATTTATTATAAACTCATTAATAAAAACATCATTAATAAAATCAATGAAAAAAATCAAAAATAAATTTTCATTTGCCGATGGTTAATGAAATGTAGGCGTGTTTACGGAACGCCTACGTACGGAAACAATCCAGACATTTGATGAAAACGTTTTTTTCTTTTTGTAATTACCTTTCATATCCTAAAACAAATCACGATTAAAATTAGATTGGAAATAAGAATGTTTTTAAATATTGTAATATATATTGATATGTAGATACATTAATAAATAAATAAATATCTTCACGCAATTCCCAATACAGGGGTAGACAGAGGTCTAGCCTAGACATTTAAGTCCCTTTGACCCACCTTCCACCGAAGATATTTTCGGGACAACGTGACAGGTGGTGAGCCCGTCGCCGTCTTTATGTCAAAGCTAACGATGTAATTTGTACATAAGTTTTTGAAAAACTCATTGGTACTGCTACCCAGGGATCAAACTGGTCTCCCGACCCTAATTCCGATCATGCAACTTGGCTTTCGTGACTTATAAACATCTTAAAGCTACAGTACTTTTACGGACTGTAATAAAAGTACCTCATATTTTTGTAGAGATACTCGTATGCGTTAATGGATGTAAAATGCGCTGTTGTTTTTGTATTTAAACTATAATAGATATAGGATGACAACTTGACCTTCCGTAAACTAAAATAAACAGATTAACATTCAAAGTGATCATCCTTCCTTTACGAATTAAAGTTTAGATCGATTTAACTGGAGTTAACAAACTACATGTAAATGAGTTCTCTCAGACTTCGTGCACTTCAACAACTCGTTTGTAAGCTACATTGCCGTGAGTCATTTTGTCTATCATTCTGTTTGTGGCATCTTTTTATCTTCACTTATTTACCGATACTGGGGTAGACAGAGGTCTAGTCTAGAAAATTAAGTACATTTGACCCAACTTCTACCGAATATATTTTCGGGTCAACGTGATAGGCGGTGAGTCTGTCGCCGTCTTTATGTCCAAGCCAACGATATAATTTGTAAATAAGTTTTGAAAACTCATTGGTACTGCTAACCAGGGATCAAACTGGTCTCCTGACCCTAATTCCGATCATGCAACTCGGCTTTCGTGACTTATAAACATCTTAAAGCTACAGTACTTTTACGGACTGTTATAAAAGTACCTCATATTTTTGTAGAGATACTCGTATGCGTTAATGGATGTAAAATGCGCCGTTGTTTTTGTATTTAAACTATAATAGATATAGGATGACAACTTGACCTTCCGTAAACTAAAATAAACAGATTAACATTCAAAGTGATCATCCTTCCTTTACGAATTAAAGTTTAGATCGATTTAACTGGAGTTAACAAACTACATGTAAATGAGTTCTCTCAGACTTCGCGCACTTCAACTACTCGTTTGTAAGTTACATTGCCGTGAGTCATTTTGTCTATCATTCTGTTTGTGGCATCTTTTTATCTTCACTTATTTACCGATACTGGGGTAGACAGAGGTCTAGTCTAGAAAATTAAGTCCATTTGACCCAACTTCTACCGAATATATTTTCGGGTCAACGTGATAGGCGGTGAGTCTGTCACCGTCTTTATGTCCAAGCGAACGATGTAAATCGTACATAAGTTTTGAAAACTCATTGGTACTGCCACCCGGGGATCAAACTCGGGTCTCTTGACTCGAAATTCCGACCACCCAACCACTCGGCTATCGTGACTTTTAGTCTATTAATCCATTTAAAATTTTGGGATATATAGTTTTTCCTTTACATATTAATCACTATACTTCACGCATTTCTTAATACACGGGAGCAAAGGTGTAGACAATTTAGTTCTTTTGACACACATTTCACGTAGCTTTTTGGGGTATTTCGAGACAACGTGACAGGTACTACGATACGATAAAAATCGTACGTAAATTTTTTAAAAATAAATCAGGCACTATAAAAATAATTTATACATAACATGCAAGAGAGGGCTATGTTCTGCAGTGGACTTTTACTGACTGTTCTGATGATGTTATAGTTCCAGGCAATTGATCTTTATATATTCATTGATGAACTAGTTCGATTTTCAATATGTACCCTTCTGGTCTCAGTAGTCTAAATACGTCCTCTAATTATATAATTTAATTAGAGTTCGTGAAGGATTTAACCCTACACGAATTCTAATTAAATATATTTTGTCATATTCCTTTGAAATATTTAATTTGCTTCAACGGATCAAGAATTAATTGATGGAAACTCAAACTAATTCCGTTTTTTTAATTATTTACTCAAAATCTCCTGAACCATGTTACGTCACTTTCAAACAGTGAAACAATAGATAAATATTTATAAATACGTATAAACGGCCATGACTCAAGAGCAAACATTCATATTCATCACATAAATATTTAACACTAGCGGGATTCGATTCTACAATCCTTAGCTTCGAAGACAGGGTCACTACCATTTTATCATATCGTAGACTGCAATATAAATTGCAGTATACATTAAAATTATTAAAATATATTACGATTAACTATTCCATTTACTTGAACTTAAAGATGGCGATGTACTCTCCACTTGTCGCGTTATTCTAAATAATATTCAGTGAAAAGTGGCCGAAAGAACTACATTATCTAGAAATATGCGGGAAGATAAAAAAAATACTGGTATGAAAAGCCCTAAAGTTTAAATAAATCTGTGTAACGGCAAACAAATACATATTAGATTAGTAAAAGATATTTGTGATTTGACATATTGTCAAATCACAAATATCTTTTACTGATCTATCTATCTTTAACGCGAGTAAAAACATTATTTTTAAAGAAAGATATGTTCATGGAATTTCGACGCTATATAAATAATCCCTCGGTAATATATAAATAAAGGTATCTGGACAATTAAAAGGAGTGCACGAGTTGTAATGAGAAAATCAAACAGAAAGTGAAGCTCGAAACATTGTTCAAATAAAGTTGTAATGTTAAAAGTTACGTTTGGATTGCGCAACCGAAAGTTTTGCGCATTCTCATATGAGCCATCGCCATTTCGTATTATTTCCTTCATTCGAGTATAAATTGTTGATTTAAGGGTACCATTTTAAAGTAAATAAATAAATATCTTCACGCAATTCCCAATACAGGGGTAGACAGAGGTCTAGCCTAGACATTTAAGTCCCTTTGACCCACTTTCCACCGAAGATATTTTCGGGACAACGTGACAGGTGGTGAGCCCGTCGCCGTCTTTATGTCAAAGCTAACGATGTAATTTGTACATAAGTTTTTGAAAAACTCATTGGTACTGCTACCCAGGGATCAAACTCGGGTCTCTTAACTCGAAATTCCGACCACCCAACCACACGACTGTCGTGACTTTTAGCCTATTAATCAATTTTAAATTTTGGGATATACAGTTTTTCCTTTACAGATTAATCACTATACTTCACGCATTTCTTAATACACGGGTAGCAAAAGGTGTAGACAATTAATTTAGTTCTTTCGACACACATTTCACGTAGCTTTTTGGGGTATTTCGGGACAACGTGACAGGTACTACGATACGATAAAAATCGTACGTAAATTTTGTAAAAATAAATCATGCACTATAAAAATAATTTATACATAACATGCAAGAGAGGGCTTAGTTCTGCAGTGGACTTTTACTGACTGTTCTGATGATGTTATAGTTCCAGGCAATTGATCTTTATATATTCATTGATGAACTAGTTCGATTTTCAATATGTACCCTTCTGGTCTCAGTAGTCTAAATACGTCCTCTAATTATATAATTTAATTAGAGTTCGTGAAGGGTTTAACCCTTCTCGTCATATAACTTTGAAATATTTCATTCGCTTCAACGGATCAAGAATTAATTGATCAAAACTCAAACTAATGCCGATTTTTTAAAATTAATTACACAAAATCTCCTGCACTATGTTACGTCACTTTCAAACAGTGAAACAATAGATTAATATTTATAAATACGTAGGCCATGACTCAAGAGCAAACATTCATATTCATCACATAAATATTTAACACTAGCGGGATTCGATCCTGCAATCCTTAGCTTCAAAGACAGGGTCACGACCATTTTATCACATCGTAGACTGCAATATAAATTGCACTATATATTAAAATTATTAAAATATATTATGATTAACTATTCGATTTACTTGAACTCAAAGATGGCGATGTACTCTCCACCTGTCGCGTTATCGTAAATAATATTCAGTGAAAAGTGGGCCGATAGAACTGCATTATCTAGAAAAATGCGGGAAGATAAAAAAATATTTACTGGTATAAAATGCCCTGAAGTTTAAATAAATCGGTATAATGGCAAACAAATACATATTAGATTAGTAAAAGATATTTGTGATTTGACATATTGTCAAATCACAAATATCTTTTACTAATCTATCTTTAACGCGAGTAAAAACATTATTTTTAAAGAAAGATATGTTCGTGGAATTTCGACACTATATAAATAATCCCTACGTAATATATAAATAAAGGTATCAGGACAATTAAAAGGACTGCACGAGTTGTAATGAGAAAATCAAACAGAAAGTAAAGCTCGAAACATTGTTCAAATAAAGTTGTAATGTGAAAAGTTGGCTGCCTTGGATTGCGCAACCGAAAGTTTTGCGCATTCTCATATGAGCCATCGCCATTTCGTATTATTTCCTTCATTCGAGTATAAATTGTTGATTTAAGGGTACCATTTTAAAGTAAATAAATAAATGGAACCGACTTCAAAAGAGTTTTTATTTGTTTAACCGGGATGTTGTGTTGTTTATGCATGTTTGATTCTTGTACCAAATTTTTATTGTACTGTTTCGCAACATGATTATGTTTAGGCATTCTTTAAATGACTTCATACCTCATTCTCTACTTTTTTGTTTAGTTGTGGAATCTTTACATATTATGGCACTTAGGTAGCAAAGACTACAATTACCCATTTTGGTCTATTAAGAGAGAGTTTGCCTTGTGATATCAATTTCGCCTCCCACTTACACTTCCAGGAATCATCTGTTAGAACCCGAGTAACAATTGAGGCTACTGATAGGCAAATATAAAACTTTGAAGTACTATATATATATATATATATATATATATATATATATATATATATATATATATATATATATATATATATATATATATATATATATATATATATATATATATATATATATATATATATATATATATATATATATATATATATATATATATATATATATATATATATATATATATATATATATATATATATATATATATATATATATATATATATATATATATATATATATATATATATATATATATATATATATATATATATATATATATATATATATATATATATATATATATATATATATATATATATATATATATATATATATATATATATATATATATATATATATATATATATATATATATATATACTTTATACATAATTTTCTTTTTAAAAAGTCACGTGTCGGGTGGTCGGGTGGTCGATCCCCAGGTGGCAGGCTCGTACCAATGACTTTTTCAAAAACTTATGTACGAGTTATATCCTTGGCTTGGACATAAAAATGGCGACACGCTCACCACCTGTCACGTTGTCACGAAAATATCTTCGGTTGAAGGTGGTTCGGTCAAAGGGTTGGGTTAATTGCCTAGACTAGACCTCTGTCTACCCCTGTATTGGGAATTGCGTGAAGATATTTATTTCATTATTTACTTTTCGTTTTTATAACGATTTAAAAAAAAAAAAAAAAAAAAAAAAAAAAAAAAAAAAAAAAAAAAAAAAAAAAAAAAAAAAAAAAAAAAAAAAAAAAAAATCAAACCATTATACATTACCCAAACCTACCCAAACCTGGTTTGGGTAATGTATAAATATGTTCTTATCATTTTGCAGCGGGTGCGTTAAATTAGGTTTTAGTTGGAAAGAAACTCACGTATAATTGAACTTTGGCAGGAAACTCATTTAGTTGGGATTACTTTGAAGACATGTTGAAATTGAAATGACAGCCGCCTGTCAACTTGCTTCAACTAAGCTTTACAACGAAAATCATTTTCAACAACAGTATTTTCGTATTATGACTAAATAATGACTAATATCACATATATAATTATATATTCAAGTAATCCTGGTTGAAAACCTAAACCCTAACATGTTTATTATTTTAGATTTGGCTGTATCATCTCTGCCTGGCAATTCAAATTCAAATCCAATGTCAAAAAACCTGAAAGATAGTTGTTAGGCGTGAAATTGAGTAACATAAAAGTAAATTGCCTGCTGTGTGCTGATGATGCAGTGCTTATCGTATCTTTAGAGACAGAACTGCAGGCATTTGTCACGTATATAAAAGAGGAATGTGAAAATAAAGTTCTCAGTTTGAACACTTAGTTTCTGCTTTTTGAAAGGGACGAAGAGAGAATAACGTGAAGGGACTAAGTAAGAAACACAGGTAAATCGGTCCTAGAAAAGGTGAATGAAGTTGTATACTGGGGAAGCGCTTTTAGCCGCTATGGAAGATGCGATTTAAAGTAGACAGGCGTGTGTCGGCCGGGAATACAATCCTGACTGCGTAAGGAAAAAGTGGGGGTAAAGAAAAGTGCTTGCCTTGTGATACATAACGCAATGCTGTGATACATATCGACTTTAATTTATATGTAATATGACAGCGAAACCTGGGTGTGGCTGAAGGGGCATAAAAGCATGTTGAACTCAGTGGAGATGTAATGTATTCGTAACATGTACGGCGTTACCTTGGCAACCCAAAAACGAAAGGAAATCAGAATAATAATGGCAGGTTTGGAAGGCGACCTTATCACTAAAATGGATTAAAATGGATGGAATGCAGTGACAGTTTGGGCACGTTGAGCAAATGATTGGAAACCGAATTATAAAGAAATTAAAGTTAGCAATAAAAGGTTAGAAAGTTGACGATGCTTTCCTAACATCTCGTAACACTAGTCCATGCGAAGCCCTAATCTTCGGTCAAAGTACGGGGAATTCCTCTGGTGCAAAGCTCCCCGACGCCGCAATATTCGTGTAATATTTTTCATACGTGGCACATAGTAATGCCTAATCTTCTCTGGATCTCATGGTCACTCTCTGTCTTATCTTCCTCTACCCTGCATCGGACAGCTATTATTTTATCTTCTGATTTCGCTATTGAATAACTCCTTTCACCCATATATACACTTACACCCACGCTCATACTCTTAAAATCATTAAATAGTGGTGCGATATGGGGAAGTATTTTACTTTCAAGTAAACCTAATTTGTAATACTGCGTACCATTATTAATTTAGTCTGCTCACAAAACAAACTTTTAGATTTGACTAAAACTAAGAAAAAGTCTAAATAATAGTTCTCGTTCTATTTGTCATCAAACTTTTTATTTATTCACAATAGAAATATATGTTTTCAGTTTACATATTTTAGTCCTTCTGTCTCCACAAATCATGTAGGATAGACGAGGTCTAAGGTGGAGTAAGCTTATTCATGAGAAACCTGTGTACTCACTCCTTGAAAAGGATAAAGATACCGTCCTGAAAATCAGACGTGAGCTTCATAGGTAAGTATCGAAAGCATACAATGTGAGTGTTAGAAATTAACCAGAAATGGCTAGTACATCGTAGTGGGCCTGGTATATCAATTAAGGAATGGAAATGACGATATGTGATTATGGAGATCATTAGCATACACTCTATACTAGAAATAGACCAATTTTATTTTAGATAATAAAAGTATTTTCACGCCATTCCCAATACTAGAGGTCTAGAAAATGTGGTACTTATGAACGTTCTATTTTTATTTTATTCACTTTGCACATAAGTCCGCTTGGGACAACGTGATAGGTTGTGAGCCTCTCACCATACTTACGTCCAAATGTTATTTCTAATCCCAAAGTAAGTAGTGAAATCACTTATGTTATGGAATCATTAACAACTAAGATACCGTATGCGGCTGAACATGTACTCGCTTTATCATCAATCAACAAATGCCGACTGTATTCGTCACCTCCTGCGTAATAAGCCGTCATAAATACATACCATAAATACCGGAATACATACTGTTAAAGTCTACTGCAGAACATAGGCCTCTTCCATAAGGAGTTTTTGCCATAATCGATTTGCTTGATAAGCGGATTGGCGATCGCAGTACCAGATCACTCGCACCTCAGACGCTGCTGCCCATATTCGGTCTGATAATTTTGGTCCGGTATATTTTTAGAGATGGTTTTCCCGCCATCTATCGGTTGCCATAACGATATTCAAGGCTGTTTCTCTCAAGCGCCTCTTATAACATCCACAGGAAGAAAGAGAGTGGTAATATTCTTACGCGGTTACCACACGGAATAATAAGCTGGCACATTATCTAATTTATTAAAAATAAAATAATCATATATTCTAAATATTAATTCTCTCTAGGAAAATAACATGGCGTGGAGAAATAATATCACCTTTTCTCTTTCCATTAGTCGTAAGAGGCAACTAAGAGAAAAGCCTTTTATATGGGAATGGCAAACGATAGATAGTGGGATAGCCATCTCAAAAATACCAAAATAGGTATTTTTCGATGACGATATGGTGGGCTTCAGCGTAATAGTGCGAGGTGTCTGGTAGTGCGATCGCCAGTCCGATGGCTATGCGTGGCGATTATAACATAATCTTAGGGAGAGGCCTGTCTTGTAGTGGATTTTAAGAATCCGTTAAGTAGGATAGGTAGATAAGAATTCGTTAAATAGTAATGACTGAAATATCTTAATGTTGACATTTCAGTTTTATTATAGAGTTTATCATTTCATTTAAGTACGTGAAATGTATCATCTTATAGATTTAAACAGCAATAAGGGTTAGATTAATACCCTCATTGCGTAAACCCCTGTTTGAACAGAAAAGCCGGACTACGGTCCCAAAATAAATATGTGCTCATGGCCTCTGAGGTGCCCGTATCTTTTCGTAATATCTTGACATACATAATTCTGTGAAATAATACACCAAAACTTGGTGAATAAAGTTGTATCAATACTATTTCTTCTTAAGAAATTGAAATATTATTATTTCTCTAGATTAAGGATTTATATATTAAAAAACTTATTTACTACTTTTTTTTACACTTCCATGTGTTCAAATTAAATATGAAATATCTTCACTTTATTTCCAAAACTGGGGTAGACAGAGGTCCACCATTTACCAAAAATATTTTTGCGACAACTTCACAGGCGAGCCTGTTGCCATCTGAATGTTCAAATCAACAATATAAACCATACATAGGTTTTGAAAAATCCAATGGTATGGGCCTGCCACCTGGGGATTGAAGTCTAGTCTCTTGACTCGAATTCCGATCACCCAACCACTCGGCAGTCTTGACTTAACGTATCTTGATCGTGTACTGATACATGTATTGATATGGACTATATCACATACATTGCTCCGGTCCCAATGTAAATGCAAAAGCACTTGTGGTATGGAAATCGGAACCAACGAAGACACCACAAACACCCAGACCCACGAAAATGTAGAAAAGTTATGTTTTCTACATTGAGCCAATCGGGAATCGAACCCGGGACTTCAAGATGGCGATACCTTGAAAACCGGTGTTTACGCCACTCGTCCACGGAGGTCGCCAAAAATAAGTTTATATTAAAATAGGACTCTTGTCTCTCACAAAGAGTATATAAACTGCTTATCTCCTATATGGAGGAGACATCTTTTATAAGGTAGTGGTTACATTGTCTTTGGTTTTACAGGCTGTTATGTATTTATGTATAAAAATCGTTTTCAAGCGGACTCATGTACTTCTCACGTGTACACATGTACTTCGCAAAATGATTGCTCGTAGCGTGTTTAAAACTCGCGACACTTAGTCGCGTTTTTTTTAAACTGTATATTTACACCAATACCCTATCATGAATATAAAAAGTCAACTAATGTAATTGTTTCATGCAACCGTAAAATAAGGGTGCCTTAGCTTTGAAGGCGGTGTGGAACACAGTTCGTGTTGAAGAATAATTATTATTTAAGCAGATATATATTATTAAGCAGATACAGTAAATGTTATTATGATAGCGGATATAGACTCCTTGCTATTTCTAAATAATTAGCTTTTAACATCTTATTTTATTATTTATTCAATTATACCTGAACAGATCTACATAAAATTTGTCGCAAACATCGATTACAACTCGATAGCTTAATTGGTAATGAGCCCGCCTTCGAAGCTATAGGTTACGGTTTCCTATCTTCGAGATTGATGTGTTGAATAATAATTATTGTACTGTAGTAAATAAATAATAAATATCTCCACGCCATTCCCAATACAGGGGTAGACAGAGGTCTAGTCTAGACAATTAAATCCCTTCGACCCACCTTCCACCGAACATTCAAATATACGAAATATTACAATAGTCGAAGTAGTGACCCTGCATTGGGGGCTATGGCTTGCGGGTTCTAATACCGCGGGGGGCAAACATTTGTGTAATGAATATAAATGTTTTTACTCAAGTAATTTTCATCGAAACTTACTAAGCTCCAGGGAAAAGTAGATCAAACAATAGAAGAAAATGGACTTCAAACGTCTAAACTTCTGCCTACCCCAGTATGGGATATTAGTGAAGAAAATAAGATAGATAAGATACAGAAAATAATGATTTTCATTAATATTAAATTCAGTTCAATAATATTTTTGATGTGAAACATCTATAGCCGCACGTAAAACCGATTTCTGGCGTGGCGACGCATGCCGTAGCGACGGGTCGCCACGTTGTACAAAGGTATACTAATTTACACCCTATTACCTGAGAATTAAGGTTTATAATTAAACACTGAAATCCCTTTTTTATATTTAATTAGTTATATTCATATTATTCATATTAGTGACTATGTAAATTATATTAAGATTTCATTTTTACATGAAAGGTCATTTCCTTATAGTCAAAAAGGTTCAATAATTTTTAAAACGAATAAATATAAAGTACCATTAAAATTAGCTGGTGATTTTAATCTAAATTTGCAAGAGCTGAATCAATGCCATTAATGACATTTCTTCAAAAAGAATTTCAATTGCAAATCAACAACAATCCAAAAGAATCTACTACCAAATATGGAAGAACTATAGATGCTGTAATTGTGAGTTATCTTGATAATGTTTCATCCAATACTTTTGTAACGTAATAAATAAATATATAAATATCTTTACGCAATTCCCAATACAGGGGTAGACAGAGGTCAAGTCTAGACAACTAAGACCCTATGACCCACCTTCCACCGAAGATATTTTCGGGACAACATTTAAATGGGAAAGGCAAGGGAAAATATTTAAATTGTGGCCACTTGATATTAATATCGAATTTTTATATCAAATGTAAATAAATGCTTATTAAATAAAGTTACCATTTTGTGTAAGAAATTCGTAATACTTAATTTTTTCATTAGTATTTTCTTAGTACTTCATTTTTTCATTCCTGTAATAATATTATCTTTTATGCATATTACTTGTACACTCACGATATTTCACATCTGCCAGGCGTCCCATGACGGCTCAAATTTTTTTTTATCTTTTTCTACATCCAGAAAGATAGAAAGATAAAAAGATAGAGAAAAGCACGTGGATAGTTAATTTATTCTTCCTTTTATAATTTGTTTGTTACTAAAACACAATTGAATCTAACGTAGAATTATTTAGAAAAAAAATATCCCATATATAACTTTTTTGTTCCAGCCAGTAACAAAATATGTATATGTGTTTGACAAGAAAATTGGATTGACTGGTCCGAAAATATTACAGAAAAAACTAAAATATTAGATCTGTAGCGCGTCTATACGTGAATATCTGAAATTTATTGAGAGTTCTGTCACAAATTTTTATATTTTTATTTGAAGGTCAAGTACCAATATGCATTACTAAGACCGTTATTTACTCCATCGAAATATTGTGCAGCGTGTACTCTGTACATATCAAAGAGCTTAAGTACATAGCGTATATTTGTATTTCTCACAAATTTACCTAAATTTGTACTGTACTAGGGAAAGAAATGTAAATATTCCCTCGAACGTACGCTCGTGTCAATGGGTTTATTTATTTATTTATTTATTTATTTATTTATTTATTTATTTATTTATTTATTTATTTATTTATTTATTTATTTATTTATTTATTTATTTATTTATTTATTTATTTATTTATTTATTTATTTATTTATTTATTTATTTATTTATTTATTTATTTATTTATTTATTTATTTATTTATTTATTTATTTATTTATTTATTTATTTATTTATTTATTTATTTATTTATTTATTTATTTATTTATTTATTTATTTATTTATTTATTTATTTATTTATTTATTTATTTATTTATTTATTTATTTATTTATTTATTTATTTATTTATTTATTTATTTATTTATTTATTTATTTATTTATTTATTTATTTATTTATTTATTTATTTATTTATTTATTTATTTATTTATTTATTTATTTATTTATTTATTTATTTATTTATTTATTTATTTATTTATTTATTTATTTATTTATTTATTTATTTATTTATTTATTTATTTATTTATTTATTTATTTATTTATTTATTTATTTATTTATTTATTTATTTATTTATTTATTTATTTATTTATTTATTTATTTATTTATTTATTTATTTATTTATTTATTTATTTATTTATTTATTTATTTATTTATTTATTTATTTATTTATTTATTTATTTATTTATTTATTTATTTATTTATTTATTTATTTATTTATTTATTTATTTATTTATTTATTTATTTATTTATTTATTTATTTATTTATTTATTTATTTATTTATTTATTTATTTATTTATTTATTTATTTATTTATTTATTTATTTATTTATTTATTTATTTATTTATTTATTTATTTATTTATTTATTTATTTATTTATTTATTTATTTATTTATTTATTTATTTATTTATTTATTTATTTATTTATTTATTTATTTATTTATTTATTTATTTATTTATTTATTTATTTATTTATTTATTTATTTATTTATTTATTTATTTATTTATTTATTTATTTATTTATTTATTTATTTATTTATTTATTTATTTATTTATTTATTTATTTATTTATTTATTTATTTATTTATTTATTTATTTATTTATTTATTTATTTATTTATTTATTTATTTATTTATTTATTTATTTATTTATTTATTTATTTATTTATTTATTTATTTATTTATTTATTTATTTATTTATTTATTTATTTATTTATTTATTTATTTATTTATTTATTTATTTATTTATTTATTTATTTATTTATTTATTTATTTATTTATTTATTTATTTATTTATTTATTTATTTATTTATTTATTTATTTATTTATTTATTTATTTATTTATTTATTTATTTATTTATTTATTTATTTATTTATTTATTTATTTATTTATTTATTTATTTATTTATTTATTTATTTATTTATTTATTTATTTATTTATTTATTTATTTATTTATTTATTTATTTATTTATTTATTTATTTATTTATTTATTTATTTATTTATTTATTTATTTATTTATTTATTTATTTATTTATTTATTTATTTATTTATTTATTTATTTATTTATTTATTTATTTATTTATTTATTTATTTATTTATTTATTTATTTATTTATTTATTTATTTATTTATTTATTTATTTATTTATTTATTTATTTATTTATTTATTTATTTATTTATTTATTTATTTATTTATTTATTTATTTATTTATTTATTTATTTATTTATTTATTTATTTATTTATTTATTTATTTATTTATTTATTTATTTATTTATTTATTTATTTATTTATTTATTTATTTATTTATTTATTTATTTATTTATTTATTTATTTATTTATTTATTTATTTATTTATTTATTTATTTATTTATTTATTTATTTATTTATTTATTTATTTATTTATTTATTTATTTATTTATTTATTTATTTATTTATTTATTTATTTATTTATTTATTTATTTATTTATTTATTTATTTATTTATTTATTTATTTATTTATTTATTTATTTATTTATTTATTTATTTATTTATTTATTTATTTATTTATTTATTTATTTATTTATTTATTTATTTATTTATTTATTTATTTATTTATTTATTTATTTATTTATTTATTTATTTATTTATTTATTTATTTATTTATTTATTTATTTATTTATTTATTTATTTATTTATTTATTTATTTATTTATTTATTTATTTATTTATTTATTTATTTATTTATTTATTTATTTATTTATTTATTTATTTATTTATTTATTTATTTATTTATTTATTTATTTATTTATTTATTTATTTATTTATTTATTTATTTATTTATTTATTTATTTATTTATTTATTTATTTATTTATTTATTTATTTATTTATTTATTTATTTATTTATTTATTTATTTATTTATTTATTTATTTATTTATTTATTTATTTATTTATTTATTTATTTATTTATTTATTTATTTATTTATTTATTTATTTATTTATTTATTTATTTATTTATTTACAGAAACATTAATCATATTTATACCAATTGGCTAAATAAAAAAAAAATAATATCTTCACGCCATTCCCAATACAGGGGTAGACAGAGGTCAAGTCTAGACAATTAAGACCCTATGACCCACCTTCCACCGAAAATATTTTCGGGACAACATTTAAATGGGAAAGGCAAGGGAAAATATTTAAATTGTGGCCACTTGATATTAATATCGAATTTTTATATCAAATGTAAATAAATGCTTATTAAATAAAGTTACCATTTTGTGTAAGAAATTCGTAATACTTCATTTTTTCATTAGTATTTTCTTAGTACTTCATTTTTTCATTCCTGTAATAATATTATCTTTTATGCATATTACTTGTACACTCACGATATTTCACATCTGCCAGGCGTCCCATGACGGCTCAAATTTTTTTTATCTTTTTCTACATCCAGAAAGATAGAAAGATATAAAGATAGAGGAAAGCACGTGGAGAGTTAATTTGTTCTTCCTTTTATAATTTGTTTGTTAGTAAAACACAATTGAATCTAACGTAGAATTATTTAGAAAAAAAATATCCCATATATAACTTTTTTGTTCCAGCCAGTAACAAAATATGTATATGTGTTTGACAAGAAAATTGGATTGACTGGTCCGAAAATATTACAGAAAAAACTAAAATATTAGATCTGTAGCGCGTCTATACGTGAATATCTGAAATTTATTGAGAGTTCTGTCACAAATTTTTATATTTTTTATTTGAAGGTCAAGTACCAATATGCATTACTAAGAGCGTTATTTACTCCATCGAAATATTGTGCAGCGTGTACTCTGTACATATCAAAGAGCTTAAGTACATAGCGTATATTTTTATTTCTCACAAATTTACCTAAATTTGTACTGTACCAGGAAAGAAATGTAAATATTCCTCAACCGTACGCTCGTGTCAATGGGTTTATTTTAAAACTTGTGATTTATACCGTTCGCTTGGTCATAAAATGGCGACAGGCTCCTGTAGTAGTAGTATTGGTGTAAAGATGTCTTATATTTTTTATTAATATTTTGCCTGCCGTGGTGGAATCGGCTTAAGAATATACCACGCCCTTCCATCCCATGGATGTCGTAAGGTGCGTCTTCTACTAAGATATGGTGAAGTAACCGCCTCGAAAAATACTAAGCAATAATTAATAAGATCGGTGACGGGTAGCAGCGTCTAAGGAATGAGGTGTCTGCTACTGTGATCGCCAATCCGCTTGCCAAGCGTGGTACTATTCGTATGTAATTATGAAATACTATTAATTTCTTGATGATTGAAAATGCGTTGCTTACCACAAAAGGAAGGGGAAAGCGAAGCCAAAAAGATAAGGGGAAAAGGAGGAGGAAAACGTAAAATCTCCCTTACATCACCCACCAGACAAAACCTCTTCTTACGCCGGTATTCTGCAAGTTCGTAGTCAAAACAACGAAAGTCCCGGTACCGACCCTTTTCTGCAACAACATAAACTGTCGGTGCGCTCTCTTTTAAAATAGCAACCACTATAAAAGATCGCCACTGGCCATCGAGCCTCACCAATTAGTCCCATTGCTGAGAATATGGCCGTAAGAGGTTTTCAGTAAGATTCAATTTATTGCATATTTATGGCAACATTTTGAAGCAAACAAAAACTAAAGCGCTCTTATTGCTCAGTTAAATTCCGGGTACTTAATAATTCGCCCAAGGCTATTACAACGATTTTCGAAGAAATATTTATCGGAGAGATCAAAGTTAATAAAGCCCCACAATATTCTACCTTAACGGGAACTACTTAAAGCTTGCCGTATCATAATTATTATTATCGAAGTAATATTACTTGGAATCGATAGAAACCTCAGTATTTTACGATTCCGAGTATTTTTGTGAACTTCGTGGTACATATACAAAGAAGCTTATTTCTTTAAAAAAAGTTCTAGCAATTTGTGATGGGGTAAAAAAAAGGGGCAGCTTTGTATAGTTATATAAATTATCGTAAATATTAATCAGTCAACAGTTAACCGTAAACCAGTGACAGGAAACATTGATTAAAATCAGAGGTTTTCTAAATTGTGATCTAAATGGCCAGTTCATTATTGTTACTGGCCATTGGGCTCGCTCTAATAAATACATTAAAATTATTTTTCCATTTATTTATTTATTTATTTATTTATTTATTTATTTATTTATTTATTTATTTATTTATTTATTTATTTATTTATTTATTTATTTATTTATTTATTTATTTATTTATTTATTTATTTATTTATTTATTTATTTATTTATTTATTTATTTATTTATTTATTTATTTATTTATTTATTTATTTATTTATTTATTTATTTATTTATTTATTTATTTATTTATTTATTTATTTATTTATTTATTTATTTATTTATTTATTTATTTATTTATTTATTTATTTATTTATTTATTTATTTATTTATTTATTTATTTATTTATTTATTTATTTATTTATTTATTTATTTATTTATTTATTTATTTATTTATTTATTTATTTATTTATTTATTTATTTATTTATTTATTTATTTATTTATTTATTTATTTATTTATTTATTTATTTATTTATTTATTTATTTATTTATTTATTTATTTATTTATTTATTTATTTATTTATTTATTTATTTATTTATTTATTTATTTATTTATTTATTTATTTATTTATTTATTTATTTATTTATTTATTTATTTATTTATTTATTTATTTATTTATTTATTTATTTATTTATTTATTTATTTATTTATTTATTTATTTATTTATTTATTTATTTATTTATTTATTTATTTATTTATTTATTTATTTATTTATTTATTTATTTATTTATTTATTTATTTATTTATTTATTTATTTATTTATTTATTTATTTATGTATGTATGTATGTATGTATGTATGTATGTATGTATGTATGTATGTATTTATTTATTTATTTATTTATTTATTTTTATTCCAATGTTGATGAATCTTTATTTGAATTTTATTTGTTGTCCAATATTGATGGATCGTGGTGGTATCAGCTTAAGAATATGCAACCTCCTATCAGTATCAAAT
Organism: Sericinus montela; assembly: GCA_029286605.1. NCBI lineage: Eukaryota > Metazoa > Arthropoda > Insecta > Lepidoptera > Papilionidae > Sericinus > Sericinus montela. The sequence continues at coordinate 1,494,845 of JAGSMR010000065.1, read as the reverse complement.
TAATGAGGTTTTATATTTACTTGTATCCGATCAATATTAGTACCGTGGTGGTATCTTAAGAACATACCATCCTCTATCGTGGGCGTCGTGAGAGGCGACTAAGAGAAAAGCCTTGACAATATCAACGGCTTCCAACAGATAGCGGGATAATCGTCTCGACTCTAAATAACGAACAGTGTCTAAGGTGCAAGATTCTGCTACTGCTAAGACCTATAGGCTTGTCAAGCGTGGCGATTATGGCAAACCCTCCTATGCGGTAATATGTCCAGAAGTATTACCTGCCGTTATGTATGTATGTATGTATGTATGTATGTATGTATGTATGTATGTATGTATGTATGTATGTATGTATGTATGTATGTATGTATGTATGTATGTATGTATGTATGTATGTATGTATGTATGTATGTATGTATGTATGTATTTATTTATTTTTATTCCAATGTTGATGAATCTTTATTTGAATTTTATTTGTTGTCCAATATTGAGTCATGATAGCCGAGTGGTTGGATGGTCGGAATTTAGAGCCAAGAGACCCGAGTTCGATCCCCCAGGTGGCAGGCTCGTACCAGGTTTTTCGAAAACTTATGTACGAATAATATCGTTGGCTTAGACATAAAGACGGCGACGGGCTCACTGCCTATCACGTTGTCCCAAAAATATCTTCGGTGGGAGGTGGGTCAAAGGAACTTAATTGTCTAGATTACTAAAGTAAACTACGCATGGAGATTATGGCAAACCCTCCTATGCGGTAATATGTCCAGAAGTATTACCTGCCGTTATGTATGTATGTATTTATTTATTTTTATTCCAATGTTGATGAATCTTTATTTGAATTTTATTTGTTGTCCAATATTGAGTCACGATAGCCGAGTAGTTGGATGGTCGGAATTTCGAGTCAAGAGACCCGAGTTCGTTCCCCCAGGTGGCAGGCTCGTACCAGGTTTTTCAAAAACTTATGTACGAATAATATCGTTGGCTTGGACATAAAGATGGCGACGGGCTCACCACCTGTCACGTTGTCCCAAAAATATCTTCGGTGGGAGGTGGGTCAAAGGAACTTAATTGTCTAGATTACTAAAGTAAACTACGCATGGAGATTATGGCAAACCCTCCTATGCGGTAATATGTCCAGAAGTATTACCTGCCGTTATGTATGTATGTATGTTTGTATGTATGTATGTATGTATGTATGTATGTATGTATGTATGTATGTATGTATGTATGTATGTATGTATGTATGTATGTATGTATGTATGTATGTATGTATGTATGTATGTATGTATGTATGTATGTATGTATGTATGTATGTATGTATTTATTTATTTATTTATTTTTATTCCAATGTTGATGAATCTTTATTTGAATTTTATTTGTTGTCCAATATTGAGTCACGATAGCCGAGTAGTTGGATGGTCGGAATTTCGAGTCAAGAGACCCGAGTTCGATCCCCCAGGTGGCAGGCTCGTACCAGGTTTTTCGAAAACTTATGTACGAATAATATCGTTGGCTTAGACATAAAGACGGCGACGGGCTCACCACCTGTCACGTTGTCCCAAAAATATCTTCGGTGGGAGGTGGGTCAAAGGAACTTAATTGTCTAGATTACTAAAGTAAACTACGCATGGAGATTATGGCAAATCCTCCCTGTGGGAGAGGCCTATGCCCTGCAGTGGACTTTAATGAGCCGTTATGTATGTATGTATGTATGTATGTATGTATGTATGTATGTATGTATGTATGTATGTATGTATGTATGTATGTATGTATGTATGTATGTATGTATGTATTCATTTATTTATTTATTTTTATTCCAATGTTGATGAATCTTTATTTGAATTTTATTTGTTGTCCAATATTGAGTCACGATAGCCGAGTGGTTGGATGGTCGGAATTTCGAGTCAAGAGACCCGAGTTCGATCCCCAGGTGGCAGGCTCGTACCAGGTTTTTCGAAAACTTATGTACGAATAATATCGTTGGCTTAGACATAAAGACGGCGACGGGCTCACTGCTCATCACGTTGTCCCAAAATATCTTCGGTGGGAGGTGGGTCAAAGGAACTTAATTGTCTAGATTACTAAAGTAAACTACGCATGGAGATTATGGCAAACCCTCCTATGCGGTAATATGTCCAGAAGTATTACCTGCCGTTATGTATGTATGTATGTATGTATGTATGTATGTATGTATGTATGTATGTATGTATGTATGTATGTATGTATGTATGTATGTATGTATGTATGTATGTATGTATGTATGTATGTATGTATGTATGTATGTATGTATGTATGTATGTATGTATGTATGTATTTATTTATTTTTATTCCAATGTTGATGAATCTTTATTTGAATTTTATTTGTTGTCCAATATTGAGTCACGATAGCCGAGTGGTTGGATGGTCGGAATTTCGAGTCAAGAGACCCGAGTTCCTTCCTCAGGTGATCAGCTCGTACAAATGGGTTTTTCAAAAAACTTATGTACGAATTTCATAGTTGGCTTGGACATAAAGACGGCGAGGGGCTCACCGCCTGTCACGTTGTCCCGAAAATATCTTCGGTGGAAGGTGGGTCGAAGGGACTTAATTGTCTAGGCTAGACCTCTGTCTACCTCTGTATTGGGAATTGCGTGAAGATTTTTTTTTTGAAAAGTCAAATCCGCTAACATGCAAAAGGTAAACCTTTGCACGTTTGCGGATTTAATTTTACACATCCTCGAATTTTTTATTATTTTTGCAAGAAAATCTAAGTGAAATCTTCTTTTTTGGATTCATAACGCCTTTATTAGGATTCATCCAATGTCAGTCAGTCAGTAAGTGACGCTTTACTATGTTTTTTGTCTAATCGAACTACAGACGTAGTAGCAAAAAAGGGTAACAAACATACAGTCTGTCGCGATTATAAGTGTGATTTTAAGACACTGACATAAAGGAAATACTACACTGTTCCAATTTTACTTATCGACACATCTTAACTAGGTATGTCAGTACCCTTGTCTTAAAGTTTAACAATTAATTACTGACATACAAGCTAGCTCCTATAATCAAAATTCTATTAATGGATGGCAAACGCCTGATTCAATTATACAAGCAAATATGTTAAACTTTGAATCTATGTAATATTGCTAATAATAAATTGAGGAGGAATATAAATTTTATCCTATCGCCTCAGACTTTTTATCTTCACTCATTCCTCAATACTAAGGTAGTAAGAGAGAGTCCTGGGAATCGAAGTTAAGTCTCATTATTTTAATTCCGATCTCCCTACGACTCGGATATCGTGACTATTATGATAAAGAAGAATAGAATAAAATCCTTAACACAACATTAAATATTTTGATATTGTGATATTTTCTGCAATGGCTAAGCTTTGAACTCTAGGTTGTTAAAGTAAAATTTAAACCAGTTAAAGTAATCCTAACAATCTGGAATATGCTAGTACAAGATTTAGGTCTGTTTGTCTTATTATACCCAATACTAGATACTTCCTGGTTACTAAGTTATTAACAATGTTTTTAAGGTTCCCCTAACCATGTCGAAGACGTCCCCGAGCCCCTTTTTCTATTAAAACCTTAAAAATTAACAAATATGTCCACTACAAGGATTTTTCATTGTGGCTAATGCTATAAATAAAAAGTCAATATGTTTAAACCTTTATTCAGGTCTCCTTAGATGACAGGTCTCCTCAAATAAAGCTGTAAAGGCCTCCGGGCCAATAGCATCCAGTGAACGGTTTTTAGTCGGTATGTTTCTCCTTCTGAGATCCGAGTCCGACACTGTTCAATTCGGTGGCCTCCCGGTCAGCAAGCGTTCGTGTATAAAGCATTTTCCTTTATATGACACCTTACACTTCAAACACTGCTACGTATTACTGATCTGATTAATTTTTTCAGGTCTGGGATTTTTCGAGACGGCTTTCGGCGGTGGTCGGGTACAGAAGTACAAAAATTTAGCTTATTTTTCTCTTTACTATTTTCCGGTATCTTAACAAAAAATAATCTCGTTACACTTAATAAAGAATTCCTATTAAACTAACAACATCCGTTGTCGAAAAAAATTTCGAAACATTTCCATAAACAGTGATTTTTTTCAGTTTTATTTCAGTTTGTTAAAATTTTTCAGTAAAAGTAATCAAATAGATATTAGAATTTATTTTCACGCCTTTTTTTGTAAAACGAACCGCACTAAAAATTAATAACATACTGTTTGCGTATTTCGTAAACTATATAATATTCGAAAAACAAAAACGATTTTTTATTTTGTTCAGAGTTAACAATGTTGTAAAGCTTAATTAAAATGTCACATGCTTTAAAAATTGTTCGCGAGCTGCCAGGTGATACAAGCACAAAAAATTACTTCCCCTTTCTTACTGTAGTTATTATTTAATAACTGAGAGTAGCGACCTGTGACACTGTCTTCGAAGGTAATCGTTGCGGGTTCGAATCCAGTTAGGTGCAAACGCGTCTTTGGTGAATATGAAAGGCTGCCACGTGCAAATATGTGACATTAATATGAATATTAATACTTGAGTCATCCAGGTTTATATGTATTGTGTAATGTACCGTTGACCTTTACCAGCACCGGCAGACAATCTTATCCGTATAAGGTTTGATGAAAAGTAGGCCGAAAGGACTTCATTGTCTAGATCCCTGCCTATGACATTATGGTAAATAGACTGAAGATAATACAATTAAGTTTTAAAGTATGGTAATGCCTCCCCTACATAAATATAATCAAAATCTAAAATAAGTTGCAGCTCAACCTAAAGCACAATCTAAAACAATATAAAATCAATGCAGCGGTGTAGATTATACCGCGAACTGCTAATGTGTAGCATAACTTCCATTATGAACTATTTTTGCCATGTTGAACATTCTAAATAAATAATCAATTGGAGGGTATAATATAACACTGGCCGGATTCATTGTTTTTATTATTTCTTCTTTTCTTTAATAACAAAACTCGACATGGTTTATATAACGAAAATATCACAAATTCTATTTAAAACTGATATTATATTATTTTATTAGCGAGGTCCAAAGTTTGATGAATATATGTTTCGTATTTAAAGCGTCGGAATGTATCGAAGAATATTTTACATCAAGAAAACTATAAATAATAGTTTTCTTTGTATATAAAATATTTCTAATTGGACTTACCAATACGATGGTATGATTTAAATCATATAGAATATATTATAATGACTTCGTAATTATTCATACTTAACTTCTTTTTATTCAGAGTCTAAAAAACAGATGGCGTGTACTTCACGCCTAAACACAGAGACAGAGTCTAAGAACTTGATTAGATGTACGATAATTTCAGCCCTGGTTATTGCATCAGTTATATGCATGCACACACGCCTGTAATTATATTATAATTTTTTTTTGGATCGTTCGCACATTGTGCAGTACTGTCATTCACTGTTCCAGATATAAGTAAAGTTATTAGATTAAATAATGATATGGATGGATATAAAGACGCCGACAGGCTCACCACCTGTCACGTTTGCCCGAAAGTATCGATGGATGGTGGGTCGAAGGGACTTAATTATATAGACTAGAATTCTGTCTACCCCTGTATTGGGAAGGGCGTGAAGATATATTTTTGTCAGTTTTATTTCAGTTTGTTAAAATTTTCAAGTAAAAGTAATCAAATAGATATTGGAATTTATTTTCACGCCTTTTTTTGTAAAACGAACCGAACTGAAGATTAATAACATACTGTTTGCGTATTTCGTAAACTGTATAATATTCGAAAAACAAAAACGATTTTTTACTTTGGTCAAAGTTAACAAAGTTGTAAAGCTTAATTAAAATGTCAAATGCTTTAAAAATAGTTCGCGAGCTGCCAGGTGATACAGGCACAAAAAATTACTTCCCCTTTCTTGCTGTAGTTGTAATTTAATAACTGAGAGTAGCGACCTGTGACACTGTCTTCGAAGGTAATCGTTGCGGGTTCGAATCCTGCTAGGTGCAAACGTGTCTTTGGTGAATATGAAAGGCTGCCACGTGCAAATATGTGACATGTATATGAATATTAGTACTTGAGTCATCCAGGTTTATATGTAATTGTGTAAAGTACCGTTGACCTTTACCAGCACCGGCAGACAATCTTATCCGAATAAGGTTTGATGAAAAGTAGGTCGAAAGGACTTCATTGTCGAGACCTCTATCTATGACATTATAGTAAATAGAGTGAAGATAATACAATTAAGTTTTAAAGTATGGTAATGCCTCCCCTACATAAATATAATCAAAATCTAAAATAAGTTGCAGCTCAACCTAAAGCACAATCTAAAACAATATAAAATCAATGCAGCGGTGTAGATTATACCGCGATCTGCTAATGTGTTTATGCTTCCATTATGATTTTAACTATTTTTGCCATGTTAGACATTCTAAATAAATAATCAACTGGAGGGTATAATATAACAATGGCCGGATTCATCGTTTTTCTTATTTCTTCTTTCCTTTAATAACAAAACGCGACATGGTTTATATGACGAAAAAATCACAAATTCTATTTAAAACTATTGTTATATTATTTTGTTAGTGAGGTCCAAAGTTTGATGAATATGTTTTTCGTATTTAAAGCGTCGGAATGTATTGGAGAATATTTTACATCAAGGAAACTATAAATAATAGTATATAAAAAAATTAAAATATCTTCACGCAATTCCCAATACAGGGGTAGACAAAGATCAAGTCTAGATAATTAAGTCCCTTTGACCCACCTTCCACCGAAGATATTTTCGGGATACCGTGACAGGTGGTGAGCCCGTCGCCGTCTTTATGTCCAAGCCAACGATGAAATTCGTACATAAGTTTTTGAAAAACTCATTGGTACTGCCACCTGGGGATCGAACTCGGGTCTCTCGACTCGAAATTCCCACCTCCCAACAACTCGGCTACCGTGACCATAAATAATAGTTTTCTTTGTATATAAAATATTTTTATATATGTATATTGTGTAACTTTATTTTCGCTTCGAACTTGTAGCTCAGCTCCGAGCGTATTCCGCGGAAAGCAATCAATATTTTTTATTGACTGCTTGGACCCAAATAAAAATAAAAAAATGTTACGTAATTCTACTAAAGCCTCGCTGTGCAGCCCGCTTCCACTTTAAAAACTTAAAAAAATGTTAAGCACACGCATAAACTGTTTAACCTTTTGTTAAAAAATGCAATGAAATCCTATAAGTTATTATAAATTTGAAAATAAAATATTTTTAATTATACTTACCAATACGATCGTATGATTTAAATCACATTGATAAGTATATATTAGACCAGGCGTAGAATATATTATAATGACTTCGTAATTATTCATACTTAACTTTTTTTTTCAGAATCTAAAAAACAGATGGCGTTAGTCGAACATTTGAAACACGTTACAGTTTGACTGATTTAGATGTACTATAATCTCAGTCCTGTCTACCCCTGTATTGGGAATGGCGTGAAGATATATTTTTTTATAATTCAAAATTATTTAGTTCAATGATTATATTTATTTAATATAACCTACCTAACCTATAAATTTCAATAAATATCATTTCAGAAAGAATTTTCTATTACCTCCTTTTACTGTAAGGAGACCTTATACATTTCTCAAAAGCTTTAGTATTATTGGCTTAAATTTTACATGCTTCTTAGCAATGTTGGTCTGAAATATCGTTCGCAAGTTGAAAAATCACATCGATAAGCTGTGATCGATTGAATGCATTTATTGGATTTAAGTGTAAGCTCGAATGATGATCTGAAGAGTCTTTATATTTAGATGCATTTTTGATTTTTAAAATAAATTAAAAAATATAATAGCCAAAATATAGTTCGTTTCTGCTTCCTATCTAAAAGCGTAGTTTTTCATAAACGAATGGTAATTGGTACTAAAACATAACATGCGTTATGTAATTTATTTATAGTTATATTATTTTATTACTTAATTGTTTATTAATATTTTATTGCGTTATATTCCCGATATAAAGTCACGAAAGCGAATGGTCGGAATTTCGAGTCAAGAGACCCGAGTTCGATCCCCGGGTGGCAGGCTAGTACCAATGGGTTTTTAAAAAACATATGTACGATTGTTATCGTTAGTCCAAGACATAAAAACGGCGACGGGCTCACTACCTGTCAAGATGTACCGAAAATATCTTCGGTGGAAGGTGGGTCGAAGGGACTTAACTATCTAGACTAGGCCTCTGTCTAATGAAAGAACGAATAAATAAAAAGAACGAAGTGCGAAATTTGGGTAAATCAGGAATGTCTAGAACAGGTGAATGAAATTGTATACTTGGGTAGTGCGTTTAGCCGGGATGGAAGATGTGATTTAGATGTGGACAGGCGTGTCGCTGCCGGGAACAAAGTCAATGGTGCCCTGACTGCGTTAGTCAAAAGGCAAGGCGTAGTGAAAAGTGCAGGCCTTGCAATACATAACGCAGTGTTGGTACCGACTTAGTTATATGGCAGCGAAACCTGGGTATGCCAGAAGAAGCATAAAAGCAGGTTGAATGCAGTGGAGATGCGATCTCTTTATAAAATGTACGGCCTTACCATGGCCGACCGAAAGCGAAACGAAGAGAATCGCAATATGGCAGGTTTGAAAGATGACCTTGTCTCAAAAATGGATAAGGGCGTGCTTCGATGGTTTGGGCACGTTGAGCGAATGAGTGAAGACCGAATGGTGAAGAAAATATATAGCGCGAAAGTTAATATTAAAAGGTGTCGAGGTAGACCGAGACTAACTTTCGAAGACCATGTGAGCAAATTGCTCGAAGAGGGGAGGGTCAAGAGTACTCGGATACCTAGACGTGCATGTATGAAGATAATGATGAATCTCAAAGAAGCGAAAGAAGTATGTAGGGATCGTGACACTTGGCGATCTGTTCTCTCTTGCTACCCCGTCAGGAATTGTATGTATGTATGTATGTATGTATGTATGTATGTATGTATGTATGTATGTATGTATGTATGTATGTATGTATGTATGTATGTATGTATGTATGTATGTATGTATGTATGTATGTATGTATGTATGTATGTATGTATGTATGTATGTATGTATGTATGTATGTATGTATGTATGTATGTATGTATGTATGTATGTATGTATGTATGTATGTATGTATGTATGTATGTATGTATGTATGTATGTATGTATGTATGTATGTATGTATGTATGTATGTATGTATGTATGTATGTATGTATGTATGTATGTATGTATGTATGTATGTATGTATGTATGTATGTATGTATGTATGTATGTATGTATGTATGTATGTATGTATGTATGTATGTATGTATGTATGTATGTATGTATGTATGTATGTATGTATGTATGTATGTATGTATGTATGTATGTATGTATGTATGTATGTATGTATGTATGTATGTATGTATGTATGTATGTATGTATGTATGTATGTATGTATGTATGTATGTATGTATGTATGTATGTATGTATGTATGTATGTATGTATGTATGTATGTATGTATGTATGTATGTATGTATGTATGTATGTATGTATGTATGTATGTATGTATGTATGTATGTATGTATGTATGTATGTATGTATGTATGTATGTATGTATGTATGTATGTATGTATGTATGTATGTATGTATGTATGTATGTATGTATGTATGTATGTATGTATGTATGTATGTATGTATGTATGTATGTATGTATGTATGTATGTATGTATGTATGTATGTATGTATGTATGTATGTATGTATGTATGTATGTATGTATGTATGTATGTATGTATGTATGTATGTATGTATGTATGTATGTATGTATGTATGTATGTATGTATGTATGTATGTATGTATGTATGTATGTATGTATGTATGTATGTATGTATGTATGTATGTATGTATGTATGTATGTATGTATGTATGTATGTATGTATGTATGTATGTATGTATGTATGTATGTATGTATGTATGTATGTATGTATGTATGTATGTATGTATGTATGTATGTATGTATGTATGTATGTATGTATGTATGTATGTATGTATGTATGTATGTATGTATGTATGTATGTATGTATGTATGTATGTATGTATGTATGTATGTATGTATGTATGTATGTATGTATGTATGTATGTATGTATGTATGTATGTATGTATGTATGTATGTATGTATGTATGTATGTATGTATGTATGTATGTATGTATGTATGTATGTATGTATGTATGTATGTATGTATGTATGTATGTATGTATGTATGTATGTATGTATGTATGTATGTATGTATGTATGTATGTATGTATGTATGTATGTATGTATGTATGTATGTATGTATGTATGTATGTATGTATGTATGTATGTATGTATGTATGTATGTATGTATGTATGTATGTATGTATGTATGTATGTATGTATGTATGTATGTATGTATGTATGTATGTATGTATGTATGTATGTATGTATGTATGTATGTATGTATGTATGTATGTATGTATGTATGTATGTATGTATGTATGTATGTATGTATGTATGTATGTATGTATGTATGTATGTATGTATGTATGTATGTATGTATGTATGTATGTATGTATGTATGTATGTATGTATGTATGTATGTATGTATGTATGTATGTATGTATGTATGTATGTATGTATGTATGTATGTATGTATGTATGTATGTATGTATGTATGTATGTATGTATGTATGTATGTATGTATGTATGTATGTATGTATGTATGTATGTATGTATGTATGTATGTATGTATGTATGTATGTATGTATGTATGTATGTATGTATGTATGTATGTATGTATGTATGTATGTATGTATGTATGTATGTATGTATGTATGTATGTATGTATGTATGTATGTATGTATGTATGTATGTATGTATGTATGTATGTATGTATGTATGTATGTATGTATGTATGTATGTATGTATGTATGTATGTATGTATGTATGTATGTATGTATGTATGTATGTATGTATGTATGTATGTATGTATGTATGTATGTATGTATGTATGTATGTATGTATGTATGTATGTATGTATGTATGTATGTATGTATGTATGTATGTATGTATGTATGTATGTATGTATGTATGTATGTATGTATGTATGTATGTATGTATGTATGTATGTATGTATGTATGTATGTATGTATGTATGTATGTATGTATGTATGTATGTATGTATGTATGTATGTATGTATGTATGTATGTATGTATGTATGTATGTATGTATGTATGTATGTATGTATGTATGTATGTATGTATGTATGTATGTATGTATGTATGTATGTATGTATGTATGTATGTATGTATGTATGTATGTATGTATGTATGTATGTATGTATGTATGTATGTATGTATGTATGTATGTATGTATGTATGTATGTATGTATGTATGTATGTATGTATGTATGTATGTATGTATGTATGTATGTATGTATGTATGTATGTATGTATGTATGTATGTATGTATGTATGTATGTATGTATGTATGTATGTATGTATGTATGTATGTATGTATGTATGTATGTATGTATGTATGTATGTATGTATGTATGTATGTATGTATGTATGTATGTATGTATGTATGTATGTATGTATGTATGTATGTATGTATGTATGTATGTATGTATGTATGTATGTATGTATGTATGTATGTATGTATGTATGTATGTATGTATGTATGTATGTATGTATGTATGTATGTATGTATGTATGTATGTATGTATGTATGTATGTATGTATGTATGTATGTATGTATGTATGTATGTATGTATGTATGTATGTATGTATGTATGTATGTATGTATGTATGTATGTATGTATGTATGTATGTATGTATGTATGTATGTATGTATGTATGTATGTATGTATGTATGTATGTATGTATGTATGTATGTATGTATGTATGTATGTATGTATGTATGTATGTATGTATGTATGTATGTATGTATGTATGTATGTATGTATGTATGTATGTATGTATGTATGTATGTATGTATGTATGTATGTATGTATGTATGTATGTATGTATGTATGTATGTATGTATGTATGTATGTATGTATGTATGTATGTATGTATGTATGTATGTATGTATGTATGTATTTATTATGTGTATTATTTGTATTATATTTAAAAGCACTGTATCAATATTACTCTAGGCCTTAGGTTGACTAGCAGATAATTTCTAAAGGCATTAAGTCCACCATTTATATAACTGTTGTTTTAAGGTATACAATAAAGTATAAATATATTTCACAATAACGTTCTCATCTCATCTCATAAGTGGTGTACTATTCAACAAACGCGAAACTCTAGAATTCTGCTTGTTCTCTCTTCAATCAGAAATGATACTCACCCTTCGGATAAATTTCTGTTTCATTGTTTAATACATGATCTGTGTGTGTGGTCTTCATATAATCATAAGATGAGCATTTCGCAACACTTTACCTTCTGTTGATTTAATTATGTTGGTCATTTTTTACCATTCAGGCTACACCGCCGCCATCGGGAATGCTTTACCCGAAGACATCAGAAAAGTTACTAATAAGTTGTTATGAACAATCTTCGCGGACACCTTACAGGTGTCAGTAAAAATATGTATGTATTTATTATGTGTATTATTTGTATTATATTTGGATAGGTATGTTTTTTGAGATCTAATTGTTTATGTATATTGATATTATTTAGTCATTGCAGTATTGTATTACGCTGGTTTTTCTATTAATCTTCATTATCAACTATACACACATTTTTTGAGCTTATTTATTCATTTATTAATTAATTTAAAAGCATCTCTTAAGAGGCGTACTATTCAACAAAGGCTAAACTCTAGAATTCTGCTTGTTCTCTCTTCAATTATTAATGATACTCACCCTTCGTATCTTAAGGATAAATTTCTGTTTTATTGTTCAATACATCATCGGTGTGTGCGGTCTTCACCTAATCATAAGATGAGCATTTCGCAACACTTTACCTTCTGTTGATTTAATTCTGTTAGTCACTCCTTTACCATTCATGCTACACTGCTCTGGAATTCTTTACCCGAAGACATTAGAAAAGTTACTAATAAATTGTTATTAAAAATATTCGCGAACACCTTACAGGTATCAGCTAGAATATGTATGTATTTATTATGTGTATTGTTTGTATTTATTTGATTCATTTGTATTATATTTGTAAAGGTATATTTATATGGGATCTAATTGTTTATGTATATTGATATTATTTAGTCATTGCAGTATTGTATTACGCTGGTTTTTCTATTAATCTTCATTATCAACTATACACACATTTTTTGAGCTTATTTATTCATTTATTAATTAATTTAAAAGCACTGTAACAATATTTCTCCAGGCCTTAGGTTGACTAGCAGATAATTTCTAAAGGCATTAAGTCCACCATTTATATAACTGTTGTTTTAAGGTATACAATAAAGTATAAATACATGATATTGATTAAAGATATAAAATTAATGTTTAATTATGAATCTTACTATAATAACTTTCACAATATTCAGTTATTAATAACATTATGTGAACTTTATTAATCTGGGAAGTAATAACTTATTAAAATTTTCAAGAAATTGATCTTCCACTAAGTTAAATAACCAAACAAGAGCTCTCAACTGTCTACTATCTTTCATCTCAAAATAATGAACTTTCATCTTTCCGGGTTAAATATTATTTTAAGTTGAAATTTACTTCTATACGAAGACTACAAGGAGATGAAGTTTGCAAATATTATTTTTAATTTTTTTTTGTAGACATTGAGTGATGATTTGCATGCATTCGATCGATACATGTGGCTGAGGACCGTGAAAAACTCTGGGGGAGGCGTATGTTCAGCAGTGGACTCTTGATAGGCTGTAAAGAAGAAGAAGAATAAATTAATTTGACATCAATAATCTCCTAACAAAATTTTCTACAAAATGATCTGATAATCCGAAACAAAAAAAAAATGTTTTACTAGAAAGTTTTCTACAGGATTTTTTTATTCCTGAGCCACAGATTGTATAATAATTCCTGAGTTTATTGACTCGCTTTTACATGAACTTGACATGTATGTATTGGATTTCCTAATGTATACATGTAACGGATATTCCAAAATGAAATCATAGTATTCCTCAGATGTTGAAATTATTTTCATTTACTGTCAGATGCCTGTAAGAATTGAATTGTTGATCATACCTTAAGATGAAAATGCAATAATTGAGTTCCTAAGATATAGAGCACTTCCATTTTGCGAAAACTTTATTCATTTCAACAATTCCGATGGACTGGATGATCAGGGTCAGATGGTGATGAATATCTTCTCGCTAATCCCAATACTGGGGTAGACAGAGGTTCAGACAACAAGTTTTTTCGACCCACCTTTCACCAAATACATATTTTGGAGCAACAGGACAGCAGTTATGATCCTATCGCCGTCTTTAAGTCCAAGACTACGAAATAGTAGTACATAAGTTTTTTTTTTTTTTTTTTTTTTTTTTTTTTTTTTTTTTTTTTTTTTTTTTTTTTTTTTTTTTTTTTTTTTTTTTTTTTTTTTTTTTTTTTTTTTTTTTTTTTTTTTTTTTTTTTTTTTTTTTTTTTTTTTTTTTTTTTTTTTTTTTTTTTTTTTTTTTTTTTTTTTTTTTTTTTTTTTTTTTTTTTTTTTTTTTTTTTTTTTTTTTTTTTTTTTTTTTTTTTTTTTTTTTTTTTTTTTTTTTTTTTTTTTTTTTTTTTTTTTTTCTAAAAAAAACTTCACGAAAACACAAACAAGAACAGTACAAAGTTGAAAATAACTCAATCAGACGAACGATGCATGAACAGAAAGGGGACGAATACAAACATTCATTTTTATATATATTAGATAAACACCTTCCCTAGCAACTGCGTCTAAACTATGAGGTGTGCTGATACTGCCATCGGATACTGCTAACTCAATCTACTGCCACCACCTGAACGTTTTACAAACGAAGCAACAAAAGCTAAAGATCCACTCCTAGGAGACATTCTACAGTGGACTCTTACAGGCAGTTAAGTAAACACCTAGTGGATTGGAGCGAATTTTCTCTATTACCCTAAAGATCCATTTTCATAGTCTAACACAAATACTACGTATAAACATATAAGGCCAGATTTATCCTGATTTTATTTATTTATTTTAATATTTTATGTACAAAGTACACACAAAATTAACAATATAATCACAACATGAAATTTGTATAAAGACCCTGCTCATTGCATTAGAAACCTCTTCCAGCAGACCTGAGACTGAAAATGGATCACAAATATAATTATCTACAATAAGCGTATACAATATAATCATAAATACAATAATAATTTATATACAAGAAATGTATATTTTGTATAGAAGATATGTACAGTGAAACCATTAAATTATTATTACTATTTTATGCATAAATATTTCTCGTGTGGCTACCACGCCGTTTCTTCCCGTGAGTGTCGTTAGAAGGGATTAAGGGAAAAGCTTTAAAATGCAATTGACTACCGACAGATGGCGGTACAATCATCACAAGAAATACTAAATCAAAATGATTAAGAGCGGTGATGAGCAGTTGCATTTAAGGTGGGAGGTGTCTGGAGTACCAGTAGCGATCGCCAATCCGCTTGCCAAACGACGAGATTATGGCAAACGCTCCCGTACGGGAGATACCTTTGCCCTGCAATATAATACGGGTTTTTATGATGATATAGATTGTAGTTGTTACCGTTTTATTTACATGAAATAACATATTCACGTTATTCCCAAGACAGGGTGGACTGAGATCTAAACAATTAAGTCGACCCACCTCTCATCGGAGACATTGTTCGAACAACGTGACAGGTGGTAAGTCTATCGCAGTCTTTATGTCCCATCCGACGATATAAATCTATTCTATAAGTTTTGAAAATAGCCATTGCTACGAGCCCATCACCTGGGGATCAAACTCGGGTCTCTTGACTCGAATTCTGATCACCCAATCACTTGGTTATCGTGACTTTTTATGTAATTACATGACACATCCAAAACCTTAATAAGATGAAGATACATCAAACATTATTCTACTCTGCACAATTGTTGTTGTTTTACGACTTCTAATACTGTAACACTGCGCGCGCGAACATGACAATTATTTCAATCGTAAATTGTACGAGAGTAAATTACAGTCATTCATGGCAAACGTCTGCAACTGTTCGTAGCAGTATTGCAGATTATGTAACTGTTAACGATCTGCGTGGTTGACTGGCATACATGCCGCTTGTCATGGTGTCATCAGCTCTGAGGTGCCGGGTTCAATTCCCGATCGGATCAATGTAGAATACCATTTTTTTACATTGTCTCGGATCGGATGTTTATAATTCCTTCGTTTTTTCCGATTCCATAGCACCAGTGCTTTAGCTACTTACTTTGGTACCACAGTATCTATCTATGTATGAATGTACTGATCCAGATGATTCCCAGGCAGAGGTGGAGTCTAACACCCGGAAACCACGTGTATCAGTGTAACAGTTTCTCCACCACCTTCATGGCCAAGGCTTTCGACATAAATAATCGTATAATTTCGCTTTATTTAAGTTTATCACGTTTTAAAAATATTCAGATTTTTGTAAAGAGTTAATTTTCGAAACTAATAATTTTCTGGCGGCGGAGAAAATTCAGAGAAATATCCAGAATCGACAGTCCTTGTTGCTAAATACCTAATCTGTGGTACCAAACGTTTCTGTCTAACTTTATATGTAAGTTTATTAACTGAGTTCAACAAAATTTGATTCATTAAAATTAACTTGTTCTGGGTTTATAACGAAAGTACTTCTACCACAAATTATTAGTAGAAAACAAAAATTATTTTTTGTAATTCAATAAGAATTGGTAATTTTGATATTGTTTGAATTATGAAGTTAAATCAGCTTATATTGTTTGAACTTGATTTAATGTTCTTGTTTGTTTGTGCTCAGTTAATTTAACTTGTTTAAATTGGCTCGGATCACAGTATTTTAAACGGGGGAAATATTTATGTTTTCAAAATTAGAAAACTTTGGTCATTTACACTTTGGCCTGCAAATATAATAAATTAACTTAAATTTTACTTAACTAATTTGAAAGTTAACAATACAACGTTTAAGATATAGCCAATCTCGTCAGTGACTCTTCTGCTGCATAGCAATATATCTGGCACCCGCTCGAGCGTGCTGCTTTGGATCCAATGATAAATCAAATTAAGTTTAGGACCAAGCATACTCTACAAGACCTCGAGCCATAGGTTTCTGCGAAATTGGGATTAATAGATAAAAGTTGACTGAGTTCAAGACCTCAGTCGACAGGTGCTGTGAAGTACGTCGAAACATCGGGAAGATAAAAATGTTAAAAAAAAACTAAATAAAAACGCGATAACATTCGTAAATAATCGTTTTAAATCAAACAATATTTAATTAATCATCCCAATATAAAAATAATATTGTATCGATCGTCGAGTACCCGATGCGTATAATTCTTCTTTTATTTAATTTCTTTTTTAATTCTACATTTTTCAAAAAGTCACGATTGCCGAGTGGTTGGGTGGTCGGAATTTCGAGTCAAGAAACCCGAGTTCGATCCCCAGATGGCTCGTATCAATGGGTTTTTCAGAAACTTAAGTAGAAATTATACCGTTGACTTGCACAAAGCTCACCACCTTTCAGGTTGTCCCAAAAATATCTTCGGTGAAGGTGGGTCGAACAGACTTAATTATCAAGACCTCTGTCTAGCCCGTATAGGGAATGGCGCGAAGATATCTGTGTTTACGTAACTAAAGATATTTACAGTAGTAATATTAACCGTATTTATAATACTACTGCTTTCTATCTAAACTTTTGAATAAACTGACTGCGAAAATTTCCCCGGTATTTATCGAGAAGTAAAATCAAGGAATCTTTGATGTTTAACTCAACGTTTCAGGATGAAACGTACAATTTACGAAAATAATTCGCACAAAGGGATTTCAAGTTGAGGAAACAATATTCGTGAAAGACGACAGTTGTCTTTTCAGATGTTAAACTACTTGTAACCGCGGGCGACTGACTTTAAATGTTACAGATAGTACTGGAGATTATTTTATGTATTTATTCTGTTTTTTTTTATTTTCACTCAATTTCCCAGAATCGGGAGAAACAGAAATCTAGACAATTAAGTCCTTTCGAATCCTCATTTCTCCTATGCTTATTTGGGATAATGTTACACATGATCAGCCTATTGCCATCTGATTCTCCAATACTACAGAACAATATACTTACAACGCACATATGTATATTTACAAAGATACAAATCACGATAGCCGAGTGGCTGGGCGATCGGGATTCGGAGTCAAGAGACCCCCAGCTGGCAGGCTCGTACCAATAGGTTTTTCCAAAACCTTGTTTATGATTTATATCTAGGACATAAAGACGGCGACGGGCTCACCACCTGTCACATTGTCGAAAAAATATCTTCGGTGATGCGTGGGTTGAACTTAATTCTCTAGACCTATGTCTACCTCAGTATTGGGAATGACGTGAAGTTATATTATTCTAAAAATATTCATATTTATAATCTTAATGTATTGTATTGTATTGCACCTAAGGTATTCCGAATGCGACACTTTTTCCTTTTTAAGTTAGTAACTGACAAATTTATTTACTCAAAAGTAAAGAAGTAATCCACCTTTGGAAACCCGAATCGATTGTGTTAACCCAATATATGAAGTGAGCTTCCTGAAATTTATTTTCTTCCCAAAAGGTTTCAGTTACGTAAAACAAAATGTAAGATGTTCTGGTTCTTGCTTTTCGAACAGCGTAAGCCTCGTCTTTACTACATTCATATTATTACAGTATTTATATCATACTTTAACATAGACCTTTGTTTTTCGTTTTACAAGAAACTTTTTATATTACCCCTATTGCTGAGTGTTAGGGTGATCGGAATTCGCCTTGAGAGACCCATGTTTGGTCCCCAGGTGGAAGGCTCGTAACAAAGATTGTTTTCGAAAGTGGCTTGGATACTAAGATGACGATAGCCTCACCACCTTTCCTAAAATAAGCTCTGTCGAAAGGTTTGATTGCCTTACCCAGTAATACTAATTAGGTAATGTTTGAAGATTAAAATTAATAATAAAAAATTTCGTCTTATCCTAAAGTCACATATACGCTGATCGCAGGTTGAATTCAACACAATAATGTTTCAGTAATACTGGCAATAAGATTCCAACTTTGACCAATCGATTTCCATACAAATCATATCGAATGTCATAAACTCTACACTATCGTGGCCCACAATACAAACGGTAGCCATTACGTGTTTGGATGGATTACTATTTATTTTATCATCATGAATAGGAGACAAACAAGTCAATAAAGTTTTGGATTTACGATATGAACTATATTTTACGAGTATGGTACAGCGGGCTGAATTATTGCTATGGATTTTACGTTCATTTATACTGCAATAGACGGAAATGGTTATTCATCACGACTTCTGATGTTTATGGTTAACAGGTATAGTATGAAACGTTACAAAACAGATTGTATTATATTAACCACTGTATGAAATTTCAGCAAGTCTTTTTGCAAAATTAAACATAAAATTGTGTACTTTATTCGTCTTGTTCTTTTATTTCACTGAAGCATAAATATAAGTTGATGCTTCAATGAAAAACAGGTCGCAAGAACTTCATGGTCTAGACCTCTGCTTTCCCCAGTATGAGAAAGTTAAATGAAAAAAAATACTTAAAAGCGAATGTTCACAAATTCATACACCGATAATCATGTGATCTTTAAAACTTCTGTATGTATCAAAGTATAAATTAAAAATAGAGACCTCCACCGAAAGGTGGTTGAATGCGGGTAGGGGTGGGGAGCTATGTCTTTTCTAGATGAAATGAAAATTTGTGTGTCGGTTATTGATAACTATATATAAATGTTCTCTGAAAACAGCTAAAATGATGTAGTGCTCGCAAGCGAAGCTTCGGGCGGAAAGATAGTTTAAAAAAAATCAAGGATTATAACAATTATTACAGATATATAAGTATATTTTCAACTTTGAGATTATTAATATTAATGTATTTTACATATAGAATAATATGTTGTGTTATGAATTACAGAATCTGATTCGTTTATTAGGTTTAAGATTTCTTTGAAATTAACTTTTCCTGTTTTTAAAATTTAATTCACAATCATCAAAAGCGGCTTATAGTACCAGGCGGAACCAATTAAAACCTGGGTGGCAGAACGCTGTTGAAAATTGCGTAGATTAATTTAATTGTAAGTTACGCTTGTGCCCCCCCCCCCCCCCAGAATTGGGGAAACATGCAAAAACAAAAGCTGATGCGTGGTTCTAACACTGTTAAAATTTGTCCCTTTTTTTGTCCACTGTTAAATTAAGTCCCTTTGACCCACCTTCCACCGATGATATTTTCGGGACAACGTGACAGATGGTGAGCCCGTCGCCGCCTTTATGTCCAAGCCAACGATATATTTCGTACATAAGTTTTTGAAAAACCCATTGGTACGAGCCACTTGGGTGGCACAAGTGGCACTTGGGGATAAACTCGGGTCTCTCGACTCGAAATTCCGACCACCCAACCATTCGCTATCGTGACTTCAATATTTACATCATCTTCTTAATAATAAGGTAGACAGACATCAACACAATTAAGACTTATCGACCCGCTTTTCACCCGAGTTTTCTTTTAGGCATAACGTGACGTTACGATATAATTGCATAGATAGATGTTTTTAAAACATCCATGACTCGAGTAAAAACTTAATAGAAGTAAATAAAATACTCCATTGAATATAGATTCACAACTGAGACACATAATTCAATTTTATACCCTTTAACATGTAACGGGAACAAAACCTAAATTAAAATGTACGATTTATTTGTGTGAGACATACGCACAGTCTTTAGTATGGATAGTTGAAACTTGTTGTATGCGGATGGATTTCGATTCTTTCGGACCTGTTATTTGACTATTGTGAACCCATTGAAACACAAGTAAAGCTTAGCCGAAATAGTAACAGGAAGTAGTAAAGTAACCAGAATTCCTGGAAGTGCGATCGCTAATCCGGTTGCCAAGCGTGTGAATTACGATAGGTTACTAAAAACGGCTAAACTCACGTTTAAATAATTTGAACGTTTTCTTTATTATTTAATGAATACTTTTAATGATTTAATGTGGTAAATCCTTCATATTTTGTTCACTCACTCACTGCTTATGCGACAACCACAAATACACTCACAATAAATTGAATGGAATACGAATTATAATTTAAACTCCTCCGCTTGCTATCAGTTTTAAATTGAACATTCATTTCACAGAATGGAATACATAATGCCAGCCTTAAATGTTACAACTGAAAGCAAATTATCCGATTCCGGTTTCCGATAAATAATATTTCCCTTTCCTTTAATTTTCAAAACATCAATGAATGAGAAAAGGCGAGAGGAAGGATTCACGTCGTAATTCTATGATTTAAATGTTCAATGTACAGATTTAAAAAACAAAATATCTTAAGCAATTAAATTCTTTGGAGATTTCTTTTTCTCTGAGAAAGATTTTTTTTCTAACATTAAAAGTTAATGCCTTGGCGAATCTTACAGTTATTTTCACCTTTCATTGCAGCCAAGATACTATTTATTTATTTTAAGGCTAGGGGCCGTTACTGTCTCTTAAATGCAGCGCTACGTTATTTAATGTGCTCACCTAGCCGTACTGGTCAATATCTAAGTCGTTTACGCAGAATATCCTTAACTAAACACAATGTTAATAGAGATCTTTATAACACTTTCTAATACTTTTTGATGTTTCCGTTTAAGTAACATAATTTGTGGAAAACGGTACAGGTTGTACATATACTATTACTGTATCGATAAGATTTAGTACATAATTAACATTCATGAACAATTGTTTTTTTTTAATTAAAATAAAACTAAACGTTGATTAGTTGAGGATACATAATAGGTACATACTTATATGTTTATATCGGCAAACAAACTTCTCATCAAAGTGAATGTATATTTATAAGGAAATTTTTTAAAAATTTAATATTTTTTAAAAGAATTTTTTAAATGATAAAACGAATCTCTCACTGATACCGGAACCTACTACTGGATGGTCCAGTTGGTGCTGACCCTGGTAAGGTTTGCGGGTTTGAAGGCTTTTTGACGATTTCCATAGTCGAGAGGCGTTCAGACTGATTTTTAAAGTGGTTAGTAAATTAGAGGCGTCAGCTCTAAGGTCTCGGGATCGATTCCAAGATGAATCAATGTAGAAAACTACCATTTCTACATTCTCTCGGTACGGGGTTTTTGCGTTACCTTCGTTGATCCTGATTCCATAACGCAAGTGCTTTAGATACTTATTTTAAGATAAGACTAATTAATATGCTTTTTTCTGTTGAGAAAATTTTCATTACAAAACCCGTTTCACTGAAATGTCCGAATCACAAAATGTCACCGAAACTGGTCGTGTTGGACTCGGATCTTAGAAGGAAAAACATACCGAATAAAAACCTCTACAATATAAGCTGTTGGCTATAAGGCCTTTACAGCACAATTGTATGGGACCTGCGACAGCGAAGTCCCATAAGCAGTGAAAAAAAAACGATGCCCACATTATTTCTCCGTTGTAAGTTTGTTGCAAATGACCATGGCCTGCAAGAGTGATAAGTCGAATAAGGTAATAAAAGTCGAGGTAATTTTTCATCCTCGCGGAGACGAAAAAAAATTTATAGTGGTTATAAATGCGTTTTTTAGGTACCACAGAGAAAAAAAAACAAAATTTTCGATTTGATATAGGTGCGCAAGATTATTCGAAATTAAACGTTGGAATACACAGGCGAGCCTGTTTTTTAATGAAATCATCTGGTAGATACAAACGAGTAAAACAAATATTTATTACGAGAAATTTATGTGTATTTTATTTTGCATAAATAATTTAAGGCTTCGTTTGTTTTACGAAACAGGCATTGGCATGTAACAACGCCGGAGGCAGTAACCCTACCCACGTAGGGTTGTTGACATCTTTTTTTCGACTACTTAGAAAAATAAATATTTCGGAACATTTATATATATGTAAATATAACAATAGCCATATATATACAAAATTAAATAAAAAAATTACGTAGACATCACATACTTTGCTCTGATCCAAAAGTAAGTGGCTAGAGCACTTGTGTTATGAAATTAAAAAAAAACTAAGATAGGTACCAGATACAAATACTCAGAACGGAGACAATGTAGAAACAGTGCTTTTCTACACTAATCTAACTCAAAATCTCTGAGCTGGCAACACCATGAAAACCGGTGTGTACGCCATGTCCTCGGAGGTCGTCATTTTTAATTATTTATGTCACGGTTTACTTTAAAAAATTGATTTCTTTGTTACGTCAAAAATTTTGACGTAACAAAGAACAAAGAAAATTAACATTTTCTATATCCCTAACTAAATTGTCACGTTCTAGTTGATCCTTATGGGCTGTTGTGATAGTATCATTAATGTGTCTCATAAACACTTGGGGTAAATTATGGTAATCTTAACTGCATGGTAATTACGTGACAAACAAGGCAATAACTTGACGAGATTTATGAGCGACATTCACACATTGTTTGTTTGTTATGACTAAATATTATATGTAGTATTCTTATTCGCGATGGCCGGGCGGTTGGTTGATCGGAATTCAAGTCAAAAGACCCGTGGTTGATCCCTAGGTGGTAGGCTCGTACCAAAGAGGTTTTTTTAAGACTTATGTATGATTGATATCGTTGGCATTAAGATAACGACAGGCTCACCACGTGTAACTAGCTACGCATGTAAGATTTAAAAATAAATCCCACATAATTTCTGGTAGATGTCGCAAACGCAAAGAATCTTCGAGAGTTAGTCTCGATCTGCTCCGACCGTTTGAGTTGTTAACTTTTGTGCTACATATTTTTTTCATCATTCAGTCTTCAGCGAAGCACGCTCTTATCTTTCTATTTTATGGTATTTTATAAAATGGTTATAAATGACGATTAGTTCTTTTTTTGTATAATTATGGACATTTTATATCCTACAAGCTGGTAAAAGGTATTTTATTTCCGAATTATGGAAACTTCATACAATGTTAATAAAAAAACCTTTTAATTAACAATACAATTCAATTGGGGATCATTTGCATTAAAATTTCACTCATAAAGCCTGCCTCTGTAATATATCCCGGGAAAATGCAGGGTACTCTTAAGGGAGTACTCAGTGCGAGTCAGTAGATATTTTTCACTGATAAAAACAATATAATGTGTTAAGTCAAAATGTTAACGAAGGTTCATTGATTCAATGCTATCCACACTTAAAAAAATATTATTATCTCTGTTATAAGTTAAAATCTATGTCATGTTGTTATATTATAATCAGCCATAGATTGTGATATATTATGTGATTGCACCATCAATTTACAACGGATGAACAATACTTCACACCGGAGTCTATTAATATTTAAATTATTCATTTTAGACACTGTAATGTAATGTAAAATGTTGCAGGAAGTCTGTGGATGCAGGTGGCTGGGGACCGATAGTTGTGGAAAGCCTTGACGGAGGCCTATGTTCAGCAGTGGACTCTTAAAGGCTCGTAAAGGGAAATGTCAGAAGTATTCGAATTATAAAATTATGAATATGATAGAAGCGAAGGGGGGTATTTATATGTAAATTAAAAGAAAAAGTAAAAAACACGCTAATTGCCCTGGTATGACAGAGATCGCGTTTTAGAATCCGGCCAGTGTCAATTAATATTCTTAATATTCTAATAAATTTAATGACAAAACTTCAACGTAAATAACCAACATGACTTTAAAATCAATAAAAATACGTCATAAAGGTATTTTTTATTTATTTTAATTTTCACAAAAGGCGTCGATAATATAATCCGGCAATAGATTCTCTTGGCTTCCCCGACTAGGTTGATGCGTGAATATATAAATATAAATAAAAATATTTATATTATTAGCGACGTTGATGTCACTGGATGTTAACCGTGTTTTTTCTTTCCACGCGAAAAATTTTCTACAACTTGCCCGGTATAAACCGTCCTCCTTCATGTCTCACATCAGTTCTTTTAACATATGAGTACACCCTGTCACTCACCGGTTTTGTCGGAAATTATATTATTACTTATAAGTAAGTTACCGTCCAAAGCTCATCTAGATTATAATCTAGATGAGCTTTGGACGGTAACTTACGTATAATTTTATACGCGTCTAGTAAAGTAAAAAGTAAACATATGACCCAAAGTAACTCAAATGTAACGTTTTCTCAGTGATCTGTGTTAGGAGTGGTTCCAGCAACATAAATAAATAATAACAAATAAATAAATACATAGATAGGGACAACAAATTATACACTGCTCTGATCCCGAAGTAAGAAGCTTAAGCACTTGTATTATGGAATTAGAAACAACGAAGGTACTACAAACACCCTGACCCAGATGTAGAAAGTGTTTTTCACATTGACCCGCCCGGGAATCGAACCCGGGATCTCAGTCTTGGCGTCACCATGAAAACCGGTATGTACGCCACTCTTCCAAGGAGGATCTAGTGTGGTTCTGCACTTGCTAGTCAAACAACTACTAAACATGACTTCAATGCGAGTGTACTAAAAAATACACTGTAACATGTTTATTATTTTAGTATAATGTTATCCATTGTAGCACCATAAATGAAGTGAAAGAATCCAAAGATTGAAGAATAATTGATTTGAATGGAGATTACAAATCATTGGTGTTGCCAAAAAAAGTCACCGACAATCAGACAAGTCTATATAGTAGTGGCACTGGCTTCGAAGTAAGGATTTACGAGTAGAGCTCGAATATCGCTGTTCCAGCGCAAACATATGTGTAGTGAATGTGAATGTTGGTACTTGAGTCACAGATGGTTATATTGTATATATATGAATATTTATCTATGTAAAAATATTATATGTAATACTAAGACGGAGATGGGCTCACCATTTGTCACGTTGCCCAAATAGGCTTCGGTGAAGAAGTGGGTCGAAAGAACTTAATTGCCTACAATTATGTTTATCACAGTTCCCAAATTCACGCAATTCCCAATACAGGGGTAGACAGAGGTCTAGTCTAGACAATTAATTCAGTTCGACCCACCTTCCATTGAAGATATTTTCAGGACAACGTGACATGTGGTGAGCCCGTCACCGTCTTTATGGCCAAGCCAACGATGTAATTCGTACATAAGTTTTTGAAAAACCCATTGGTACGTGCCTGCCACCTAAGGATCGCACTCGGGTATCTTGACTTCAAATTCCGACGACCCAACCACTCGGCTATCGTGACTTGTCTCTACGTATAACATCAAATTTGAAATTTTAAGAAGAATTATTATAATGCTTAAAAACCTTCTAACATTTTAATGTTTAAAAATATAGCTTTATTTTTAGGTTGATTTTTATCAAGTTATAAACTTGTCTGGTATATAAACTGATCATTACGAGTTCGAGATAATTCTATAGCAAATCACCTTATATATTCTGCAATAGAAAACAATTAAGAAATAGTACTCCGTTTATTATAATAGCATTTATTTAATTAAGTTGTTAATTGATGTTTTCGTAACAAACGCTTTCTCTGTTAAAGTTTAGAATAATTATTTGTGAATTTATCGTTCAGTGAAATCACTATTATTATAGCCTTTTATATGATTAATATAATTAATCTCATTTTCATTTGTTACATAAGCTATTTTAACATTTGTGTTTCATAATAATTTATTAGAAAAGAGATCTTTACTCTTTTCATTAATATAAATACATACAATAACAGCAATAACGTTCATACAAACAAACAATATATGTACAAAATATATAAATAATAAAATACTACAACAAATTTCGTAGTTTCAGAGAAAAAATATATCCTATTTCTGCAAATAAAGAGTTGAAAACTTTGTACTAATCATACTGTTGTTTTTATCTTTACTAATTTCCCAATACTGGTATAGATAGAGGTCCAGACAATAAATTCATTTCGACCCACCTTTCATCGAAACTTATTTTGGGACTATTTGACAGTAGGTGAGCCTGGCATCATCTTTATTTCTAAGCCAACGTTGAAAAAACTTATTGGTACGAACCCACCTCGTGAAGATCGAACTCGGGTCTATTGACTAGAATTTTGATCACCCGACCACTCGGTTAGCGTGACTCCAACTTGTTGTTCATATTTAAAATACTATTGGTACATGCTCAGACAAAATCACTTTCCTTGTTCAGTAGAGCGTAGCATTAGATACGCGAATAGGAATGTTAATGAATCAACTTATTTTAAAGATATATCTGACAGGAATAATTAAAGCTGTCTGAAACATGCAAAATTGCCTGAGACCGTCTTAATTTAAGCGTCCCTCTTAGTTTTGTAACGAATTTGGAAATTTTGATATTAATTAATAAATAACTAAGTTGAAATGTTTATAGAAATTCGGATGGATTATTTTTATATGTAAGATATTTCAGCCCGCGAGTTTGTCTACGCATTATAACCGAATTTTCCGAAGTAAAAAGGTAATGATGTGTGCCCCTCTCTTACTATACAGCATATAAAAATTATTTAAGAAGCCCTTTGGATAAATTTTTCCGCAGAAGCTAATTGGGGACAACGTGACAGGTGGTGAACCTATCGCCATCTTAGTGTCAATAGTACAATTCATAATAGCGACATAATATTACTTTCAGAGATACTTATTTACATACACAAATATTCATATATACATATAAACATCCATGACTCCAGTACAAACGGTCATATTCATCACACAAATATTTGCCCCTAGCGGAAATTGAACCTGCAACCCTATGCAGGCATCTCTGAAGGCAGAGTCACTACAAACTAGACAACATTGTACCTTAACATATAGGTATTTTGATATAGACATAAATTTTATTCGCACAATGAATATGTAAATAAAATATGCAGTTAGTTCGTATCGTAAGTCGAATCCAAGATTAAACACACAATTCAATCAAAAATGTGACTGAAAAAATATCTCAAGCCATTCCCAACACTGAGTTCTAGACAATTCTTTGTCTTTGCGGCCCATCTTCCTCTAAAGCATTTTTTTGGGATAAAAAGACAGGTAGTGAGCCCGTCGCCGTCTTTATGCCCAATCCAACTATATAAACCGTACTTAAGCGTTGGTGTTAAACACATGGTGGCAAACAAACCACTCGGCTATAATGCGACCTCTTTATAATAAGTGCAATGTTACAGTAGCCGACCGAAAATTAAACGAACGTAATCGCAGGTTTGAAAGATCTTATCACTAAAATCAATAAGGGTGTGCTTTGATGCTTTGAGCACTTAGAACGAATAGTCATGGAGACAGAGCGAAAGTGATATAGTTGTTATAAAATACTTACCTCGCACCATTTCGCATGCAAAAATAAAAGGTAAATGTTACCTGGTCCGAAGAGAAGAAGTGCACCACCCTCCCTCCCATAGATGCGTGCACTAATTCTAATGTATGCACCACCACCACTCTCAAGTGGTTGGGTGGTGCACTTCTTCTCTTCGGACCAGGTAACCATTTACCTTTTCATCTTCATCTTCATTTTCTTTTTTCAATAACAACTTTACAATGAATTTCCGCAAAGTAACGCCTCAATCGAGTCAATTAACTATCAAAAGTGATAAGACAGATCGAGATACACTAAGAATCGTAATCGAAGAACACGTGAGCAAATGTCTGGATTATGAAAAAAACAATAGTATACTACAACTTGCATCTATAAAGAAAACGATAATTCTCTCAAAAGCGAAAGAGGTATGTAAGCATCGCTAGATCGTCATAGATTATGCGAGAAGATTAAGTCGGATAAACATTGTTTATTAAATCGAATCGGATATCCGTCAGTCCTTAAGACAACTTGGTGCAAGTTATTACGTAACACATTACGCGACACTTCCGCGTAATGTATTTGCCGACGCATTGACATTGGTGTTTCACTTTCACTTTAGAACTGTTTTAAACGAGTCTTGTTTATAACTTAGCGCTATAGTCGCGTAAGTTGGGTTTAATAGTACTTGACAACATTTAACTGTATTAACTTCAAACGAACGACCTTAATCGCATGGTATTAAAGAAATGTGTTATTTTATAATATCTAATTTTATCTGATATTTGAATGGGATGGAGAGAGAACGAAGTTTGAAATATGGGTAAATCAGGGATGTCCAGAACAGTTGAATGAAATCTTATGATTGGGGAGCGCTTTTATCTGGGGTGGAAGATGTAATTTAGATGTGGACAGGCGTGTGGCTGCCGATAACAAGGTCATCGGTGCCCTGACTATGTTAGTCAAAAGGCGAAGTGTAGTGAAACGCATTCGTCAAAGACTTAATAAATGAATACGTCATGTATTAAGTACGTATAATATTAAATACGTTATAAATGAATACGTGAATATGCATAAATATCACATACAACCTAAAGTAAGTTGCTGCAGCACTATTGTTATGGAAACGAAATCCAACGAAGAGCGGCTCGAGTCGTCGACGACCATGTTCTGATAGGCTAGATCCTCTGGCATTTCGAAGAGAAGTTGCATCTCTTTGCATTTTTTTAAAGGCTTTACTACGGTGAGTGCTCCGCGGAATTCTTCGGATTAATTCCAGCCGCTGAATTTCACCATCGTACCTTACGACATAGTCAAAAATTCCATCAACACCATCACCACCACAGTGCGTTTACCGCGGAATTTTCTGCCACGCACTAGCACTTTATTGAATGTGCTGTCGTCAGCGGTTTTTCCGGACTGATACGACTTAGGGACCTTCAAGAAAAGAGCCTATACCTTTCTCAAAGGCCGGCAACGCATCTGCTATGCCTCTGGTATTTCGGATGTTCAAGGGCGGCGGTAATCACTTACCATCACGTAAGCCACCTGCTCGTTTGCCTCCCTTATCTATAAAAAAAAAAAAACTGAATCCAATCCAAGACCACAGACCTAGCGACACCTAAAAAACAGATGCGGAAACCGGTTCGTCTATTGAGGTCGTCAAGTATTGGGAATAAAAATAGTTTGTAAAAACTAATTAAAAACACGATTAAATCCAAAAATCGTTTTATTTAAAATATTAATATGTTCTACATACATCACTATATGAAATCTCGAAATGCAATTGACTGCCACTTATTTTTGTTCTTGTACGTGAATTAAACAGTATCCGTTGAGTATAAGAGCGGGAACTATAAAAATAAACCTTGCTACAATTGTTTCGAATATATTAATTGCTTAGTGAGCTATTATTTATTACGATGGAGGTCATGTGAACATTAATCTCCGGTTTGATACGAATTGTACGTCCTTGTGACAACTTTGCGTAAAAATATGCTCTGTCTTATCGTCGTTGTTGTAAAACCTACCAAGGCGAAAGACTCAAATACTGTCATATAGACAAGTACTTCTCAAAAATTGCTGACTAATATGAAAAAGTTACGATTTTTTATATTTTCATCATTTATTTTTAGAGTAACATACAATCAAAGATCTACACAATTAAGACCTTTCGACCCACATTTCACCAGAACTTATTTGGGACATCGTGATAAGCGTCGAGTCTATAGTCGTTTTAGTGTAGCTAATTACATATATACATATATATATATATATATATATATATGTATATATATATATATATATATATATATATATATATATATATATATATATATATATATATATATATATATATATATATATATATATATATATATATATATATATATATATATATATGTATATATATATATATATATATATATATATATATATATATATAATAAGATAGGGACAACATCGCATACATAGCTCTGATCCCAAAGTATTTAGGTTAAGAACTTCTATTATGGAATCAGAAACAAATGGAAGGAACTACACTCACAGACCCGAGATGTGATGAAATGTAAACAAATGTTTTCTTCATTAACCCGACCAACAATCGAACACGGGATCTCAGCGCTGACCACCATAAAAACCGGCGTGTGCGCCCCTTGATCACGGAGGTCTACGTTATAATGAATAATTAAGAAACGATATTCTTAGAAATAGCTATAATTTCTGTAATCAGGAATTGGATGGTACTCGCATCTTCAAATATATATCAACACCGTTACACCGTGTTTCCGAAAAAAAAATGTATAATGAATGAAAATTACGTATGCAATTTTTATGCACGTTATGGCATTCACAGAAGCCATACGGCTCAGTGAGGGGTCAAGTGGCGTAAGTACCAGTAGAGGGAGGTCCGAATAGTGGTGTGCGTTCGCGCAGTTGTAAGACCGCCGCCTGACGGAAAGACCGAGTCTGTGTTGTGAAAGTGCATTTATTCTTTGACAACGGTAGGTTGATAAGTTGCGTATAATTTGTTGTAGGTGTGTGAGTGAGTAGTAATCAATGATACGTGGCGTCTATGATGTTGTTTTCTTTCTCTTTCTTTTTTCTTTTAAGTTTTGTGCTTTTAATGGCCACCAGCCTTGCAATAATGTGGTTTTTATTTTATAGTACTAGAGAACATTATTACTGAACAAGCTATAACAAACGACTTAGTTCATATTATATCTGTTATTTATTCACAGATGTGAAATGCATTAACACCTTGGCGAATTGTGTCACCGTAAAAATGCTACGATCGGACAGACAGAATTGATTTCGTTTTTACGACTTAACATAATTTACGACATTGAACTGCAGTCTTTGCAGTAGAACAAAAGGTGCTTTCAAATGTATAAGCAAAATATTTTAAATCATAATTTAGTAGTTACGAATATTCAGTATGAAACTATTTCTTGACTAGTAGTTACTTACTGTTACAGTTAAAGCAATTTATACCTGTTGGTACTCAAACAGAGCATATTTAAAAAGCAAAGATTACAGAAATAAAGGAAAAAGAAAGAAAGTAGATTTATTTATATGCTTTATGACTTTATGGGGCTGTGATATGGCCAGTACCATAAAAGTAAATTACAAAAAAATTGTATCAACTTTGTCCTGCACATTTTTTTTTGTAATTGTTTTGTAAAGTTTTGATTTAAAAAAATAAATTTGTGAAAAAAATAAGGAAAAAATAAGGTGAAAAACGAACGAAGAAATTACCTCCGATTTTTACCAAATTTGTGAATTTTTCTGTAGAGTTTTCCAAAATATTCTTTCAAACATACCTTTTCCTAAACATTCCAAACACAAAAAAAGAATAATCATCGAAATTAGTCAAGTAATTATTCAATTATTCGAGCCAAATAATACAAAATTAGTCAAGTCGAAATATCTTGTAATTTTATTTACATTTTTGCGAAATTTAGCCACGGTAAATTTTAATGAAAATCCACGTGAAGTTTAAGGTTACATACCTCAGTCATTGTACCGTGAGGCAGCTCTTATCTCCTAGCTCGAAGGTAAGAGCATCGCCACGGTACGTTAACACTAGAAGTATACACATTAATTATTGTGGAAGGTTATAGACTATAGAATGCTACGACCCATAAAATCCGACCGAAAAGAAAAAAATATATGAAAAGTCACACTCAGCAGGAGTGAAAAATAAATTCTGATATTATTTATGTCTATCACAGATTAAATCCTTTAGATGATTTTTTTTCACTTAAGTGTAGCTTTTCTGTTTCATCGACTTTCAAATTATGTTAAAAATGTTTTACAAGCTACGCGGAGACGAAATGATAGCGCGAGCGCGGGCGATTAAATGACATGTGAAACCATGGGCCACAGCTAGTTTCTTTATAAAAATCATCTACAACGAGCATGTACTAAGAGTAGCTATTAGCAATCGAAGCTCACTTCAGATTTGCCTTGTCCTACTTACATAAAAAAAAAAAAGAATAATCATCAAAATTAGTCAAGTAATTATTCAATTATTCGAGCCAAATATTACAAAATTAGTCAAGTCAAAATATCTTGTAATTTTATTTACATTTTGCGAAATTTAGCCACGGTAAATTTTAATGAAAATCCACGTGAAGTTTAAGGTTACATACCTCAGTCATTGTACCGTGAGGCAGCTCTTATCTCCTAGCTCGAAGGTAAGAGCATCGCCACGGTACGTTAACACTAGAAGTATACACATTAATTCTTGTGGAAGGTTATAGACTATAGAATGCTACGACCCATAAAATCCGACCGAAAAGAAAAAATATATGAAAAGTCACACTCAGCAGGAGTGAAAAATAAATTTGTGAAAAATAAGGAAAATATAAGGTGAAAACGAACGAAGAAATTACCTCCGATTTTTACCAAATTTGTGAGTTTTTCTGTAGAGTTTTCCAAAATATTCTTTCAAACATACCTTTTCCTAAACATTCCAAACACAAAAAAAGAATAATCATCGAAATTAGTCAAGTAATTATTCAATTATTCGAGCCAAATAATACAAAATTAGTCAAGTCGAAATATCTTGTAATTTTATTTACATTTTTGCGAAATTTAGCCACGGTAAATTTTAATGAAAATCCACGTGAAGTTTAAGGTTACATACCTCAGTCATTGTACCGTGAGGCAGCTCTTATCTCCTAGCTCGAAGGTAAGAGCATCGCCACGGTACGTTAACACTAGAAGTATACACATTAATTCTTGTGGAAGGTTATAGACTATAGAATGCTACGACCCATAAAATCCGACCGAAAAGAAAAAAATATATGAAAAGTCACACTCAGCAGGAGTGAAAAATAAATTCTGATATTATTTATGTCTATCACAGATTAAATCCTTTAGATGATTTTTTTTCACTTAAGTGTAGCTTTTCTGTTTCATCGACTTTCAAATTATGTTAAAAATGTTTTACAAGCTACGCGGAGACGAAATGATAGCGCGAGCGCGGGCGATTAAATGACATGTGAAACCATGGGCCACAGCTAGTTTCTTTATAAAAATCATCTACAACGAGCATGTACTAAGAGTAGCTATTAGCAATCGAAGCTCACTTCAGATTTGCCTTGTCCTACTTACATAAAAAAAAAGTTTGTCGTCTCTACTGTGAGAGACATTATAGATACAGTATAAGTGAATGTCGGCACGAAATGCACATCATTAATTTGTGTATCTATTAATTTATATTATATTTATAATTTATATTTATTGGCGTTAATTTTAAACAATTCAGTTAAAAATTGTAATTTTAAAACTGTTGCTGAATTATTGATTCCAATCAGGAAAGTAATGTATGACATCCATAAGGATTGTCCGTTTTTCGTAACAAATGTAAGATTTCTATTGTTTTTCAAAACATTTCTGTTTTTTGACGGCCCACAGGTCTTCGTAATGTCGCCAGCTCTATGGGCGAGTTCGATTCCTGGACAGGTCAATGTAGGAAACCACTTTTATGCATTTTCTTGGATCTAGGTGTTTGTGGTACCTTTGATCTTTCTGATTTCATAACACAAGGGGCTTTAGATACTGACTTTGGCACAAGAGCAATTTATGTGGTCCCTAGTGATAAATGTATTTATTTATTCATTTAATTTTGTCACGATAACAAGAAAAAGTCACGATAGCCGAGTGGTTAGGTCGGAATTTCGAGTCAAGACACCAGAGTTCGATCCCCAGGTGGCAGGCTAGTACCAATGGGTTTTTCTAAAACTTATGTATGAATTATATCGTTGGCTTGGACATAAAGACGGCGACGGGCTCACCACCTGTCACGTCGTCCCGAAATATCTTCGGTGGATGGCGGGTCGAAGAGACTTAATTGTCTAGACTAGACCTCTGTCTACCCCTGTATTGGGAATTGCGTGAAGATATTTCTTTTGATTTTGTATATTCATCAATATCAATAATGTTGGAATATTTTCAATGTTTTCATAGTTTACAGCGCTTCCTGAACGTTCTACGTTCTGTGTACATAATAGATGTTTGCGTTACATATTATATTTTTATTGTAAACAAAGTCTATCTATTACCCGACCTTTATAAAACGTAAGCTTTATAAGAGAATTTGTATTAAAAAATCTTAAATTTAATTTATGCCTAGCGGTTATATATGGTAATAAATACAGAAGTTTGTTTATCGTTCGAAGCAATAAATTTTTAAAAAAAGTATTCGGCAATAAAGAAACGCATAAGCTTTCTTTAATTGTATTTTCAAGGCTTGGCAAAAAGGGATGGCAGATTCACACGATAACATCTGACGACCAAAGATTACCCTCATCCATCCTTATTCCTTATTCTTTGTCATCTTGTTGCAGAATTTTCCTCATTCGTCCAGTAGAAGAACACCGGGCGCCATCTCCGTCACGTCCGCTTCGAAACTTTGAACTTAGTCATACGGCATGCGGTGAAAAACCACGTTTTAATTACGTAAGTTATAACAGACATTAAGAACTCAGACAGACAAGAAGACTCTTGATAGGCTGTAAAGAAATGAGAAAACAAAAAAAATATTAAAGTCAACTATTCCATTATTTTGCGACCTACGTGGCTGAGTTTCAACCGTATCTGTATTCATGATGTCTCCAACTCTGAGATCCGAGGAATGTTGAAAACATTACTTAATATAGTCTAGGTTCTGGGTGTTTGTGGTAGCTTCGTTGTTTCCGTTTGAGTAACACAAGTGCTTTAGCTATTCACCTTGTTGATTTTTGTGAATTATATTTAGACTATTAAGAGACATAAGTTACCTATGTGTCATGCATGTAGCAATAAGAACGATGGAATGTACACATATTTCATACATAGCAACTCTACTTCATTACGTTTGGTGCATAATTATCTAAAGTAAATGCCTCTGCTTCAATAACTATAATATAACTTGCGATTAGTCCTGTCTTGGAATAAATTAGCTGTACATAATAAAAAACTATCCTAAGTTTAAGCACTCCAGCAAAATACACATTTAGAAAAATAGCGTGAAAATCGGTTAAGTTAGTTTCGGAGTTTATTGTGTCTTGTGACACGTGAATTATATATAATAGATTAGCAGTTTTAGTTTGAGAGGGCGTGTAACATTTTGTTTTGTTAACACCTCGACGCTGTGCCAAGAAGTGCTAGTTAAGAAATAGCTATTGGGTAGCTGACCCTGCTTACTCTTAAACACACAAGCGCGCTTTAGAAGGTCGAAATTGTCAATTTTATTGCTCAAATGCTGGCTTAGTCGTTTCGTTTTTTATTCTAGTGACGTTATATTGTTAAAAATTTTCAGTTATTTCGTTACAAAATTATTAGTTTTTTTATTTCCAAAAAAAAGTTAATATGGCTTATATTATAAAAAATTTACAAAATGTACATACATGTTTCCCGTAGCCGTTTACTATATATTATTTAAATGCTATGTATATTTATAATACTCCAGACCAATAATACACCAGCTTGGAGATGATCATCATCAGTTCCAACTTTACACTCGGAAAATCAAATCTGATGACACTCTATTTTCTGATTTTATTTGATGTTAGAGACTACAGCTTCTTCTTAAGCAAAATTAAATGCCATGTTATTGGTTTAAAAAGTGAACACCTGCAAATTTTATTGATTTTCGTATCCATTGAAAACTATATAATTATAGGTATAAAGCATAGACGACCGATTTCCGCCACAGTGACTTGGACTATTGCTGGCGTTCGTGTGCTCGCAGGTGACTGACGTAACCGATTTTTGCGCTGAACGTGCGAGCACATTGAGCGCAAGTCAGCACCCCTCCAACATAATTGTAGGTGATGGCTGCAGGTGACCGAGCCTTGAGCGCGTCTCGTTTGAAATGGCATTTGTTATGTATTATTTAATATATATTATATACGTCAACCTCCGTGGACGAGTGGCTTAGATACCGGTTTTTATGTTATCGCCATGAGGTCCCAGGTTCTTTTCCCGGACGGATCCGTGTGAAAAAACACTTTCTGCATTTTCTCAAGTCTGGGTGTTTTTGATAACTTCGATGTTGCCGATTCCATGACACAAGCGCTTTAGCTACTTTCTTTGTGATCAGAGCAATATATATGATCATTTTCCTATCTATGTGTGTATTTACTATGTAAATTACTATTTATGCAACATTAACTCCATATTTCCGAAAATACAATATTAAATTTCATCTTCATTAATTCAGCCAACTGTAAAATTAAACATCTGCGTTCGTTTCGAATTGTAACTAACGAATCGGTTGTCGCTTTGTAACGCATAATTGCTTAAGCGTTTTCTATATATTTTGCGTTTATCATTGGCTTATTATTATTATTTTTTTATCTTTTTATCATATTTATTTCTTTCTTTCATCTTAATTTCTTTTTTATCTATTTATTTTTTTATCATATTTTCCCTATAGTGATCACACACTGAGGTCTCGATAGTTAAGTCCTTTCGATCCACCTTTAACCAAAGCTTATTTGCAACACAGCTTATTTGACAGTCACGATAGACAAGTGGTTGAGTGATCAGAATTCAGACTTCGGAATTCAATCAAAAGACACGAGTTCGTACCAATGGGTTTTTTCAAAACTTATGTATGGTTTATATAGTTGGCTTGAACATAACGGCGGTGGGCTCACCACCTGTCACGTTGTCCCAAAAACGTCTTCGGTGGACGGAGGGTTGAAAGGACTTTATTGTCTAGACTCTCTATCTACCCCTGTATTGGGAATGGCGTAAAGATATTTTTTTCAAATACTGGTCACATACAGATGTCTCGACAATTAAGTCCTTTCGAACCGCCTTTCACCAAAGCATGTCTGTAACATCGTGACAGGTGGTGACCCTATCATCGTCTCATTAATAATATTTCGAAATAGCGAACTGGCTCAGGGAAAGTAAATTTCAATATTTGTGTAACTAAGTTCACACAACAAAATAGAGATGCCTTTCAAATTACTCAACGGCTTGTAAAAGTCCACTGCAGGATATAGCCTTGTCCCGTTGCGGAGTTTTGCCATGATCGCATCATCATCTTGTACCTTAGATGCTGCTGCCTGTCGCCGTTCAGCTTTATATTAGTCTATTTTTTGAGATGGGTTTATTTCCTCTCGCCATCGACGACCTCCATGATCGTGTGGGGTACACACTGGTCTTCAAGTGGTCGCCAAATCTGAGGTCCCGTGTTCAATTTCCGAATGGGTCATTGTAAAAAAAAAATAACACTTTTTCTACATTTTCTCGGGTCTGGGTATTTGTGGTACCTTTGTTATTTCCGATTCCACAACACAAATGCTTTAGCTACTTACTTTAGGATCAGAACAATGTATGTGTTGACCCTGTAAATATGTATTTATTTATGTATGTATCTATAGGTAACAAATGCCATTTTAAAGATTTCCTTTAGTCCCCTCTAACGACACCCCGGGAAGAAATGGGGTGGTATAATATCTCAGTGAAACTGTAAGACACCAGTAATCCAATTACGAGTATCTAATACTAAATTATAAATGGTTTGTATAATTTACATTCTGTGGTACATTTCACCTGAATCGTCAGAAATGACCAGAAATGTAGAACTATCTGCAATTGGTTATTTTTAATTGTACATAGATAGCAATCGTTTAAATTTTACCACATTCAAATACAAATAACCTCCATGGGTGAGTAGTGTACACATCATTTTTAAGATGTCACCTGCTCTGAGGTCTCGAGTTCGGTTCGATGGGTCAATTATAGCAAACCACTTATTCTTCATTGTATCAATTCTGGGAGTTGTTTCTCATTGCATAACTAAAGTGCTTTAGCTACTTGTTTTGGGATAGGTACCTTATACAAAGTTGTCTCTATGCTGTAATACAGTATAATATAATATAATAATATAAAGTATTTAATACAGCATCCCAAAACATGCTCTCAATCAAATCACATCTGGGTATTTAGGTTTATCAACTTGAGTAGAGTTGTTTCAACGTTTATACGCATAAGTTGACTATAAGTTTAGTTCTCTACAAATCTCTCAGACTTCTTGCGCCTTCAAAGTTATTTCACTAGTATGCGTCTAACTGTTAATGTTTTCGCAACATGTGTTTATTGTCAAATGTCAAGATCTCGGCATTAAATTAAGGGTCCCCAGTTCAAAGTTTTCGGGCATACAAACAATATTACGCAGATGTTGTAGGCGTATATTGTATTAAATTTGAACTAAACTGAGTAACAAATTTAATTGTTTTATTAGGTTCATACGTATAAATAGTGAAAGACCTTACCTTCTTAATTAATGACAAACAGCTTTGGTCTGATAGCATACAGAGTTTGGAGGAATAAACTCATTAAGTTGTTTTTTTAATTTGGTGGAAAAACAGAAAGACTTTAATCTTAAATGATATTTAAAAAGTACTAGCAAATAAAATTCCTGTTAACTACTCCAACTAAGCTCTAATGATTGTCCGAAATTAGTTTATGTCAATAATCGAAAGACGGACTTGAACCTGTCACTTAAACCATTAGACTATTACAGGACACATAAAAATTAATGCTTTAAGTTCACAATTTGTTATCCTTTTGATAGTAAATTATTATCCTTTTATAGTCAAAATAACAAAAATTAATAAAATAATTAAACTCTTTGCTACCGGGCTTACCAAAGGCGGGTCGTTATTTATGTCATGGATAAATCATTATGTTTTTATTCCTAAGCATTACTTGTCTCTAAGTGACCATGTACACATGAATATATTAATAAAACAAATCACAATAGCAAAAAAATAGTATAGACATAATTCAAAATGTCTGTATCCATTGAAGCTTTGTCACTTTGAAATGATCGTTGGATGAATCAAAAAGAGGCATTGTATTTGTGTTCCGTGAAATAAGCGATGTGGTTGTAAAAATATTAACACGCGTGAACACTGCCTTTCACTTTCAATGGCGGCAAGTTCGTTCGCACGGCCTTACGTCACACTGTTCGCTAACCAATGCGTTTTTTTTAATACATCGTATAATTTCGTAATACGCTGCACATAACATGTAATATGTTATATTCAAGTCAATAATAGCTACTCTAAAGGTCGAAGAAAATTTTTGAAGCGTAAAATAATTGTAGTTAATTATTCTCAATACCATTTTACATTAAAAATATGATTTTAAAACTCACGACAGCCGAGTAATAAGCGGGGTGATCTGATTTCGAGTCAAGAGAGTCAACCAGAGTTCGATCACTATGTGGTAGGCTCGTACCAATAGGTTTTTTTCAAAACGTATGTACGATTTACATCGTTGTCTTAGACATAAAGACAGCGAAGGCTCGACACCTGACGTTGTTCCAAAAAATGTCTTCGGTGAAAGGTGGGTCGAAAGGACTAAATTGTCTAGATCTCTATCTACCCCAGTATTCGGAATCATGTGGAGATATTTTTTTACTGAAACTCAATTTTAGACTTCTCTCTTTGCTTAACAACACTACCAGTAAAGATCTACTGCAAGATAGGTAAAGGGTTTTTTCCATAATCATCACATAGCACTTCGCAGTACCAGATACTTTAGACATTACTGTCACCGGTTGGCTGAATTTTGGTCTGGTATTTCTAGGATGGTCAAACCGCAATTTCTCAGTAGCATCTTAAGACACTTAAATATACATCAATGTTTATCTTTGTAAACATGTATATATGTATGTATTTTGTACCTATAGTTTGGACACTACGACGGTGATTTGCTCACCACCTGTCACGTTGTCACCAATATGCCTCAGTGAAAAGTGGATCGAAAGAAAATGAATAATGCAGTTCAGCATTATTCACTACTGCACTGACTACATCTGCCTACCACAGTATTGGTAAATTGCTTGTAGAACAAAAAATCTATCTCATAGGTGTCTATTTCTGCTTTTGTATTGTGTAACCATTTAATGAAAAAAAAAGAAAATATCTTCACGCAATTCTCAATACAGGGATAGACAGAGGTCTTGTCTAGACAATTAAGTCCCTTTGACCCACCTTCCACCGAAAATATTTTCGGTACAACGTAACAGGTGGTGAGCCCGTCGCCGTCTTTATGTCCAAGCCAACGATATAATTCGTACATAAGTTTTTGAAAGACCCATAGGTACGACCCTGCCAACTGGGGATCGAACTCGGGTCTAATGACTCGAAATTCCGACCACCCAACCACTCGGCTATCGTGACTTTTAATACATGAGTTTTTGTCTCAAAATGAGTTTTTGTCTCTACATCAGAATATAAATAAAAAGAATAGCTATAGTAAAAACTGTGCATTGTGTTAACACATATTTGCGTACAATAGAGTCGTAACTGAATTGCTTTCTTCAAGCGCAGTTTCACTACATGTCGTCGACTTATTAAACAATGTGTTATCACTTCTACACGCTTCGCCTGTTATAATGTATGCTAGAAACAGATACATATCGCATCAGTTATCACGTCATGGACAAGATTACTAGAAATTTCAATAACACTTTCTTTTTAATTATGCATATACAATTCTGGCACCCTTTTAGATTTGAATTGCCAAAAAAAAGTTTTTGAAATTTTTATTATAAATCAATTCATATTTCGAAAACCATTTTGCTCTTCAAAACAAGTTTATCTCTCTTTCATATAAATTTATCAAATTATCACACTAAATTCTATGTGTGTAATTATATGCCCTTTGCTATGTGTGACTTCACTGCGACTGATTACGCTGATCTTCTCGTAGAAGTTAGTTGCACATGAAGAAGTTTAATAGAAACAATTATTGTTACTTAAAAAAAGTTGTTATTATTGGCACTGCTATCATAGCTCTGGTGTAATCCTAGTCTATAGCTCTTTTTATCCGTTAATGTTTTCTATATCAGTAATATAATAATAACGAGATTTGAGAAATAAATAAAATTTATTAATAAATAATAAAATATATGAATAAACATCGAATTGTAGTCAACTTTATACATTGCTATGATCCCAAAAAAAGTAGCAAAAGCACTTGTTTTCAGGAATCTGAAACAATTTATTATTATTTATTTCTGATCGGCTAAAAATAGAGCTATTCGAAGTATACATTACTTGCCATCACTCAGTCACAGTCACGTTTCTACTTGTAAGGATACAGGGGTCACTGAACCACATCTGTTGGGAGAAAAGTACGCGATTCAAATATTCCGCACTAGTAACAAAAACTATAATTTATTTGAAGCAATTGATGTCCAATTTCCATTTAAAAAAAATAGATATCCCGAAGCTTTAAAAAGCAAACCCAGAAAAAACAATGAAACAAACAAGCCCAAGAGCGTATACCAAAAACTGAATTACTCAGAGGTCGAGAGAGTTTAGTTTCTTCAATGTACCTTTTCTAGATCTCTGTCGACACCATTATTAGGAATAAGCGTGAATAAGATAAATGTGAATAAGAAGAAAAGGACATTTCATGACAGCTTATTTTGTGGTACCATGGTATTTAGTTAGCCTGTACACTAAGCCAGTCCAGTATACAACAGTAATAAGCAGTAAAAACAAATAGTACAGAATACAGTCCAAACAGTAGATAAGTTTAGAAAGGTTTATAAAGTAATAGCCTCCTAGAGATCAAAGTCGACTTTCATGTTAAATATCTTATTCCTTATTAAGTATAATAAGAATTAAGGTGAGATACAAACGACATTATTCACCTTTTATTCAATACGCCATGGAAATTGGCGACTTACAACACTTTAAAAACTTACTTTGGGATCAGATCAATGTATGTGATGTTGTACCTATGATTTTTTTTAAATATATTTCATTAAAAATAAGAAATTCTCTCACAATAGTTTTCGCCGGAAATGGCTCACTATTCAAGAGAGGCGTAACTCTAGAATCCTTTCTACTCTCTTTTCGATCTTGAATGATCAAACTATCTTTTCTTATCTAAAGAATAAATTTCAGTATCTCTCTTCTACCCATTATAAGGTTCTTCGCTCTTTTGCTAATCATAAGCTAAGTATCTCGCAACATTTTATCGGTTTCATGGGTAACTCATTTAAGATTCAGGCTCTACAGAGGCTACACTGATCTGGAACTCTTTACTCGAAGACATCAGAAAAGATTGCTTTCAAACGTATGGTACGTGAACACATATTAAAATCATCAGACAAACATTCATAACTAATCATATGTATTATATTTTAGGTATTTATGTATGTATGTATATATGTGCTATTTATTTATATCTATATATGTAGAATATGTTTATATATGTATGTTTGTATGTATGCTATTCGTTTGTCTATGTACATATACTTGTATTTATATATAAATAAATAAATTTAATTAGCCTATCTTATTATCCATATTATTTATGCACCTACTCGATTTCCTATATTTCTCCACGCCCTCAGTTGACTGGCAGAGAATGCCAAAAGGCATTAAGTCCGCCCATTGTTATCATTTTGGTGTAACAAAAAAGTATAAATAAATTACAAATTAACGGACATGACGAAATACGTCAGCTGTTGTTGTTGTTCTGCATTAAAACCTCGAAATCATTGCGTTTTGAGTGCATATTAAACGCAGATAAAACGCAACAACCAAACATATTAACGACAAACATGTAATTAAATAAACTCTACCTGAATTGGTACACAGTAGCTAATAAGCTCACACGTGTGTAATAATGCCTTTGCATGCATGCATGCCTTTTAACGGGTTTAAGATTTTTTTATCCATTCGTATTTCCCAATATTGGTGTATAATAAGTTTGTAGTAGATTTATATTTCACTCGATTTTATTTGAGACAATACTGCACTGCACAGCATCCAAGCTAATAAGATGTTGTCTTAAAAAATTTATTACAGTAAACCTGAATAAAAAGGGTTATCTAATATAAATTAATACATGGAATCAGTTCATCCCTTAAATGATACAAGATTTCGCTTTCTAAAGGACGGTACCCCCGGCTGGTGGAAGCGGCTGGTCACAATAGAACTAGTTCTTATATCTAATAAATAATAATAATAGTAGTATATACAAAGAAGAAAGTATATTATATAGAAAGAAGTTGAATCACAAAGAATGCAGGATTTGCACTTTAATTATGGAATCAGAAACAACGGAGGTACCTAAAAAACCAGACATGAAAAAAATGTAAAAAAATTGTTTTGTTGTTTCCACATTGACTCAACCGAAAATCGAAACCGGGACATCAGAGCTATCAAAGCTAGAAAATCGGTGTATACGCCACGCATCCGCGGAGGTGAATGAAAAAACTCCATTAAAATTTTAGTAATTTTAATGGAGGTTTTTCATTCAACGTAGAAATGTAGCTATCGTTCTTAGTAGCATGTCACGAGAAGTATGCCTGTACGATTATTGTAGTTTTATTTAGTCAATAAATATTGTAAATATAAACATATTTTGTTGCTGTAAGAAAAGTATTGACATTGTCACCCAATTAGTCTTTAGACATTCTAAACATACACCTCGGTTAACAGACCGAATTAACGAAATACGTAAAAAAAATACCACCCGTAACGATCCAATAAATTCAACGGTAAATAGGTGGCGCAAAATTTAAATTCATTACCGATTCCACCGAAGCCCAAAAGACAATTGCCCAGTTTTAAAACGAACCGGTAACAAAGTCACGGCGCCGTAATCATTACGCAACGAACCACACCGTTTCATCT
The DNA here is from genome assembly GCA_029286605.1 of Sericinus montela. Taxonomy (NCBI): domain Eukaryota; kingdom Metazoa; phylum Arthropoda; class Insecta; order Lepidoptera; family Papilionidae; genus Sericinus; species Sericinus montela. The sequence continues at coordinate 1,450,307 of JAGSMR010000065.1, read as the reverse complement.
TTTATTGAATAACCAAATAAAATCTTCATTCCACTGTATAATTAAACAGCCAACTCCGCGGGCACAAAAGGAAAGTTGCCGAAACTAAATATTGACCCAAAAAGTTTGGCCCAATCTGGAAATGAATAAGAGCTGTATTGTTTAAAGGATATTAAAGGAAATTGAAAAGGATACATATTTTCGTAACTTGAAGAAGAGCTATAACTTTCAAGCCGATCCTGTCCTATGGTAATAATATTATAAATATCAAATAGCTTTAGAAATCGTATGTTTGTTACTCAATCACGTCAAAAGTGAGAATTTGAATCGAGTTTGGTACACCCATAATTCACAACTTACATACATACATGCATAATCTGGCTTTGAAGGTCTACTGCTAGAAAATCTCCTCTCCTCTCCTCTCCTTTCCTAGCAGTAACGATAGCCGGGTGATTGTGTGATCGGAATTCGAGTCAAGAGACCCGAGTTCGATCCCCAGGTGGTAGGCCCATTCAAAACTTATTATTTTGTTGGCTTGGACATAAAGACGGGGACAGGCTCACCACCTGCCACGTAGTCCCAAAAAAGCTTTTCGGTGAAAGGTGGGCCGGAAGGACTTAATTGTCTAGAGCTTTGTCTACCGCAGTATTGGGAATGGCATGAAGATATTTTTGCTTTTACTCTACCAACTTAACTACATTACTGGGAGAAACGGACTCCACTTTACTTCCACTTATTCCAAATCCTCCACTTTCAATTACAATTACAATTATTACTTAAATAATTCTTTGAAACAGTAATTAATCATTACGTTATTAAAATTAAATCATCGTTGTTATAATTTTTAAATTAACCATTAATTAGTTAATTATTAGCCATCATGCATCATATCTTATTATGTAAATAAAATAGTTATATTCAAGCAGTTCTTGGGTCAGGTTATATGAGCTGATTTAAATTCCAGTGCCCGTACAACCATAATAGTTAAAATACAAAGTGGTCAACCGTTAATTTGTCGAAAAAGCATTTCGCGGTCCAAGAAGAAATATAAATATATATCACAAGGTAATTTTTTGTAACACTCTCCAGCAAAATAAGTTAGGGTATTTCTAATAGTTTCTTAATAAACTATTCCAATAACATTTTTTTTTCATACACAGATTTGTAAAGCAAATAATTTTTTTGTAGATATATTGTTAGACGTTATTTTTGTTTATAGATTTTTATGATTGATTTTTTATTATTATTGATTTTATTAGATTACATTATAGAGTATATTTTATCAGAGTGTATATGCCATCACAATATCAGCCACCCTACCCCTGACCGATTTGCTTAGTATTAGGATGTCATTTATACATGACGGTTAGTTACCTCGGTCTGAGTACCATATATAACTAAGCTGTATGCTAACGTTTATGTGTCTAAATATCGTTTTTTAATATTTTTGTTTAATTGCTGTTTCGGAAACTACTCCAACGACTTGTACGGTACTTTGTGTTTAAGTAATCTTTCACATTCCTAGTTTTTTAGAAGAGGAATTAAAAAAACCTTCAAGAAGCATTTTTGAAATAAATACTAAAAGATCAACTGATATATGGAATTTCTTTCACCTGTTTCTTCTCCGTTAGAAGAACCTCTTTACAAAACGGTGGTAGGTTAAAAAAAAACTTACTAGAGAATGATTAAATTATTTGATTTGATTTCATAAAAAATATTCATAATACACCATACATTAACGCCTAACTTTATCACACAAGTACTAACAATTTCTAGGCGTCAGGCAGAGGAACAGTTTTATGGTATCTTTTTCCACCTTGTATCTCTAACTAATCAATTATAGATTTCAAATTTATTTTATATTGATTATAAATGTATTGTCTCTATTGTATTACCTAATTTATTAAAATTATGCATTTTGGCACGCATAACAATTTCTGTTCATTAATGGAAAACAAAGCGTATGAATTACGATGTCAAAGCCAAGAGGGCTTACGTTGACTAAGTATCTCTGTCATAATATGAATATTTGACTCAATGTTGAAGGTCTCATAATTCTCTCAATTGTATGTTATTTGATACTAGAAAAAAACCTCTCAGTCTGTACATTAATACATGTAACTAGAGAGATGTAATCTTCAGAATTCTGAATTCGGAGAGAAAAGTAAATCACATAGCTATGTGAAAAGAAATAAAAATGGCACATACTTTTTTCCGTTAATATTGCGCAAATTTATTACAGTAATATCATAAGTATTTTAACCCAAAATTATTGCATTACGTTTATATGTGGTGTCGGTGTAAGAATTATAACACCCCCTTTCTTCTGGTGGGCGACAAAAGAATTGACTAAGAACAATCCTTAAAAATTTCAATGGCTCATTTGAGACAATGGAGTAGTCGAATCGATCTTGAACATTTCTAAGCCAACGTAATATAGACCATTTACGGGCAACAGCATCTGAGGTGCGTGGCATTCGCGTGCCAAGCGCGGCGATTCTAACAATTCAACCTTATTTAAAGGACCAATGTCCTCTGGTTGAGTTTCTCAGATTGTTAAGAGGTTAATAAACATTAAACAAATTGAATCGCTAAACCATTCAGTCATTTAAAATGGTGTAAGGTCGCCTATAGTTGTTTTAATAATTTACTAAATTTTAAATCAACGAATATAACCAAACATATGTGCAGAGATATTTACTATATCATCAAGTTACAAAAAAAGAAACAAATATTATATGATTAATGTGTTTCGTTTGTTTTTTCTTTTCAGAAAATGAAGTTGACCTTCTACTTTATTGTAGCAGCGTTCACCACTGTAGCTAGAGGAGCAGTAGACGTTGAAAAAACTGTCCAGCAAGTTCAGAGCATACTTAAATCTAATTCTTTATTACCAAGACTGACACGTGACGAGATACTTCAATTATTAAACGATATAAGAACAGAAGATGCGAAGAGTAAAATACCATTGAAAGAGCAAGAAAAAGAAGAAAAAATAAAAGTCAATAAGAGTCCAGCCAAAACTGAATCAAGGCCTTCAACGCAACTGCTAAATATTAAAGAAAATAAACCACGCGATATATCAAAGTCAGAATTCGTAGCCAAAAATACTATTGAAACTACAACAAAAAGTGGTCCTAAGCTGGCACTGGTATTGCCATATACACCTCGAGATGGATCTTCTTTACAAGAATTATACACTAAACCACCACGTATTGAAATAGTACCAGAACCAAAAACAACCAAAAACTATGAAAATACTTTAAAAGTAAAACAAAATGCACCAACAAATTCTAACATTGATGATCAACTTAAAAGTTTGTATAAGAATGAATTCCCTGAAGAATTACAAACATTTTTAGATGCTCATGGCTTAAAAGGTGTTCAAGGACAAGACAATTTTTTGTTACCACTTGATGGTTTCAAGCCTCTCCCACCGGCAAAAGTTATAGATGGGTCTGTTCAATTGCCAGAAAGTATATTATTAGCTTACGATTTAATATCTCCATCGGACAGTAAACCATCTTCAACTAATAACAAAGCAGTTTCTCAAAATAATTTCTTGTACGAACCATTACCACCGAAATATCCTTTTGAGCTAGACACATCTTCCTCAGAAATAAAAGATACTGTCCTTCCTTTAGATTTGCCAAAACCCAGGAAGACAAAAGCAGTAACTCCGACACCGCATTATGAACCGGTAGATTACGACTCTGTTAAAGTGATACCATTGAACAAAGGCCCTAGCCCTATAGATGATGAAAAAATTATTTTCGATACGGAATTAAATAAAAGACAGACTAATGTCACGCAAGATGACAGTAATGCAACTACCAACGCAAATCCATCCGAAGAGTCTACTACCATTGCTAATGAACTTAAAACTTCCGCTCCTGTCTTAGATAATGACCCTGGTGCATCTATTGCCGATTTAGAAGATTCTTTTGGAGGTGTGGCGCCACAAGAACCAGGAGATTCTGTACTTCCTCCTCCTAGAAAAAATGGATTTTATTGGATGTTAGATTGGAACACTTTTCTTGAAGTTGGTGATGGAGACACAAAAGTTAATATACGATTTGAACCAAAACTAGGAGATCCACAAATGTTTCTACCTGTAAACGTTCCCTGATGGTTTAGGTTTTCTTTATCGTGGCAAAGATTTGAGTAGTAGTCTAGTCTATATATTTAGTATTTTAATAGTTCATTAATTTTAGAGAAATACATAATTTATAAATGACTAGAAGTTTTGTAACATTGTCCTACAACAACAATTTTATTATTAACAATTTTTAAGAATATTTACAGATTCATTCAAAAATAAGTTATATACATAAGAAAGTCAGGTTCATAAATAATGTTTTTAACATACGTGTCTCAATTTTAAATGTAAAATAAATAATAAGTAAATAAATATCTTCACGCTATTCCCAATACAGGGGTAAACAGAGGTCTAGTCGAGACAATTAAGTCCCTACCTACTAAAATCTACCTTCCACCGAAGATATTTTCGGGACAATGTGACATGTGGTGAGCCCGTCGCCGAATTTTAAATATGATGATAAAATTTAAATTATATCAATAACACTTTCGTATTACTAAGAATGCAGTTGAAAATGGAAGTAAAGGAGTGTTTTTTTTTTGGAAGTGGAAAGGAGTGTTTTTTATTTCAATTGAACTATAATGCTATCTTTCAACGCCAATTGTCACCTAGGTACTTTTTTGTTTAGGTCTCTATCACTATTTGACCAATGGAGAGATTCAGTGACCTGTTCTCTCGAGCTACCTCGCCAGAAAAATGCGTGAAGATTTTTATTTGACGATCTCCATGGACGAGAGGCATACACATTGGTTTTTATGGTTTCAGACTTAGACGTAGATGCCGGTTACCAATCAGTTTAATTTTAATTTCATATTTTTTGAGATGGTTATATGATTATCGCGCAATTTATCTATAGTCTATTGCATTTTTAGAGAACATAGCATTGATTAGTACTAGGATTACCCTACCTTTGTTTTAGGGACAAGTCAGTTCACATGAGGACTATAATAAAATAAACTGTTACTAAATAAAATGTAAGTAAAGTATATTGTTATATTAAAGACGTTTGGAGAATAAACCGAAATAAAAAATATTTCTGCCACCAAACAATAGTTGATCCAAATGGTGATGTAATTGGTACAGATGACCTCCGTGAACAAGAAGCGTACACATAGTGTCGCCAGCTTAGAGGTCCCGGGTTCGATACCCGGACAGGGTAATGAAGAAAATGTGATTTTCTCCATTAATTCTTTATTTTCTAAGGTCTGGGTGTTTGTAGTACGTTCTTTGTTTCTAATTCCATAACACAACAGCTTTAGCTACACGGTGATATTGGCCTTATGTACTTATGTATGTGTGTATTTATATATGTATGTAAGTATGTATGTATGAATGTATGTAAGTATGTATGTATGTATGTATGTATGTATGTATGTATGTATGTATGTATGTATGTATGTATGTATGTATGTATGTATGTATGTATGTATGTATGTATGTATGTATGTATATATGTATATATGTATGTATGTATGTATGTATATATATATGTATGTATGTATATATATATATATATATATGTATGTATGTATGTATGTATGTATGTATGTATGTATGTATGTATGTATGTATGTATTTATGTATGTATGTACGTATGTATGTTTGTACGTATGTATGTATGTATGTTTGTAAGAGATCCAGTGTAATCAATTCGTTTTATTCGTTCAACCTGGGTAGCGACAACATCTACAACCTTCTTTTGAAATGTTTTGCAAGTGTTTTAGGATACAGTGGCCACTTAGAGACTAAAATAAATCGAAAACAATAGCACAGCAACCAAATGGTACGGTTCGGTGAACTCGTTGGTACACTGCGGCGTTTCGTTGTAAAATACAAGTTTCTGTTATTACCTACAGGTGTTTCACTTACACAGGCTAATTGTTACTTGAAACTTTATTCTACATTTACGACTCCATCTACACTCACACTTTCCTCGCTCTTTACATCTTCGTTCGAAATATTATCTTGCATTCTATTTTTACTACCGAGTCTAGTACCTATTTGAGTCGTTGCACTTTTAAAGCTAGATAATTTAAAATTGTTCTTAATATGGATACTATTTTTTTTATTAATCCTAAGTAATTAAGCACGATAGCCGAGTGGTTGGGTGATCAGGATTCGAGTCAAGCGTCCCGAGTTTGATCCTCAGATGTCAGAATCGTACCAGTAAGTAAGGTAAAATTTTATCGTTTGCTTGGACAAAAGATGGTGAAGGGCTCACCACTACTCGCCGGCTCCAAAAAATGTCTTCGGTGGAAGGTGTGTCTAAAGGACTTTATTATCTACTCTTCCATCTACCCTTCTATTGGGAAATCGCGGGAAGATATTTGTTTATTTATTTATTTATAAGGAAAAACTATACGATATTCCCAATACTGGGGTAGACCTTTAATCCTTTCGATCGACCTTTCAGCAAAGAAACCTATTGGGACAACGTAATAGGTAATGAACCTGGCACCGTCTTTATTGGACATAAAAAATATAAATCGTACATATTTAAAAAAAAAACTCTCATCCGGGGATCAAAATCAGGGTCACAACTGTAATTCCGATCACCCAACCACTCAGCTATTGTGAATAAAAATTCCAGTCTAAGACAGTGGATAGGGCTGGAGCCCTAGTGGACTTAATATGAATAAAAGTTTTTTTTAGTTCACTCTCAGTATTCAACCAATGTTATTAAAGTTCACGGTTACGACTAGAAATTTTGTATGATAGTAGTTTTTACAGATGTAAATCAGCGATGAAACTATGCAAACTGACACACATACATTTTACTTTATTTATATCGTTGGCTAAAAGATGGTTGATGGTTGGATAAAGACTATGACAGGCTCACCACTTTTCACGCTGTCCCAAAAAATGTCTTGTGTAAAAAGTTAGGTAAATGGACATAATTGTCAAGATATCTGTCTACCATAGTATTGGGAATGGCGTGCAGATGTTTATGTATAGATAATATCACTTGATTAGTATCTTTAGTAGTATGTTTAGATAACTAGTTTGAAGCTAATCCGATACGGTAGTCCCGGGGGATGAATCCATCGGAAGTTGAGCGTGAAACTGACGTACTGTAATCAAAGTTTTAGACATGGTACTTCAAAGTAAGCTCCACTAATCATTATCATGATAAAGCGATATTTAAATTGAATTTAGAAACTAACGCTTCCATAATACACATTCATAACGGTCTGTAATAGTCCACTGTGGAACATAGACCTCTCCGGTAAGAGAGGATCTGCTATACCACGCTTTGCAAGCGGCTTGGCGAGCGCAGTACCTAATTCTTCGCACTCCAGACGCTGCCACTAATATTATTAGGTATTTTTGTCCAGCCGTCCATCGACTCTGTCCTAGACTTTTCTCTTAGTCGGCTCTTATGACACCCAAGAAAAAAAATGAAGCAGTAAATCCTTACGTCGACATAAATAACACTTTATTAACGCTAGGAAAATTAAAACTTGTCATGACTTTGAGTAGACTTCTTCTCTCCGAGTATGAGAAAACTATTGCGCGATGAACTTCGTTTAAGACTTTAAGATGAGTTTACACATTTTTTTAACACTAAGTCATGGAGACAGTGCAATAAAGCGCGAAAGGCAGCGAAACAAAGATCAGTGGGCAGAAGTAGCATAAATCCGATCACGTAGCTTAGGAACAGATAACCCTTGGAGAAAAAAGTTCTGGAGTGGCAACTTCATTTAGACGAGGGATGAATGACACAGTAACAATCTTTTTAGCAAACTTAAGGGGAAGCCAATGCTCATCAGTTGACACTTAAAAGACTGAAAGGAAGGAGAGTAAAATAAATCGTTTACTCGGGTCATAAGAAATATGAATTGTAAACTGAGCAGGTAATTTAAAAATATTAAATAAACATAAATTGTTAAAATCTTTAAATGTAATTTTAAGGATTTTATCATACATAAAAGTAATTATATTGCATCCGAAATATATATACAGACAATATATCAATATATACAAACCAAAAACATAATCATATAACATCTAAGTAAAATGTATTGCTCTTACAATATATCACTCTACTATAGCATACCCTTTAACATATCTAAAGATCATTTCGTTTTATACGTATCATAATAAACTCAAATTTATAAGCACTACGTGGAATTCACAATGTATTCTGAGTTTAATATTTTATTAGAATGTATTAGAGCTATCCATCGTTCACTGGCTCGACTTACTGAAATTTCTCAGTTCGCAGGAATTCTTCGGACTAGAATTAATTTATGATTGTCTCTGAATAACCTTAAAAATTATACAGTGGGATGGAAGATTCTCCTTGTGAAACACTGTTTTTATCTAACACCACTGTTAACTCACTTAGCACTGTTTACTCACTTATTGAAAAGGGACTAACCACAACCACCACCACAAACTAAATTCTTTTAATTTCCATATTAATTTTCTCAGCTTATTTAGGCCTATAGGAATTACAATACACTTGCAATATAAACTAAAAGAAGTTATTGTATGTATTGTTTTGGTGTAATATTTGTGACTGTATCACCTTCACAAAAGTTTCACTTCATGTCGTGACATGTTCCCATATAAACTTCACTCATTATTCTCCCCCTCTTTTAAAAAAAGATACGTGTATATTTATTTCTAATCGAAACCAAAAGTAGCAAGCTCTTCTCGAACATTCCACAAAATTCTAGAACATCCTGGAAATGTTCTCAAATGTTATAGAATGCTCTCGAATACTACCATTTGTCTGGACTATTTTAGAAATTTCTGAATGGCGAAAATTTAAACCCTTATATCTTTAAAAATAATGTTTAAGTAAATGTGGGATTTTTCTTCATTAATAAGATATCCACAATATATAACTCCCTTGATCGTACCGAACTCATTTCGGGGTTTTAGCAGCACGCACTTGTGTAATTTGTTTTATCACATAAATTTATTTTAATTTGACATAATGAAATTGATTGTACATTTCTATATACCAAAGAATAATAAAGAACCATAACATTGAAATAAAAATATTAAATTTTTTATTTGTTTACAATAATACACGTAGTCGATTAAAAATAATTGCCAAATAATTACCAAATCGTTTTCCAGATACCAATTTATTACAACTACAGTTTTTAGATATTTGATCGTATAAAAAATCAGGACGTTTAAAAAATAACATGTCGTAAATTTATTGTAAATGTAATAGATTATAATAATAAATATATACATAGATAGGGACAGCGTCATATACATTTCTCCGATCCTAAAGTAAGTAGCTAAAGCGTTTGTGTTAGGAAATAACAACAGAGGTACCACAAACACCTAGACCCAAGAAAATATAGAATAGTGGTTAGCTTCATTGATCCACCCGAGAATCGAACCCTGTGTAACCGAACCAGCGTATAACTCGTTCACGGAGGTCGTCGAATTGAGTTGTAGACAATTTCATTTCAATACGGAAGATTTTACTTCGTTACTTATATAAATTAAATAATATTTTTCTTAACAGATTATCTTCGGTATTTTCGTAGGGGATATGAGAGCTTTGAAGTAATAAAATTATTTTTAAAACGTAATCTATCAATAACACCCACACGAGCGAATTCGCTGAAAACCAACAAATCCCTTATAATATTTCTTTTTTATTACAAAATTGGCTTGCTTGTGCAAAGATTTATAAATTGAAAACATCATAGGTGAATCCCCTTAATACTTCGAACGTGTTTTATCTCAGTTTTTCGACTCCAAGTAAAAATTATGGATATATCGAAATTCATACGAAAAATCAGAAATACTATCAGCTAAAATTATAAAACAGCAGCTAAAATTAAAAAATGTACTTCCAATAATGTGTTGGTCACAGACAGTTTTAGTTCTTTTAGTGCAAGTTTCGCAAGAGCTAGACCCGATCAGAGAGTTGAATTACTATTTATATTGTTATTTTTTTTCTATGAACAGTAATTACTTTTAATTTTTAGACAGAGTTTTCTTCTTTTCGGGTTTCCTAACAGAGGGATAGCCTTGAATGAATTAATTTGATTCAATTGAAATGTTCGTCTATTATATTTCCTTGAATAACTTGGAAATTGTTTCTTTTAAAACAGAAGCATATGTGTTTTACATCCTCACTCTCATGTCATTCATTTCATATGTCACACGATGCAAATTTATATTTATTTTCCCTCTAGCCACATTTATGCGTTTGAGTCCTATAAGGGTTCCGTTTTTTTATTTGGATGTACGGAACCTTAAAAATAAACGTGCAGCGTTTTTATTTTTACGAGTGCGACCACATAGAGACGGCGCAAGACTTTTTGAAAGTTCTTTCATGAAGTGATTTACACTTTATATACAGTAAAGTTATGAAGTCGTCTTAAATCTTTGCAAATAAATATAAATATGTCTGTCTGCGAGATTCGAATAAATATGTTCTTTTCGTGTATTCCTATACCTAACCAATCTCATAAACCGCGATAGCTGAGTAGATGCGTGATCGATATACGAATAATAAACCTGAGTTCAAATCTGAGTTTTCCTAAAAACTTATATCTGATTTGTATCGTTGTGTCTTAAGAGAGGCAATTACAGTGGCAAGGCAGTGAAATGTGGGTCGAAATAACTAAATTGTCTAGACCTCTCATTATCCCAGTATTGTGTGTGTGTAAATAATAAAAAATCTATGTATAGTTATTTACACTGAATGTACTAAAAAGTTTAACCGTGTGGTAACTGTGTAAAAATGTTGGCATTCCCTTTCTTTCCGTGGGTGTCGTAAGAGGCGACTAAGGGAAAGGGCCTAGAATATCCTAATGGCAACCGATAGATGGCGGGATAACCATTTCAAAAAATGTCAGACCAAAATAATGAGATCCAAGATGGGCAGCAGCGTCTAGCAATTATGGAAAATCCTCCCCTTGGGAGAGACATATGACCTGCAGTGAACTTTAACAGGCCGTTATGTATATACGTTTGCATGTATGCACTAAAAAGTTAAGATATCAATTTCAGTCTATGCAAATAAATAAAGTTTGTCTGTCTGTGGTATTCGTATAAATATTTTCTCGTCTTGTATTCATTTACCTAGGCAATCTAAAGATGTCTACAACAAATAAAAAGAAATAAATAACAACGTTTATTTAGGCTATATTTGGAATTACGAATATATCAAATAAATGAGCTTGAATAACAATAGTTTCGGTCGTGTCCGGGGGTTATTGATATACCAGTTTATATTCTTCCATTGAGTGTCGTAAATAGTGGATACAGCGCATTTTTTTTTTATTTTCACGCACAGGAGCAACCGGAAGGCTATACAATTTAGTCCTTTTCCCCACATTTTATCGGGACTTGTTTTTGGATAACTTAACAGGTGGCGAGTCCGTCGCCGTCCTTATGGCCAAGCTGATACTATAAATCGTACATAAGTTTTTAAAGACACCCATTGGCACGAGCCCTGGAGTGCGAACTCGGGTTTCTTGACTCGAATTCCGATCGCCCAATCACTCGGCTATCGTCACTTGGAATAAATATGTCATCATATAGTCTATTGAATTCTAGTAGGTACGTTTATACACATAAACGGCCTGTACTATGAATAATGGAGTAGGTATAAACAAATAACGGTCTACATCGATTTAGGATGGGAAATTGGTTTAGGGTTGATCGCTCGTTATATCTAGAAGATTAAACGGATTGTGTACTTACGGGAAAGATAAAAATATAACAATAATTCCGAGTTTATTATCATATTTTTTTGCTGATTACTTGCTTAAATTTTATACGAATGCCAAATATTGAAAATCACTAATCGCTTCTGTAACTTTATAATAGCATAAGAATATGCCTATTCTTTCCTTGGATGCTGTCTGTTTATTAGTTATAATATAAGCCAATTAAAAAAATATGGATTAAAATCACGACAGCCGAGTGGTCGGATGATCGGAATTCGAGTCAATGGAAATGGCAGACTTGTACCAATGGATTTTTCAAAAAGTTAAGTACGAATCATGTCGTTGGCTTTGACATAAAGACGGCGACGGACTCACCACCTGCTATGTTGTCTCAAAAATATCTTCGGTGTAAGGTGGGTTGAAAGGGCTTAATTGTCAAAACCTCTGTCTGCACCCGTATTGGGAAATTACATGAAGATATTTTTTTACTATTGATATTGAAAAAGTCGCAAGATTATTCACGAATTTTAAGTTTCGGTACAAGCAAAACCTAAACCAAACTTTCGGTCTTTTACTAATTAACATTGAAGATGTCAGAATTACTGTAAATAAATGGCACTTCTACATAAAACTATAAAGATAATATTCTTTCCTTTTTTGTTTGTTGTTTGTTTTTACAACTTTCACCGCATTTTTAGTTATTGAAATATGTCTTCACGGCTCCATCATTCAGTCTTTTTGATATACTTTTGAAATAGCATATAAAGCATAATTGTGATTGCCTGTACTGATAGATAACATTTGTTAGACATCTTTAGCATTTGAAATGGAATGAGGTACTGATCCAAACGACTCTTAAGCGTTAATAAGCCAGCTTGATTGGATCAAAATTACACCAACACTGACTTGAATAATACCGGCGTGTAGGCGAACCTTCTGTTATGAGAAATAAATGAACCGGCTTAAAAAAGAACAAGGTTTCATTAGCTAAACTCAAATCAAATTAATTTATCGATTTAAGGAACATACATTACATCCATCGATCGTATTTTTTAATCACACCGTTTCGTAATGAGGTGACTCTAACTCAGAAAAAACAACCAGAAGAAACTCCGTAGATATCCACTTTTATAGCTTTATTTTTTTCAAATAATATGCAAAATTTAACATTAATTTAAGATAGTTAATTGACTCAGGCGTTACTTTGCGGAAATTCATTGTAAAGTTGTTATTGAAAAAATTACTTCGCAACCCTCCGCATGAAAATATAAAAAGATATTTTACCTGGTCCGAAGAGAATTAATTTAATTAGAAATAGCATAGGAGCGAACAACTTCATACTTATTATTAAATAAATATTCTAAACATCATGACTAACATAGGTAGGTACTTGAAATCGGCGACAAGTGTTAATAAGTAAGTATTAATTCCATTAAAATTATATTCAGTTAAGAGTAAATAATAGACAAGAGACAGTTATACCGCGATACCGCCTTCGATGTTATATCAGCGGATCAATCAAATCAATTTTTTACCTTTTTAGTTTAAAACACTTAAATATTATGTCTGAATGGCACACTTTAATAAAAAAAGGTAAATTAGTTAATTCAGTGATTTTAATGACAAAATAGCTTAATTCTAATCAGATGCGGTAATGTGACACGGGAGGATTCCTCGGAAGTTTAGCGCAAAACTTACACAGTAATCTAAGTTTAGACGATAAATCACCCTATGATTGCGTGCCGTTAAACTTTTTGCTGAAAATCAAATATGCAAATTGTTTAATGAATTCATACTGGCTTTTATTCCCTATGGTATCACGATTAAAACGGGCAATGGTGCTGATTTCCCAGATGGAAATGAAATGAAAATAAATATTAATTTTGAGTTTCACCTTTCTGAACTTAAAAATAAATATTTGTAAGTTCAGAAAGGTGTCGTGGATTAAAGCAGTTTACTGCGTCAGACACACTGAAACATATAAATTCTACTTTACAACAGTTACAAAGGGATACCTTGAACCCACATGAACCTCTTGAACTCATTATGCGATTACTTCTTTGTCTTAATTTGCGTACCATACCATCACTTGCTTGAGTTTGGTATAAAAATTTAATTCTTAATCTGGGTCGCTAAAGTTGTTTTCATTCTTTCAATTCGTACACTATTCGTATTTGTATTTACACAAGACTAATAAAATTAGACTTTTTTATTGAGCACCACTTTTTGATATAGCGATGTAGAGTCGTTTTGTGTTAGTCACTATAGCCGAGTGGTTAGATGATCTTAATTCAAGTACAGGGACTCGTATTGGATCCACATGTGGCAGCCTCGTACCAATGGCTTTTTTCAAAAACTTATGTACGATTTACGTTGTTGGCTTGGACATAAAGATGGCGACTGGCTCACCACCTGTCACGTAGTCCCAAAAAATGTCTTCGGTGGAAGGTGGGTCGAAAGAACTTGTGAAATCTACACTGTTATTGGGAAATGCGTGAAGATGTTTATTTATTTACTAAATTTAATACGCATTCCGCTACCTTTCGCCGGTTACACGGAAAGATAGAATTTGTATATACCTACGCCGAAACCATACGGCCTGCAGCGTTTACTTGAGAGAAAACTAAAAAAACTGTATTTGTAAACTGATGGTCCTTCACTGCACACCCATTCACTGAAAGCTCAAAGTTGCTTAGCGGGCTATGGTAGCGGCTATGTTTGTTGTATCTCTACGTGATAGAATCCGTAACGAAGACATCCTTAGCAGAATCAGGGTAATCGGCATAGTCGTAATGATCACTACGCTGAAGTGTCAATGGGCCGACCATATTGCTCGTAGGACTGAAAACCGCTAGAGAAGAAAGGTTCTCGAATCCCTACCTCGTATAGGTAAACGCAGTCTAAAACACATCACTAGATGGCACAACAACTTATGGAATATTGTTAGGAGTCAACGGATGCAGATGACCTGGGACCGTTCCATGAGGCAGTCTTTCGGGGAAGCCTATAATCAGCAGTGGACTTTAGAAAGCTATTTAATTTCATCCGCTTCCCGAGTGAAGTCAGTTTGAAATATTCAGAAATAGCCACGCTAATGGAATTCTGAAGCAACATCCATATTTCATGTTCTTCGGAATCCGATGTACATTTGTTAGCCAACGAAACCGGCCCTGTTTTCGGGATTTCAAACCCAGTCGTATTTCATTTCAGACTTTTTTTACATCCTTTTTAAAATTTGCCCAATTGAGAATTTCTATTAATTAAAAAGAACTCGACTGCTATTTAAACACTAACATTGTGGGTAGCACGACAATAAAATAAGCTTTAATATAAAACTAAGAATTTTTTGAAACCTATTTCATAGAACCTGTAATGTAATCTTAATACACAATACTGTGGAAATTGTTAGAGTATTTTTCAAGATATCAAATGAGTATAAATAAATAACCCATAGTCCCTGGCGTGTAAGCCAGAAAGAGCAGATCGCCAAGGGTCACGATCCTTAAAAACCTTTTTCACCTCTATCAAAATCATGATTTTCTTGATACACCCACATCTAGCATAACCTCATCTCCTTTTATTGTTAACTTTCGCGCTATATATTTTCTTTACCATGTGGTCTTCACTCATTCGTTTAACGTGACCAAATCTGGACGTATGAGAAGCCTTTTGTTGTTTTATATATACTGATATTGAATCATTAATTTTATTTAATTAATAAACCTAACTAAATCATGTACTCATTGATATAAGTAACATACTAATGCACTACATCCATCAATTTTATGGACAATTTTTAATCTATCAACTTTTCATAATAAAGTTTCTCTAACGGAGAAACACGCGAAAGAAACTACGACAGCACCCTCTTCATCTATAAATAATAAATAAATAGCTTTATGCCATTCCCAATACTGTGGTAGACAGGGATCGAAACAATTAAGTCCTTTCGTCCCTCCTTTCTCCGAAAACATGCTTGGTTAGCCCACCACTGTCTTTATGTCCAAGCCAACGATATATAAATCCCACATAAGTTGTTTGAAATCAGGTCTCTTGACTCGAATTCCGATCAGCCAGCTATAGTGCAGCTTTTATCTAGTTATCATATCAGATTTGGTTTAGCTAATGGATGGCGTAAATTTTCCAAGATATTATATCTACGCAGAAAAATAAAGTTAAAGATTATTTTATTACACAATACTGTCCAAATGGTTATAGTCTTTTTTTATATGTAAACTAAGATACTTATTATAAATGAAGGGCCTCCGATACCGAAACTAGTCGGTACCTACACCGATTATTATAACGTGAGTTTAGAAGTTTTTAACTATTTGATTATTATACATTTAAGTTTTTTTTAAATAAAAATAAAAAAAAAATGTCTTCACGCAATTTCCAATACAGGGGTAGACAGAGGTCTAGTCTAGACATTAAAATCCCTTCGACCCATCTTCCACCGAAGATATTTTCGGGACAACGTGACAGGTGGTGAGCCCGTCGCCGTCTTTATGTCCAAGCCAACGATATAATTTGTACATAGGTTTTTAGAAAACCCATTGGTACGGCCACTTGGCGCCGAATCTTGTTGGAATACCAGTGCCTATTATTAAACATGGTATGAGAAACAGGTTCCACAAGGTTAGTCAGGACTGTATTTTGATACACAACTGCATTCGTTTTACACCTTTCTCGCAAAAATGTACCTCTGTTAAACCCAATAAGAAACTCCCAACCATACCATGAGCGAGGATGGAACATGACCTCGTTGGACACGCTGAATACGGTTGCTCGCTTCTTCAGTACTGTGTGCGTCCTACCTTATCATTTTGTTTGTTGTATCTCTCTTCTACGGTAAAAAATTTTTCATCCGAAAAAAGAATTTCCCGATATTTTTTTCCCGCGTACCGCTTAAACAAAATCTCTTCAGTCTCAGATGCATTAGACGAGCATTCAAACAATGTCCTGTTTTTCTTCGATATGTCCGAAGCCCTAAGTCTTCATTTAACGCCCTTTTCACCGTGGTTTTGCTTAACCCCATCTGAAGGGCCAACAGTTTCTGCTTACGTTTGGGACTTGAGGATCGAACTCGGGTCTTTTGACTCGAAATTCCGGCTATCGTGACTATTTTAAGACTAAGTTTTTTTTAGTACAAATAAAAAATTGTATTCATCGAAGTTTGCTTCAATTGGTTATACCATTAGCTAAAGGGTGGTAATTTTGTAAAGATTCTAGTTTCACAGACAAGTAAGTCTAGTGGCAAGATTCGTGTAAGCCCTCGACCTTCATGAGTTTTCTCCGGCCTTCAATAATTCTGTTTCCTTTATATATCTGGTTTCAGTTTGAACTTAGCATCTAATTCAACACAACTTTGTAATGGTATTATTTATATCAGAAGAATTATTTATATTTCTTTTTTCTTTACGTCTTTATGGAATATTTTACACTTTTATATGCACTGGATTCATAAAAGTTACAAAAGAATTATTTTTATTAATAACGTATTCAGTATATGCACATATGCCTAGTAATTTTCTCATAGTAAAGATTTAACTGTGAAATAAAGTCATTGAAAAATATTAAGACCAATATACATGTTTATAATTTTACAACAAACACATGGAACGAAACTTTAACCTAAAATAATTTCAAACTATTTTGTTTAACTTTTCTTGTAAGTTACATTTAAATTAAATTAATAATCAGAATTGTTTTATTCATTCAGAATACAAGTTAAATAAAATTTAAGTTTTCTTATTCAATTATTATTTCAAGGCAATCTGTGCCGTTGAGATACGTTCGAATTTTATGACTGTCCATAAAATGAGATATTCCCTACACTAGAGCTAACTCGCTTTGCTCGAAATATATACTATTTTTATTTCATGAAGTAACTGAGATTTATTTAAATTTGAAATTTTTTTCAAAGTTGTTATTATTGGTACAAATTTGACTAAACTACTTACTATTTCTTTTCCAATACTTAAGTAGTAACAGATCTTGAAGTTTTTTAGCCCTTTCCAATTAAATTTTACTGTAATTATTTTGCGACTAAGTAACAGTTTAGACTGTTTAGGCTCTTAGGAGCCTGATTTTCTTTAGTATATCCATTTTAGATATGAAGGTCAATAGATTCAGGCGAAAATTGTGGCGGTGGTAGTGGTGGCGAATGGTGTAGAGAACAGTGCCTGTTTAACGGTGGTGGTGCATTTTGTAGAGATGCTATAGGATGGTGCTCTTCTTCTCTTCGCATTCTTATCTTTAGCATCCGAAATTCCGCAATTTGATTTTATAATAACATATCTATATCTATATTATTTGCCATTACAAATATTATTACAATAATTTGATCTAAGTATATTCACACAGTAATTCTATAACTATTAGTATTTTGAAAGCTTTTCACTTAGTCACATTTTATAACAGCGGGCGAAACGAAATAGTATATTCTTTCGCCGATAATACACGGAAATTGTATGTGCTTAATTAATGATAACGCAGACTTATGAATATCCGTTTGGTACCAACTAAAAGAAAATCCTCGAAAATGCAATCGACTACCGTCAGATAGCTTGATAAACATCACAAAAAATACCAGAACAAATGTCGCCTTACGACATTATCAGCTTATTACTTATACACACTTATTAATATTATAAAAATTACTCCAATTTTATTTGTGACTACCCACATAAATTTTGATGAACCAGATAAATTTTGGGATAAAACTTTAAAAGCATTGTCACAAAATTCGGGGAATATAACGCAATAAAATATTAATAAACAATTAAGTAATGGAATAATATAACTATAAATAAGGTAAATAACGCATGTTGTCTTTTAGTACCAATTACTATTCGTTTATGGAAAACTCTACGCTTTTAGATATGAAGCAGAAACTATATTTTGGCTATTATATTTTTTAATTTATTGTAAAGTTAAAAAAGTGCCCCTAAATATACAGACTGCAGATCATCCTTTGAGCTTAAACTTAAATCCAATAAATGCATTCAATCGATCACAGCTTATCGATGTGATTTTTCAACTTGCGAACGATATTTCAGACCAACATTGCTAAGAAGCGTGTAAAATTTAAGCCAATAATACTTTAAAGCTTTTGAGAAATGTATAAGGTCTCCTTTTACTGTAGGTAATAGAAAATTTCTTCTGAAATGATATTTATTGAAATTTATAGGTTTCATTGCTATGTCGTTATATATGTTGGTGTCCTAATTTTAGCAAACGACCAAGAAAAAAACTCTGTACTATTGCTTTGGCTGCCTATATGTGGCGGGATAATTTATATTTAGCTATCTTCGCTAGTTGGCATGATTTTAAAAACTTCTTGGACTCTGTAAAAAAATTATCTTAACTACATTGATTGATTCATTCATAAATTCATATTTTAATCTAACTCTATATTAACCAGACTGTATGCATTTAACCAATAAATAAAGCTAATATACTTCAAAAGGCTGCAGTAATGGTGTAGAATTGGAAATATTCATAGGGAAATTCACACGTTCGAGTGTCGACCTTTCAGTCCGATTTACCTAATCGGTTGCACCTTGCCAGCAAAACGTTAAGGTCAAAACACATGAAAAGAATTGATATTTTATATTATAGAACAATACAAAAGATCCATTTAATAAAAAAAATAAAGAAAAAACTATTCTTAATCTCTAAAACTGGGTTCTACCCATGAGGTAAATAAATTCTACACGCCATTCCCATAACAGGGGTAGACAGAGGTCTAGTTTAGACAATTAAATCCCTTAGACACACATTCTACCGAAGACATTTTTCGGAGCAACGTGAGAGGTGACAACGTGGGATACCGTCGCAATCTATATGACTACGCAAACGATATAAATCATACATAAGTTTTTGAAAAAACCTTGGAATCCAAATCGGGTCTCTTGACTCGAATTGTGATCACACACCATTCGGCAATCGTGACGTAAATAAATTCAAAAAATAAATTAAGCAAAAACCATGTTGTATGGAGGATGAGTAAGCACCCTACGTCCTACTGAGGTGTCCGACGGTCGCGTTACACTGGGCTAATCCTCTCTGTTTGCCTAAATCTCTTCTCGAGGTCCTCGGTAACTTTACGGGCTGCTAGATTTCCTTGAGGAACTAGGTCGGCCCGAATAATTCAGATATACCTGCCCACGCGAAAAATACGGGCTTTGTTTTGAAATTGCGGATAGCGGCCTGTCTAAACTAAACTGAAAACTGAGAGACGTCGCTGTCGTGTATATAACACAGATATGGATACTGGATGGAAACAGTGCGCACTCTCTGAATGTTTTGGCATAGCAATTCAGAACTTGGCTAAGTTACAATGTACATACGACCTATGTGGACGAGTGGTGTAAACACCGGTTTTCAAATGTCACTATCTCGATATCCCGGGTTCGATTCCTGGTCGGGTTGATGTATTAGATTAACCGCATTTTTAAATTTTCTCGGATCTGGGCGTTTGTGGTGCCTTCGTTGTTTCCGATTCCCATACCACAAGTGCCTTAGCATCTTATATTGGTAGAGGTAAATACAATGAGTTTTTTCAAAAATATAACTATTTGCATGAATTATATCGTTGGCTTGGACATTGAGACGGCGACGAGCTCACCATCTGTCACCCTATCCCAAAAATATATTCGGTGGAAGGTGGGTCGAAATGACTAAATTGTCTATACTTCTGTCTACCCCTGTATTGGGGATTTCTAGTACTTACGCGAACACTACACATTTTATATTTATTTTTGGTATTATTGTGATTATATTTGGTACAGCGAAATTAAATTTAATGACTTGATATAATCCGAAAATAATCGTTTTATTTTAAATGAAGAAAACATCTCGAAATAAATAGTTACCGCGATTTTTATTGTATTTAGTAAGTAACTAAATCACGTAATTATTCATATTAGACAGACAGATATCTCGGTAATGATGTAGCACATTGTCTCTTTCTATATCACATAATAAAGAGGTCAACCTTCCATAAATATTCTCCCCGCATCGCTATATCATTGGGCTTCATCTTAAAATATATTACAAGCTATTATTTTCTTTTCACTATATCATGATGTATTTACGTCTGTTTTCTCTCAGTCAGATTTAATACGTAGACTTTGCTATTATTAGTTCAAAACATCGATAAAAAAAGTAATGTTATCTTTTCTGGAACTTTTAATATTTCATAAAAATTAAAACATTACACACGTTTTCTTGTATTTACACAAATTCTACACATCTTAAATAAAACGGGGGGCCTTCACGTGACCACGGATGCTGTAAAGCATCAGAAACTTCGGGAAGTAAAAACAGTTTGTTAAAACTAATTAAAAACGCGATAAAATCCGAAAATCGTTTTATTAAAAATTACACAAGTTTCCTGAACGTTTCCGTATTCCAGATTATAATAGAAACTATTTAAAAAAAGGTCAAGGTTCCATAATATTGAGTAAAAATTTAAAAAAAAAATTATTTATGGTGGACAATAAAAGTATTCATTCACACATATTTGTACGTACTCAAATATGAGGAACAAATGTGATATCAAATATGATACTTTCATTTAAAAATTGATAACTTAATTATTATTTCTAGCCCAACAGAAAAAACAGAGACAATCACTACCTATTTTTTATACCTGGGGCAATACATACACGAATACACGCCCTCGTTGGGGCAAGTACAGAAGATATTGGGCGTACACCGGTTTAACCCCACGGTGTCTTGTCATCACCGCATAATGGGGCTATGGACTTAGACCGGGAAGACCACGGGAACGCTTATAAATACTATATGATAGAGCAGGACATTGCAATTTAAATAATATTACATACATGCATATCGAATTGATAATTACTTTTTTGTGAAATCGATTAAAAATAGTTCCTAGTTACTCTTCATTTTATTTTAGACTGTTATAAAGTTATTGTTTGATGGCATATTAATGAGTCGACAAAAACGAAATCAAGCGAGTCAGTGTACTAGAGGGAACTTTTCTCATTATTCTTACCAAAACAAAACAACACTTTTGTCTTACTCGTGTAGCCATCTTGTGGAATTTTCTAAGGAATCGCTCTCTTACACGAAAATAAATAATCATCACGCCATTTATAATACAGAAGTAGATAGAGGCCGGGAAAATTAAGTCCTTCCGACCCACCTTCCACCGACAAAGTTTTTATGGGACAACGTGACAGGTGATGAGCCCATCGCCGTTTTTATGTCCTAGCCGTATATAATTCGTAAGGAAGTTTTTGAAAAAAAACCTTTGGTACGAGCCAGCCACCTGGGGAGTGCACTCGGTTCTCTTCGAATAGTGACTTCTCGGCAATAGTGACTTTACGTTTAGTTAAACTCAAATGCAATATGAAACCTTCGCCTATCACGTAATCTGTAAATATCTTTTGCCCTAATCACCACGCTTGGCAAGAAGACTAGCCACGGTATCAAAAATCTTGCACTTTAAACCGTCCTGCCTGTCACTGGTTTGCTAAATATTGCCTTGTATGTTTCGAGATGATTATCACACTCTCTGTTGGTATCCATTGTCTTTTCAAAAGGTTCAATTGTCATGTGACCCGCGAAGAAAAATTGGGTGGTAAATTACATGACTGACAACACACATTCACATTGAATTTATACACCCATGACCTCCTAGTGGCTTACGCGTCGGTTTTTAATGTATCATCCGCTCTGAGGTCCCGGGCTCGATTCCCGGTCGGTTCAATGTTAAGTATATATTTTATACATTTTCTCGGGTCTGAGTATTTGTGGTCCGTTCGTTTCTGATTCCATAATACATGTGCTTAAGCTGCTTACTTTCAGAGCAATATATGTGATGTTGTCCCAATCTATGTACGTATTTACCAACACATGATACCACACATCGAATTTTATATATTAAATATATTCGAAGCTGAGGATTTCGGGTTCGAATCCCGCGGGGGGCAAACGTTTATGTAATGAATATAAATGTTTTATTGCCCAATTCATCACTACATTGTGCTACTCTTACTAATATTATAAAAAAATCATGTTTGCTCAATATTATAAAAAAAGCTTGTTATTTATAATGTTCGGATGTTTACCATTCCATCCCATCTGAAATTATTAGAATGGATGTCGGCACGATAATAGTGTCTACTCTGAATTAATATGTTATTTATTGTTGTTTGCATGCAGAGTGATATAAGGTAAATTTTTCTTTGTATTAGACGACTCTTTAAGTAAGACGGTCTGATAGCTTTGTTAGTAGTGATCTGGCCTTCGAAGCTAAGTGATGCGGCTTCGAATCCCATTAGGAGCAAACATTTTTGTGATGAGTGATGTGTATGTTTGAATATTAATGTTTATACTCGAGTCATGGATGTTAATACATATATATGTATTATTACATATCTGTGTAAGTATATTGTACCGTAAGCTGGGACGCTGAGATGGCAACAGGCCCACCACCTGTTACATTGTCTTAAAAAGTCTTCAATGGAAGGTGGGTCGAAATGTCTTAATTGTCAAGACTCCTATTGACCCCATTATTGAGAATGTCGTGATGATATTAATAATAATTACTTGATAATTTATGAGAAAAAAATTCAGCTAAATCTTGCTTCATGTAGCGGTATTTCATTGTTAACAATCGGTGATACATAACGTGAAATACAATTATTGAAACTAGAAAAATTTGTTATTGAAAAAGTTACTTCGAAACACACCGCACGCAAATATAAAAAGGTATATGTTACCTGGTCCGAAGAGAAGAAGAGCACCACCCTCCCTCCCACAGATGCGTGCACTAATTCCACTGTATGCACCACCACCACCACCACCACTACACTCAAACCAGGTAACATATACCACCACCGAAAACGCGACACGTGTTTCGCCTCAAAACAAGGCATTATCAAGCGAGTAGACTCTACGATGAGCGACCGCAGAGTCTCTGCGGTCGCTCATCGTAGAATTAGTGCACGCATCTGTGGGAGGAAGGGTGTTGCTCTTCTTCTCTTCGGACCCGGTACCATATACCTTTTTATATTTGCGTGCGGAGTGTTGCGAAGTAACTTTTCAGTAACAACTGTACAATGAATTTCCGCAAAATAACGCCTGAGTCAATTAACTATAAAAATAAATCTAAAGTTAGAATCTTTTATATTTTCCCGCACTTTCCCATATTAGGGTTGGCAGACATCTATGTAATGAAGTCTTTTGTAAACCAGTTTTCACCGAAGCCTATTTGGGAACAACGTAACATGTAGTAAGCTTATCGCTGTATGATAATAAGTAGAAAAGAATACATAACATTAAGATTTGACTACATGGTCGCCCTAGTCTGACCGCAAGAATCCACATTAACAAATTGCTTGCTTCAGTCGGTTATTCTTGCAAACGAATTAATGTAAAAACTATGCGACAGTTGTATTCTGACATTATCTGTGAAGATACAAATGGTACAATTGTAACTAAACTGTTTTCATATTGTAACTAGCGATCCACCCCGGCTTCGAACGGGTAAACGAGATTCTAGACTCCTAGACAACAATCAAGTGATTTTTTTATTTTTTTATTTATTTTTTAAGACCGAAGACAATACAATAACTTGATAAATTTGTCCAATTATACCGATCAGAAACTTCAGGAATAACGAAATAAATAAATATTTTCTCGCAATTCCCGTTACAGGGGTAGACAGAGGTCTAGTCTAGACAATTAAGTCCCTTCGACCCACCTTCCACCGAAGATATTTTCGGTACAACGTGACAGGTGGTGAGTCCGTCGCCGTCTTTATGTACAAGCCAACGATATAATTCATACATTAGTTTTTTAAAAACCCATTGGTACGAGCCTGCCACCTGGGGATCGAACTCGGGTCTCTTGACTCGAAATTCCGACCACCCAACAACTCAGCTATCATAACTTTAGAATAAATATTGTTTCCAAAAATAAATAACATTTTAAAAACCTAGGAATCACTCTTTTATGAAAACGTGGGGAGATAGATTTCAATTGTTGTAAGTATTTTATTGTGAGATATCGGTAAATGTAGTCATTATAAAATTCTGTTTTATTCGGCTAGTTACCAAAGCGTGTTTGGTTTTTATCTCTATTATTTATTTTTGTATTGATATTTGAGAATTTTTATTTTAGAACAAACATTTCACTATTTTCACAACTCATAGTTATATATTTTTATGTCGGATACATAATTTTAATTCTATAAATATATTTACCAGTTTCAGTAGTCTCTTGTTTTGTTTTATGTCCATTTTATATATACTTATGTTATAAATTTATATTTATGTTTCTGTACATCCAAAAGTTGTCTGGAAGAGATCACTTGAATTGATAAGATCGCCCATTCTACCTTTTAATGCTGTTTTGTTAATTGCTTTTTTTTGTAATATTTATTCAATAGTATACAATAAAGTTATGTTTCTTTTAATTTCAATTCATATCTTCCATTTTCAAGGACTGGTCAAGTGGAGATATAAATGTGTGTGGAGTGGAGATATAACTAGGTGGTGATTAAGGTCGAAGGTCTGAACTATATTTGTTTAGCCACACGTTGAACAATAAGTACATGAAAATGACATCGCCTAATTCTTTAAGTATACTAAATCTTCAAATCCCTAACAAATTTGATATAATTTTCTATACAATTAATATTATTGGACAAATTTTTGTGACCGGTGGTGAGGTTATCGCCGTCTTTATGTCCAAACTAACGATATAAAGCGTATATTACTTTTTGATAAAGCCCGTTGGTACAACGCCTGTCACCTAAGGATCGAACTCAACCATTCGGCTATCGTGACTTTTGAAGAAAGTAGTATCATATTATCCAATTACATAAATTGTAGGTAAAATTTCTAATTCGGAATTTAATTGAATTCCCTTTTTATTAACTAAATCGGTTAATTAGCATGTAAGCTTTATATTTCTCTACTTCCATATCTTCAGTTATAAAAAAGAAATGTTGTTTTGTGACTTGTTATAACAAAAACGGGAAAAAATAATGTCAACATTATCACAACCCGCTGTTGCCTATGGCGTCGCGTTTTATGTCAAAGTATATTGTTGGAGAGGGACATAAAATTATTTACGTATTATTTGAGATATTTTTAAATGTGTATCATTTTGTGGCTTTATGATTATAAAGGAACAGTATACACAAATTTCAAACACAAATTATTATTTTTACCATGTTTAAGGAATGCTTTGCAGTAGAAAAAAAGTTGTTTATTTATGCCAACGTATTTTATATTTACATTCATAGTAATTTTCCACCGACTTCCTTCCCTAGAAATACGTCGTTACGTGAGGAAGAGCCATGACAATGACTATCAATACTGCAGACAAAGTCTGCAGTATTGGTAGTCATTGTTTGAGCAGTAACGTCTAAGGTTAGCGCTTATTGCTA
Source organism: Sericinus montela (assembly GCA_029286605.1). Taxonomy (NCBI): domain Eukaryota; kingdom Metazoa; phylum Arthropoda; class Insecta; order Lepidoptera; family Papilionidae; genus Sericinus; species Sericinus montela. The sequence continues at coordinate 1,424,137 of JAGSMR010000065.1, read as the reverse complement.
ACGCGCTTGCCAATCGCGGCGATTACGGCAAACCTTACTGGAGAGAATTATATCCAGCTTTATTGCTGAACAGTTCATTAAAATATATTAATAAATCATCATCTTCACCACACCAGCCTGTAAAAATCCACTGCAAGACATGGGCCTCCCTCGTACGGGAGGGTCAGCCACGCTACGCTTGGAAAAACGGATAGGGTATTACAATACCTGACAAGTTCCACCCTAGGCTTAGGCCACTCCAATTCTGTTGTAACGGTTTTAGCGATTTTTATAACGATATCTTTCGGTAGCATATTGCTTTTTCCTTAGTCGCCTCTTACGAAACGCAAGGGAAGATAGGAGGTTGTATGTATTACGCCATTATAACAAGGAAAATTAAAAGTTACATAACCTCTAAATGTATTCATTTATCTACTACTACTTTTAAGTTGAAATGTAAAAATATCACTTGCACTATAAAGTTTAAGTTGATTAAACGGTCTAACTTAACAGTCTTTTTAGCAAAGTTGGATTTTCGCTAAAATTTATTTGACATCTCTTAGCCCCAAAGTCGTACAACTACTACTACTCTTCACTACCTTGCTATAATAGATATAGCGTCGTATTATTACTATTATTATTGTTATGGCTTATTATAGTGGAAATAATAAGGCCCGTGTAATAACTTTATATGGAAAACAGTTATTACGCGTCGTCATAATTTTCAGTACGATTACGGCTCAGAATACACCACCCCCTTTCTTACCGTGGGCTTTATAAGGTATTTTGTATTATGTAATAAATACTAAGAAGGCACTAGAAGGTGCAACCAAAAAGACACCGAGACATAGAAAAAGTGGCTTACTATGAATCCGGGAGAGTTGGTGGCACCATGAAAACCGGTTTGTACACTAATTGACCACGCAGGTCTTCATAATTTACCACCATTGTTTTAACACGAAAGTTATGTCACGATAGCCGAGTGGTTGGGTGCTCGTAACTTCGAGAGTCGCGAGGCCCAAGTTCGATCCCCAGGTGGCAGGCTCGTACCAATGGGTTTTTCAAAAATTTATGTACAAATTACATCGTTGGCTTGGACATAAAGAAGGCGACGGACTCACCACCTGTCACGTTGTCCCGAAAATATCTTTGGTGGAAGGTGGGTCGAAGGGACTTCATTGTCTAGACTAGACCTCTGTCTACCCCAGTATTGGGAATTGCTCGAAGATATTTAATTTTTTAATTGTTTTTCAAATTCCTCTTAAGAGTGGTAGGTTAAAAGTGATTTTAACAGTGGTAGAGCCACGTATCAGCTTTTGTGGGCTGAATGGGCCGGCTCGACCGGGGAAGTACCACGACCTCACAGAATACCGGCGTGAAGTAGAAGTCTAACAAACTTTTGCGTTTCGTCTGTTGAGTGCAGGTAACCGGTGGCCCACACCCCCCTCCCAATTCTGGGGGAGGGGGGTGTGTGGGCCACCGGTACTCTAAGGGAGGCAACGCATCTGCTAAGCCTCTGGTATTGCGGGTGTTCATGGGCGGCGTTAATCACTTACCATCACGTGAGCCACCTGCTCGTTTGCCTCCCTTTTCTATAAAAAAAAATACCAGAGGCGACTATAGGCCTTGAAAATGAAAGACGTAGGATAGGCCAACTCAAAATAGCTTGACCAAAATTAAATAAACCAGTGACGGACAGCTGCGTCCAAAGCGCGATAAAGTAAGGGATCACATGTACTGCCATCGATAACAGGTCGTTAAATGCGGCGATTATGTCCAAAATATCTTAGAGAAGTCTGAAGTGCACTTTTAAAGAGCGTTAAAAAGATTTAAAAAATGTCGACAACAACGATGCAAATGCATACGCATTCAAAAATAATGTAATATAAAGTAAATTATTGTCTAAGAAATTAATTGTTTTTCACAATACTTTACGTACAGAAACAAAATAACATTTATATTTAAAATACACAGAATTTTTAACTTATTCTAGAACTAGAATGTCGCACCTCGAGGACTTTAAGGCACAAGACACACTTGTTTAATATGAATTGATACATTAATCTTGGTACCGTAATAAATAACACGTCACTGCAAATATCTTTTTACAAACAGTCAATATGGTAATGTAAAAATTTATTGAGTGTTGTCACAAAATGTTTTAACATAATTTACATATGTAAAATTCTACAATTACAGTTTAACTCAGAATAAAGCCGAGAAGAGAAAGAATATTTATAAAAAATATTCACTCTCCTACTTTCCAAAATTATTTCTTTTATTTTTATGGTTTTTTTTTTATTTTATATTATTAACTTTTGTAGCGGCTACCTTATTTTAGAAACATAAGTGGGGTTCCGCGTTAAGTGTTAAAATGCGGGCAAAGCCGCGGAGGCAATTTTTTATCATCACTTATGTTTCCGATACTGAGGCAGACAGACTTCTAGACATTTAAGTCCCTTTGATCTAAATTTCACCTAGTCTATTTGGGACAACATGAAAGCTTGTCTATATAAATATTCATATATACAAATAAACATCCATATTATATAGGACCTCAAAGCTGTCGACACCGTGATAACCGGTGCCAGCGCTACTAAAACCACGGAGGACGTCAACAGTTATATAACCTGCTACAAACAGTTGTAAATCATTGCACGAATTAGTGTAATTTACTTTGGTACAATTTACGATTGGGATAAATGTCGTGGCAGCGCGGGCAGTATTGCACTATAAGGGTGTGTCCACACCGGGCGAATCTACCACGAATGCTCGCGACCCGCTCACAAGCTGCTCACTTGCTACACGCGTGCAGTAACTGCAATTGTTTTGCGTGCCTCTGTAGCACAACTCGCACAAAGCGCGCGATAACAACAAGCGTGCAGCAAGCAGTTCCTTTCGCTTCCAGTTCATCTCAGTTCCTTCTCGGTTGCAAATTTGCAAACTTTCATCTATCTACTCCATGGAAACTTCAGCCTTTGGCAAGAAGAAACAAACTGAGCGTGTAAGCGGGCGGAAAGACGTAAGCTCTCGTCGCGCCGCGATTGCGGTTTGCGCTTGGATGACGCAAGAAAAGCGTGCGTCCTGGCAATACATACATACATACATATCGACCTTTTACAGTCCACTGCAGGACATAAGCCTCGCCCGTAGGGAGGATTTACCATCATCGCCACGCTTGGCAAGCGGATTGGCTATCGCAGTACCAGACCACTCGCACCTCAGACGCTGGTGCCCATCTTCGATCTGATGATTTTGGTCTGATATTTTTACGGATGGTTATCCCACCATCTAACGGTTGCCGTAACGATATTCAAGTCTGTTTCCCTTAGTCGCCTCTTACGACACCCACGGGATGAAAGGGAGTGGCAATATTCTTACACCGTTACCACATGGATTTCGTTATCACACGGAATCCGTTACCACACGGAACGTCCTGGCACTGCTCGCGCGCAATTGTAATGTTTTCTTCGCTTTTATCTCCAATTACTCACGGGAACGGGAAATGAAATGATGTGTTTTGTAGATGAATCGGTGTACGCTAAAATTTTCCTATTCAACCAATATTAGACTAAACCACAAAGAAGCGTGTAAATTTAGATAGTACAGATATATATCCAAGACTAGAGTACAAAATATCATGTTGAGTTCATATTTTTTATATAAATGGTTTCCTTGTATTTGTTTAATAAAAAATTCAAATACTAGATTGACCCACACCAGCCACAAACAAGGTAAGCTTTTTACAGTCCATGTTATATTAAAATTTTAATCTTTTAAGAAGCGATCATAATAAATCACTAAAGCAACTTAAAACAAGATGTCAGAAAACGTCTAAAAAGGATTGAAGATAAAAGTTGAAATTTATAAGGACTTATCCCTTACTTTTTGTAAGATTTATTTTTGATGTTTCTTTCAGATAAGTAGCGCAAAAAGGGATCTTGCGCCGTTTCATTTTCTGGAAATGCCATATTTTGAAAGCTCAAATAAGATTCGCATTATCGAGTAAGCCCTCAATACAAAAAAAATAAGATTTTGTGTTTGTTTAATATTTCAAATTAGTTGTAATTACAATACAACTTATTTTGTAAACCTTTTAGCTATACATATAAATCTACACGCTATTTCCTGGGGTAGAGTACAGTGGATTATTTCGAGTATGTGTGAAGTCCGCTAAAATCTACTTGAGCAGAGTGGCAGAAGTTCTCCTGATTCTCTTCTCCAAATTCTCTCATATATTTGTGAGAAGGCCCTTGCCCAACTGTGGGCCGGTTATTTTACTTTGTTTTACTGTGTAAGTGAGAAAGGCGTAACACAAGGCCTAGGCTGAGAATCAGCGCTGAGTACCCTTTTCAGCACAAGCGTATTATATCTTCACGCCATACCCTATACTGAGTGGACAGAGGTCTAGACAATAAAATCCTATAGACCCACCTATAATTAACATTTTCTCATCAACAAGAAGAAATTTTGAGACAACGTGATAAGTGGTAAGCCTGTTACCGTCTTAATGTTCAAGCCAACGACAAATCGTACATAAGTTTTGAAAAAAGCCTATTGGTACGAGCCTAACGCCTGAGGATCGAACTCGAGTCTCCTGACTCTAGTTTAAATCACCTAACCACTGGTCGCGGATTATGCAAATAAATAAAGAAAATTAAAAAAAAACGGTTTAGCCTGACGTTTTACAGAAGATGGATTCTATAACTAAATAGGAATCGTCTGGAAAGCACCAAGTTGGACGTCCTCCCTAGGTAACCAACACCCGTCCAGTTCGATAGCTAGGCTACCCTTTTCCTACAGCAATATATCTGCTTTACAGGAGTGGAGGCCCCAAAATGCCTCAACATCTCCGCCAATCGACAGTGACTACATTGTTTTGGGACAACATGAAAGCTTGTCCATTTAAATATTCATTTGTACAAATAAACATCCATATTATATAGGACCTCAAAGCTGGCGACACCATGATAACCGTTGCCCACATCACTAAAACCACGGAGGACGTCAACAGTTATATAACCTGCTACAAACAGTTGTAGATCATTGCCACGAATAAGTGTCATTTACTTTTATACAATTTACGATTGGGATAAATGTCGTATCAGCGCGAGCAGTATTGCACTATAAGGGTGTGTCCACACCGGGCGAATCTGCCACGATTGCTCGCGACCCGCTCACAAGCTGCTCACTTTCTACACGCGTGCAGTAACTGCAATTAATTTGCACGCCTCTGTAGCACAACTCACACAAAGCGCGCGATAACAAAAAGCATGCAGCATGTGTGCAAGCAGTTCCTTTCGCTTCCAGTGCATCTCAGTTCCTTCTTGGTTGTAAATTTGCAAACAATTTTCTTCTGTCCACTCCATGGAAACTTCAGCCTTGAGCAAGAAGAAACAAACTGAGCGAGTGAGCGGGCGGGAAGATGTAAGCTCTCGTCGCGAGGCGCTAGGGGTTCGCGCTCGGTCGACGCAGGAACAGTGTGCGTCCTGGCAATACATACATACATACATATCGACCTGTTAAAGTCCACCGGTGGACATAAGTTTCGCCCGTAGGATTTACTCATCATCGCCACGCTTGGCAAGCGGATTATTATCGCACTACCAGACCACTTCGCACCTCGACGCTAAAAGCCCACTCCTCGATCTACGATTTTGGTCTGATATTTTTACGGATGGTTATCCCACCATCTAACGGTTGCCGTAACGATATTCAAGTCTGTTTCCTTAGTCGCCTCTTACGACACCCACGGGATGAAAGGGAGGCAATATTCTTACACCGTTACCACATGGATTTCGTTATCACACGGAATCCGTTACCACACGGAACGTCCTGGCACTGCTCGCGCGCAATTGTAATGTTTTCTTCGCTTTTATTTCCAATTGCTCACGGGAACGGGAAATGAAATGATGTGTTTTGTAGATGAATCGGTGTACGCTAAAAATTTTCCTAGTAAAACGAATATCAAACTAAGCCACAAAAAAGCGTGTTCATTTAGATAGTACAGATAAATATCCAAGACTAGAGTACAAAATATCATGTTGAGTTCATATTTTTTATATAAATAGTTTCCTTGTATTTATTTATTTTTATTTAAAAAATAATAAATAAATACATACATACATACATACATACATACATACATACATACATACATACATACATACATACATACATACATACATACATACATACATACATACATACATACATACATACATACATACATACATACATACATACATACATACATACATACATACATACATACATACATACATACATACATACATACATACATACATACATACATACATACATACATACATACATACATACATACATACATACATACATACATACATACATACATACATACATACATACATACATACATACATACATACATACATACATACATACATACATACATACATACATACATACATACATACATACATACATACATACATACATACATACATACATACATACATACATACATACATACATACATACATACATACATACATACATACATACATACATACATACATACATACATACATACATACATACATACATACATACATACATACATACATACATACATACATACATACATACATACATACATACATACATACATACATACATACATACATACATACATACATACATACATACATACATACATACATACATACATACATACATACATACATACATACATACATACATACATACATACATACATACATACATACATACATACATACATACATACATACATACATACATACATACATACATACATACATACATACATACATACATACATACATACATACATACATACATACATACATACATACATACATACATACATACATACATACATACATACATACATACATACATACATACATACATACATACATACATACATACATACATACATACATACATACATACATACATACATACATACATACATACATACATACATACATACATACATACATACATACATACATACATACATACATACATACATACATACATACATACATACATACATACATACATACATACATACATACATACATACATACATACATACATACATACATACATACATACATACATACATACATACATACATACATACATACATACATACATACATACATACATACATACATACATACATACATACATACATACATACATACAATACAACACAGATATGGACAACATTACATACATTGCTCTGATCCCAAAGTAAGATTTATTTTTGATGTTTCTTTCAGATAAGTAGCGCAAAAAGGGATCTAGCGCCGTTTTATTTTCTTGAAATGCCATATTTTGAAAGCTCAAATAAGATTCGCATTATCGAGTTAGCCCTCAATATAAAAAAAAAAAAAAAAAAAAAAAAAAAAAAAAAAAAAAAAAAAAAAAAAAAAAAAAAAAAAAAAAAAAAAAAAAAAAAAAAAAAAAAAAAAAAAAAAAAAAAAAAAAAAAAAAAAAAAAAAAAAAAAAAAAAAAAAAAAAAAAAAAAAAAAAAAAAAAAAAAAAAAAAAAAAAAAAAAAAAAAAAAAAAAAAAAAAAAAAAAAAAAAAAAAAAAAAAAAAAAAAAAAAAAAAAAAAAAAAAAAAAAAAAAAAAAAAAAAAAAAAAAAAAAAAAAAAAAAAAAAAAAAAAAAAAAAAAAAAAAAAAAAAAAAAAAAAAAAAAAAAAAAAAAAAAAAAAAAAAAAAAAAAAAAAAAAAAAAAAAAAAAAAAAAAAAAAAAAAAAAAAAAATAGATTTTGTGTAAGCCTAATGTTTAAAATTAGTTGTAATTACAATACAATTTTATTTTGTAATCCTTCTAGCTATACGTATAAATCTACACGCTATTTCCTGGGGTAGAGTACAGTGGATTATTTCGAGTATGTGTGCGGTCCGCTAAAATCTACTTGAGCAGAGTGGCAGAAGTTCTCCTGATTCTCTTCTCCAAATTCTCTCATATATTTGTGAGAAGGCCCTTGCCCAACTGTGGGCCGGTTATTTTACTTTGTTTTACTGTGTAAGTGAGAAAGGCGTAACACAAGGCCTAGGCTGAGAATCAGCGCTGAGTACCCTTTTCAGCACAAGCGTATTATATCTTCACGCCATACCCTATACTGAGTGGACAGAGGTCTAGACAATAAAATCCTATAGACCCACCTATAATTAACATTTTCTCATCAACAAGAAGAAATTTTTGAGACAACGTGATAAGTGGTAAGCCTGTTACCGTCTTAATGTTCAAGCCAACGACAAATCGTACATAAGTTTTGAAAAAAGCCTATTGGTACGAGCCTAACGCCTGAGGATCGAACTCGAGTCTCCTGACTCTAGTTTAAATCACCTAACCACTGGTCGCGGATTATGCAAATAAATAAAGAAAATTAAAAAAAAACGGTTTAGCCTGACGTTTTACAGAAGATGGATTCTATAACTAAATAGGAATCGTCTGGAAAGCACCAAGTTGGACGTCCTCCCTAGGTAACCAACACCCGTCCAGTTCGATAGCTAGGCTACCCTTTTCCTACAGCAATATATCTGCTTTACAGGAGTGGAGGCCCCAAAATGCCTCAACATCTCCGCCAATCGACAGTGACTACATTGTTTTGGGACAACGTGACAGGTGGTGAGCCCGTCGCCGTCTTTACGTTCAAGCCAACGATAAAATTCGTACATAAGTTTTTAAAAATGTAAAATGGATGTAAAATGGAAGTTAAAACTGTTTTTCTTTTGATGTTAAAATTTGATTTACTATAATTTAAAAAGTTATATAATGATAGAAAAACAGATCACAACAAACCTTCATTGATTCTGTTATGACTCAATGATTAACAAACACATATTTATCTTTCAGTAGAAATTAATTGAATTAAATTTTAATTTCATCCACGTTCAAATAAATTTATAGCTAAAATTGCAGTATAAATGATGAGGTACAGTACAAACAGAATCAATCATTTTCAGAAGTAATGCACAGCAAACCAAAATTAACACAACGCATACTGAATATTAGATAATGTGAACTAAAATAGAATTATGGAACAATAAATATCGCTAATTGCTTTTTCAGTAGCTTACTACAGGACCTTCGAAGCAAATATAATATATTTAATATTTGATAGTCGAGTTTAGAAAATATTGTTCGCATTAGTTGTTGTAGTTAGTTCGTTTTTAATAAATGTATGTAAGTTAATAACGACTCGATAGCCTTGTAGATGGTGACTATACCTTCGAAGCTAAGGGCTGCGGGGTCGGTCTACACTAAGAGCAAACAATTAATTGATGAATATGAATGATCGTACTCGTGTTGTGGATGTTTATATATGAATATTTCTCTATGTAAATACATTTATGTTTGTAAGTATATTGTATCATTAGCTTGGACACTAAGACGGCTATAGTCTCACCACCTGTCACCTAATAGGCTTCGATAAAAAATGGGTACAAAAGACTTCACTATGGAGACCTCTGACTACCCCAATTAGTAGAACTGCATAAAGATATTCAGTATGTAATGTAATGAGATTGGGATGAACATATGATGGTTATGATGATAACCATCGTTATCATTCGCGCGTTATCATTCCCAAGCACTAAGATGAAATACCTCATTTCTCATACGTCATCGCCGAGAAAATACTGGCTTTCTGCACATTTCAGACGGGAAACCACAGTTATTACGATGCTGTTTGGCGCCAGAAATAGCCAATGCCTAAAAGAATTTGATTTTACTACACAGACGACTGCCAGGTAGAAAGAAGTCTAACACTTATCAGTAGCCACTGCAATTATTTAAGGCTTTTTTCTTACGACACCTGCGATACATAAAAATTTAATTTAAAGAGAACTTACTATTGATCGCAACATGGAAACTCTACGGAACCAGTAAGAAATTGATTCTTTATTGGGTTAAAAATCATACTATTTTTGTTCCAAGGTTCAATTTCAGTACCAAATTTTAAGTCTCACTCTCTCTCTCTCAAAGAGATGATTTCCCGGAATAAGAACTATCCAATGTCCAAAAAAAATCGGTTATGTAGTTAACTTAAGCGTGAAAAAGTTATTTACGTGTTATAATAATAAATAAATACATACATACAATACAACACAGATATGGACAACATTACATACATTGCTCTGATCCCAAAGTAAAAAAATATTTTCTACGTTGACTCGTCCGGGAATAAACCCCGTACCGTAAAACTGGCGGTACCATGAAAACCGCCGAGTAATATTAGTATGGATCAGAAAACACGCACAGATGAAAGATGGTAACAAGGAATATGCAATAGAACTACAATAAATTAAGCTGCGCCGCTCGTGGCGTTGTTAGCGATGATTTAGGATCATGTCCGTTCCTTGTTCACACTAAACAACGTGCACGGAGCAGGGGAACATGACGGCACAGATGTGACGCTGAGCCATTCGTTGGTAAATAGTGTTTGTACGTGTTCTTAGAACGCTTATCTAAAGTAAAATGTAATATCTTCATTCCATTCCCAATAACCCCTGTATTAGATAGAGGTCCAGACAATTAAGTTCTTTCGACCCACCTTCCAGCGAAGACATTTTTTGAGACAACGTGACAGGCGGTGAGCCCATCGCCGTCTAAATGGCCGAGTAAACGATATAATTCGTACTTAAATTTTTGATAAAACACCTCTTGACCCCGTATTCCGATCATCCAGCCACTCGACTATCGTGGCTTATCTAAAGAAAGAAAGAAAAATACAAAAGAAATATCTAGAAGTATAATTTAATTTTGGGAGTAGCGAACGCGATGGTAAATGTGAATGAAATTAGTAAGGGTAAAATAATGTGGGTGTCTCTTATCTCTCCGAGAGAACGTAAATTAGATGTCAGAATACTGATGACTTCTGATCTTTTTAAAATGGTAGCCTGGAAATGCATTGAGCTGGGAATGAACCTTCTCTCTAATGTTTGAGAGTCTTATGTTAGTCTATATTCTTGTGGATAAAAGAGCGCGGAATTAATTTATTTAATTATTTGGGCATTTAAATATTTGGGCATATGAATATGAATTTCGTAGGATATTAAACTTTACTCCCATCTTTGACTCTTTTTATTGCAACCCATTAAATGGAATAATTATAGCATATTAAAGAAGATGAATATTAATGTATTTATATCTTCACGCATTTTCATAATTCTAGGGTAGACAGAGATCTAACAATTAAATCACTTCGAGCCACTTTAGTTTTCAGCCTATCGCCGTCTTTGTGTCCAATCTAACGGTAGAATATTCTTACATACACACATAAATATTCATAAATACATATTAACATCTATTACACGACTACAAATAATCACATTCGTCACACAATTGTTTCCCCTAGCGGGACTCGAACCTGCAATTCTCAACTTCGAAGGCATAGTCACTGCCAAGTAGGCTATCGGTTGATATATGTTAATGAAATAGTTAGTTTAAGTAAAGACTGCAGGCTTATTGGGAGAGGATTACAAAATACAGTTAATCAGTAATTCCGAAGAAATCTTCAATATATTCCTGTCACGATAGCCGAGTTGGGTGATCGAAATTCGAGTCAAAAGAGCCTAGATCGAGCCGTAGGTGGGCACGCGGTAACCAATGGACGACAATGGGTTTTATGTACGATTTATATCGTTGCCTTGGAAATTGAGATGGCGACGGACTCACTATCTGTCACGTTGTCCCAAAAAGTGTCTAGTCCAAAGTGTCTAAAAGAAAGGTGGGTCCAAAGAACTTATTTGTCTAGACATCTTTTCTAGACGTTTTCACTTTCCATCACGTGTGCCACTTGCTCTTTTGCCTCCCTTTCCTATAAATAAATCTGTCTATCCCAATATTTTGAATAGCATGAAGATATTTTTTTATATTCTGTAGAAAGAAATAATCCTATAAGATTTATTAAAGTTGGACTAGACATTTTAAGATAGACATTTAAAAACTTACTTCTCTGTATTTCGGGTCCGTAAATTAATGCTCTAGGAGCAATCTACCAACTACGTCAATTTGCACGGTGGGGAAATTTCCACGAAAGATTTCGTTAACTTCATAAGAAATTTGTGATTAAATTATTCAATCCACAAATTTTAACAGACCGTACGTTCTAATTTGGTTACGCTTCACGCTTGCTTCCGCTTAAAAGCTTCCTGTTCTAAACGAATGGTTTTGAAATCCGAACACATTATTTTTTCTATTATATGTCAACGCTCGTTGTCACAGCCAGCTAAGAAATATTAGAGATTAAATGCCTATAATTAAAATTATGTTCCGAAGATTGTTATTAATTGACGTCCAATATATAACCCAAGCATTCGTGGCTAAGGGTCACTAAGCTTTTAATTCGTGGCTAAGGGTGGCTAAGGGTTCATATCCTCCGCTAGAGAACAGCTGGGCTTGTATATTTATATACATAGATATTTACTTGCGCTGATGACATTAAATCCGCTTTAATCAACTTTTAAAACCCTACTATAGAGTAATTATTCATAGATAGACGGACATAACTCAAAGCATTTGTGCGTAAAGGGCTCGTTTTTTTTTAAATACTTAACACTTACATACTTAATACTATTTAAAGAAACAGAACGATTATTGCATTGTTTATATTAACAATACAATAACTAACTACAATAATCATACTCCTCCTGATAACTATAAACTACAATAATCTCACAGCCCCACTCCTCGTGGCATGTTACCAAAAACGCTGGAAGCATTTCCACGTTGAATGGTTAGACTTGAGAGTTGACCGAGAAAAGAAACAGCACTCTTGTCTCCAGCGGTTACGGCCAGTTGTGGATACAATTCCTTTAACTGCACAAGGACCTCACTTGCTGATAAGCACTGTCACCTAGTTGTAGGTAATCCTTTACGTCCATTTTCAATTTGCTTTACTTCTTTTGGCTCTTCACCAGTTGTTATCCTGTTTATTCTATGACACTGCCTCTTCAAAGAAGAAACATTACGAGTATGTATTCATAAAATTGTAGAGAACTAACCCTATATTATTTTTTATTACATATATCATGTATGCATCGTATATGTACAATACACGTGGCATCAATTTGAAATGTAACATATTTATATTTAACAACAAACAATTAAATTTAAATCGAAAACAGATTTCCTGAAAATGAATGGAATCCGATATTTCCAATCGGCTGTCTGTTGCAAATAATTAAACATAGTTGTATTACAAGCGAAATGGAATATTTTATGTCTGATTCATAGTTAAACAGTAGTGTATATGAGGATCGTCGGTAGTGGCTTGTACACCTAACGGAACTAAAGGTCGCGAATGGAATTTCGTATTGTGATTTTTTTTAATGAAAATCTATATTGTATATGACAGTTATGTAACATTTAACGAACGTGCAAAGCGATTTTGAATTCAAAAACCGTATATACGGCGTAACTTCGCTAGAAGTGATGATAGCTGAGATTTTTTTAGAATCAATTCGAAAGCTATTTTTGGTCACGATAGCCGAGTTATTGTGTGGTCAGAATTTGGAGTCGAGAGACCCGAGTTCGATCCCCAGGTGGCAGTACCAATGAGTTTTTCAAAAACTTATGTACGAATTTCATCGTTGGCTTGGATATAAAGACGGCGACGGGCTCAACACCTGTCACGTTGTCCCGAAAATATCTTCGGTGGAAGCTAGGTAAAAAGGACTTAATTGTCTAGACTTGACCTCTGTCTACCCCTGTATTGGAAGTTGCGTGAAGATATGTAATATTTAAAAAAATATTTTTTTTATTTAAAAAATAATAAATAATATATAATAAATAAATAGCGACGTCTCTCTTCTGTTAAAATTCAATAAACGACATAGGCCTCTATAGTATGGGAGGGTTTGCTGTAATCGCCGTGCTTGGCAAGCGGCTTGGCAATCGGTCTACTAGTCACCTCGAACCTTAGACGCAGCTGGTCTTCTCCGGTCTGCTTAGTTTTGATTTAGTATTTTTCGACATAGATATTCCGCCATCTGTCGGTACCCAACTACTCTAGTTATCGAAGTTTTGCCCTTAGTCACCTTCAATGACAACCACAAAAAGGGTATGATATATTCTTCCACCGTAACAACACAGCACAATTATAATTAAGTAACTACATAACGTAACATTTGATTTCGTGTGATATTACGAAAAAAACTCACGTAGATCTTAAGCTGAACATCTAATTTAAGTTTTAGTGTTTCATAGTTATAACCCTTTATTTTTTATTTAATGAGTTCGCACCACTCTCGTACTAAACGAGTTTCAACCTACGTAAAAAAAATGTTAGCCCGGCCTGTATAATTTTAGCAGTAATCTAAATACTAATATATTTATAAACATTCAAATGCTAGCCTTGGAATACTTAAATCGTAGAATGAATATAACAAAGCCTTATGTTAAGCGTAATATTATATACCTCAACCTACTTTGTAATTTTATACAGCGAAATGAAAAATAAAACATCAAAGCAGTTTACGCCTACTAAATTCTACACCTAGAGGAGCTTTTGTTTATTTTTTCACGTTACGAAATATTTAAAGTCAAATAAGAATAGTTTGATTCCGTACCGTATTGTTAAGTACATTAGTTTTTTTTTTATTTCAATAAGAATCAATCATATTGAGGATTTGCCTTAATCACTCGCAGTTTTTTTTTATACAATAGGGAGGCAAACAAGCAGGTGGCTCACGTGATGGTAAGTGATTACCGCCGCCCATGAACACTAGAATTTTGCCGCCGCCGGTTACCTGCACTTACTAGACGAAACGCAGAAGTTTGTTAGACTTCTACTTCACGCCGGTATTCTGTGAGGTCGTGGTACCTCGCCGGTCGAGCCGGCCCATTCATGCAACAACAAAAGCTGATGCGTGGCTCTACCACTGTTAATTGGCGATCGGAGTATTAAACTCCTTACAGGTTTCAGCATATCATCAGATCGTTTACTTATCTATGAAAAACCCATTGGTACGAGTCTACCACCTGGAGATCGTAATCAGGTCTCTTGACTCGGACACCGATCAGAACTCGGCGATAGTCACTTTTTAAGTCGTATATTAGATTAGGAGAAACTTAATTACAAAAGCCTTTTTCCGGAAAATCGAACACGGACCTCCTGATTCGAATTCTGATCACAGCCAGCTATTCGTTTTATAGTTTATATTTATTTACTCTATAGTTTGTAATAATATCAATGGGTTAAGCGCTTTAACGAGTATTGAAATAAAAAACATTTACTATATTTCCTAAATTCTGTAGTCTCACTTTTTGATACATATAGAACCCTAAAAAGTTCTGTACAAATACTAATTTTCTATATAGGAATACTAGTATATAAATAGGAATACTAGATTTCCTATTTCAATAACGCCCGATATTTTTGTCGCATTTATCATTATGCAAACGCAGTCGTTCTGCCGAATAGGAACTGAGGATTTTAATCGATCTTTTTAATTTTCGTTGTAGGTATTGCTTGTTTTTCGCATAAAAATCGTTCTTTAAATACGCCTCTGTTGAAATATCTACTGTCGGCTGACTACATTGCGGCTAAACAAGCGAAATTTTAATTGAAATTCTCTGAACTGTGAGGTTTTCATTATTATTTCTTTAGTTATATTAATATTATTTTCGACTAGTTTTCTATGTTATGCGACAAAAAATTACTATTTATTCTCGGAACAATGCCCAAGCCCACTATGTGATAATATTTTGATATAATTGCATTATGTCTGTGATGCAAAAGAAAATAGAAAGACCTAGAGATATTTTTAGTAGGTACTTGTTATTTTTACTTCTGTAATATTTATAGTCACGACAGCCGAGTGGTTGGGTGGTCGGAATTTTGAGTCGAGAGACCCGAGTTCGATCCCCAGGTGGTAGGCTTGTACCAATGGGTTTTTCAAAAACTTATGTACGAATTGCATCGTTGGCTTGGACATAAAAATGTCTTCGGTGGAAAGTGGTTCGAAGGGACTTAAGTGTCTAGACTAGACCTCTGTCTACCCTGTACTGGGAATATTGTTAAGTACATTAGTTTTTTTTTTATACAATAGGGAGGCAAACAAGCAGGTGGCTCACGTGATGGTAAGTGATTACCGCCGCCCATGAACACCCGCAATACCAGAGGCATAGAACATGCGTTGCTGGCCTTAGAGTGCCCCCGTGGGCCGCCGGTTACCTGCACTTACTAGACGAAACGCAGAAGTTTGTTAGACTTCTACTTCACGCCGGTATTCTGTGAGGTCGTGGTACCTCGCCGGTCGAGCCGGCCCATTCATGCAACAACAAAAGCTGATGCGTGGCTCTACCACTGTTAATTGGCGATCGGAGTATTAAACTCCTTACAGGTTTCAGCATATCATCAGATCGTTTACTTATCTATGAAAAACCCATTGGTACGAGTCTACCACCTGGAGATCGTAATCAGGTCTCTTGACTCGGACACCGATCAGAACTCGGCGATAGTCACTTTTTAAGTCGTATATTAGATTAGAGAAACTTAATTACAAAAGCCTTTTTCCGGAAAATCGAACACGGACCTCCTGATTCGAATTCTGATCACAGCCAGCTATTCGTTTTATAGTTTATATTTATTTACATTCAAATGCTAGCTTGGGAATACTTAAATCGTAGAATGAATATAACAAACCTTTATGTTAAGCGTAATATTTTATACCTCAACCTACTTTGTAATTTTATACAGCGAAATGAAAAATAAAACATCAAAGCAGTTTACGCCTACTAAATTCTATACCTAGAGGAGCTTTTGTTTATTTTTTCACGTTACGAAATATTTAAAGTCAAATAAGATTAGTTTGATTCCGTACCGTACTGTTAAGTACATTAGTTTTTTTTTTATACAATAGGGAGGCAAACAAGCAGGTGGCTCACGTGGTAAGTGATTACCGCCGCCCATGAACACCCGCAATACCTGAGGCATAGCACATGCGTTTCTGGCCTTAGAGTGCCCCCCCCCCCCCGTGGGCCGCCGGTTACCTGCACTTACTAGACGAAACGCAGAAGTTTGTTAGACTTCTACTTCACGCCGGTATTCTGTGAGGTCGTGGTACTTCGCCGGTCGATCCGGCCCATTCATACAACAACAAAAGCTGATGCGTGGCTCTACCACTGTTAATTGGCGATCGGAGTATTAAACTCCTTACAGATTTCAGCACATCATCAGATCGCTTACTTATCTATGAAAACCCCATTGGTACGAGTCTACCACCTGGAGATCGTAATCAGGTCTCTTGACTCGGACACCGATCAGAACTCGGCGATAGTCACTTTTTAAGTCGTATATTAGATTAGGAGAAACTTAATTACAAAAGCCTTTTTCCGGAAAATCGAACACGGACCTCCTGATTCGAATTCTGATCACAGCCAGCTATTCGTTTTATAGTTTATATTTATTTACTCTATAGTTTGTAATAATATCAATGGGTTAAGCGCTTTAACGAGTATTGAAATAAAAAACATTTACTATATTTCCTAAATTCTGTAGTCTCACTTTTTGATACATATAGAACCCTAAAAAGTTCTGTACAAATACTAATTTTCTATATAGGAATACTAGTATATAAATAGGAATACTAGATTTCCTATTTCAATAACGCCCGATATTTTTGTCGCATTTATCATTATGCAAACGCAGTCGTTCTGCCGAATAGGAACTGAGGATTTTAATCGATCTTTTTTAATTTTCGTTGTAGGTATTGCTTGTTTTTCGCATAAAAATCGTTCTTTAAATACGCCTCTGTTGAAATATCTACTGTCGGCTGACTACATTGCGGCTAAACAAGCGAAATTTTAATTGAAATTCTCTGAACTGTGAGGTTTTCATTATTATTTCTTTAGTTATATTAATATTATTTTCGACTAGTTTTCTATGTTATGCGACAAAAAATTACTATTTATTCTCGGAACAATGCCCAAGCCCACTATGTGATAATATTTTGATATAATTGCATTATGTCTGTGATGCAAAAGAAAAGAGTAGCGTGTGGACTTTTGTCCACACACTACTGTTGTCTTCAGTAGCACAAGCAAAAATAAATTGCTATTCCTCAGTAAATTATATGGGGTAACGATAGTGCAGACCAATTGCTTGGACTTGTGTACCAAAATGTAGGGCAATATCAATGCAAGATCAAACTTCTCATAAGTGAGCTCCAAGTCCTGTTTAATTCACCTCTTACGTGTCTCTTTCGGAAAGAAAAGACTTAACTGACATCTTACACCAAAATTTTATAAAAGGTAAAAAAATCGGGGACTTTATTTGGTTAGTAAAATAATCCAGAAAGATATGAAAGTGACTGACAAACAAAGAGTAATTGTTTTATTTGCTAAAGCTAGGTGTTATATACGCAGTAGAAAATTCTATAATCACCAATCAATTAGTAGTTTGGAGGTACATTTTGAGAAAAGTCGATTTATGCATAGTAAAATTCCTGCATCCACGAAAACATAATTAACAAAATTACTACGTTACATGTTTTTAGCGACATTGAAAGCAACTATTATACTTATTCACAAGAAAGATATTGAAGAGTTGGTGAACGATCTGGGTAACATTTGGAGAACAACGAACCTTACAGACTCGCAAATGGAGAACAAAAGGAATCTACTGACTAGAATGAACTTTTGGCATAAACGTAAGTACCGCTACGTATATGAAGATCTCTGTAGACGATCGGCGTGGAATACAAACCTGATTTTAAGTTGTCGCCATCTCACGGATTCGATTCCCGGACGGGTCAATGTAGAAAAACCATATTTATTTATTTATTTATTTATTTATTTATTTATTTATTTATTTATTTATTTATTTATTTATTTATTTATTTATTTATTTATTTATTTATTTATTTATTTATTTATTTATTTATTTATTTATTTTTTACTTCTGTAATATTTATAGTCACGACAGCCGAGTGGTTGGGTGGTCGGAATTTTGAGTCGAGAGACCCGAGTTCGATCCCCAGGTGGTAGGCTTGTACCAATGGGTTTTTCAAAAACTTATGTACGAATTGCATCGTTGGCTTGGACATAAAAATGTCTTCGGTGGAAAGTGGTTCGAAGGGACTTAAGTGTCTAGACTAGACCTCTGTCTACCCCTGTACTGGGAATAGTGTGAAGATACTTTGTTTTGTAATATTTGTACAAAACAGAACAGATTTGATTTGCGCTAATAAAGCGCGCCAAACGCGCGCTTCATTAGCGCAAATCACGCACGGCTCGCAGAGTGCGCGCCCAGAACGCAGGTCAGCTTGCGTGCAAACAGTTCCGTTCGCTTCCATACTGTATATCTTAGTTGTAAACTTTCAATTTTCATCTGTCCACTCCATGATAATACGCATTCAGCGCTTGTATTGCGAGCTGCGGGCGGGCGGCGCATTCTGATTTGGTAGCACCCAAAAATATGTTCTATACGTGAAGATATATGTAATTTTTTTTAATAATTTTAAAATGAATAGCTTTTCATTTTGAGTAAAGACTGTGCATAAAGTACACTTTATACATACATGTAACGTTTTATTTTTCAGGAAAGGGAGAATACTAGAAAGTGGTAATATAAAAAAGCAATTTCAAAGAATTTGCAGATCCGTTGAATTTGTCCTTTGGTCTTTTAAATAACACTAACATAACATTTTTTAATAATTTTAAAATGAATAGCTTTTCATTTTGAGTAAAGACTGTGCATAAAGTACACTTTATACATACATGTAACGTTTTATTTTTCAGGAAAGGGAGAATACTAGAAAGTGGTAATTTAAAAATAATAGTAAATCAAATATAAAAATGAGATATTTAAAGCAATTTCATAAAGAATTTGCAGATCCGTTGAATTTGTCCTTTGGTCTTTTAAATAACACTAACATAACATTTTTTAATAACGATACACCGTGGTGGAAGAAAAATTGGAGGTTCTTTTATATAGTGCCTTTTATCATTGTGTATAACGTGTGCATGTCTTTGTACATGAGGAAAATGTTCAGCAAAGAAGTAAATGTGTTTGACTTCGCATATATGATCCCCGTGTACCTTGTTTCGTTGCAAAGTATGATATTTTATTATTTTTATTATGAATCCCTACTACCACTACTCTATTAACATAAATTTTGGCAACAACAAAAACTCGTTTACTATGAAATTAAAATTCGCCCATAGTAGCAGTGGGCATTTTACGATAATATAGAATTTACTTACATAAGTAGATTAGATCCTCTTACCTACATGAATAGATTAATGTACGCAATGAGACTGATTCTCTATAAACCTTATGGTGAAGAGATGTGGTGGCTTTTCTCGTTCGTTATCCATCAACGGATGATTTAACAAAGCATAACAATCAGAATTTTGTTCGCTCATGACAATGTACATGTTATTTAAATTTTCTAGACGTGGTATTCAAATTTTCAATCGATCCTATTCTTTTCGCCGTGCTTTGGACTAGCGAGAAAAGAAAAGAGTAGCGTGTGGACTTTTTTCCACACACTACTCTTTTTTTCAGTAGCACAAGCAAAAATAAATTGTTATTCCTCAATAAATTTTATGGGGTAACGATAGTCCAGACCGATTGCTTGGTACCACGATTGGTGGTTTGTGTACCAAAATGTAGTGCAATATCAATGCAAGATCAAACTTCTCATAAGTGAGCTCCAAGTCTTTTTTAATTCAGCTCTTACGTCTCTCTTTCGGAAGGAAAAGACGTAACTGACATCTTACATCAAAAATTTGTTAAGGCGAAAAGGTAAAACAATCAGAGACTTCATTCGGTTAGTAAAATAATCCAGAAAGATATGAAAGTGACTGACAAACAAAAAGTACTTGTTTTATTTGCTAAAGCTAGGTGTTATATAAGCAGTAGAAAATTCTGTAATCACCAATCAACCAAGAGTTTGGCGGCACATTTTGAGAAAAGTCGATTTATGCATAGTAAAATTCCTGCATCCACGAAAACATAATTAACAAAATTACTACGTTACATGTTTTTAGCGACATTGAAAGCAACTATTATACTTATTCACAAGAAAGATATTGAAGAGTTGGTGAACGATCTGGGTAACATTTGGAGAACAACGAACCTTACAGACTCGCAAATGGAGAACAAAAGGAATCTACTGACTAGAATGAACTTTTGGCATAAACGTAAGTACCGCTACGTATATGAAGATCTCTGTAGACGATCGGCATGGAATACAAACCTGATTTTAAGGTGTCGCCATCTCACGGATTCGATTCCCGGACGGGTCAATGTAGAAAAACCACTTTTACAAATTTTCTCGAGCCTGTTTGTGGCAGTGCTTCAGGTGCTTACTTCGAGATTAGAGCAATGTATGTGTTGCTGTCCTTATTGTTGTCCACATTGATTTATTTTTATATTTAAATTAAATCATTATTATCCACCCCGCACGAGATGGAGTGACAACTTGCAAAATGTTGCGGGCTGTCGATGGATGCAGGTGGCTGATGACCGTTCTTTGTCGACGTGGAAAGATAGGCTATAAAGGAGAAGACGATTATCGATGTACTTTAGCTATATTCATGGAAATTCGTTGACATACTTCTTCTACTTCGAACGAGGGAAAAATCAATCAGACAGATTTAAAAAACAATAGGCTATGCCTTATCGTAAAACAGATTCGAATTTAAAAAATAATAATATAATAAAATATATAACACATCAATAATAAAATACTATCAAAGGCGGCAATTTTATAAGTAAATACCTATAATTTGAAATTTTAGTTATTTGTAAATTTTTTAGTTTTCTACTGGTGCAGTATGATAGCATCTTGGCAGTACCTGTCTGCCCCGTTGATTATTGTACTGTTTGGCAGATTTGTATTGGAAAACAATTGCGAACTGACCATTCCCTTTGAGAGTGTTTATCCATTTGAGCCGTCTGAAGATTGGCTCAAATATTTGACTACCTATGCATTTCAAACGTATACTAGTGAGTAATTTACCATGATATGTATGTTTATTGTTATAACATTGTAATGGTAATTTCTTTTAATTTAACAATTATTTCCAGTGTTACGCCAAATTTATGTTCACGTTGGCTCTGATTTTTTGATGATTACACTTTGTGCGTATTTGGCAACTCAGTTTGCAATACTTCGGGAAGATCTTGAACATGTTCCTTCCGTTCATAAAAATTACTCTCATATAATTCGACCGTCGAGCGAAATAGAAAGAAATCAAGGAAATTATACAAGTATTTCCTTAGAAGAATTTATTCGTCGACATCAAAAACTAATTAAGTATGCATTGCGCTCTGTTTTAAATAATTTTCACGCTTTACGATTTTGTAAAGTTCCTTTGAATATTATTTAAATTTAAAATTTTGTGTACCTTAACATAATGACACAAGCTGTACCCCGTGTCTTATTAGTGTAGTGTTATATCCCGTAATAGTGGATTAACAGTTAACTATTACCAACCCCTTAAAATAAAATTAGCCTTAATGTTGATCTTGTATTGGCAAATTTACTATGATAATAATTTAAACTTGTTGAGTGCGATGTTGCCTGTTACAAAGTCGAATGATTTGTACAAAGTCTGTAATGTGTAACGAAGCTGCTTTAAAACATCGCTGAGTTTGTGCAAAGAATTGAATATTACAAAAAATAGAAAATAAATTTTAATAAATTTAAATTAAGAATAGCGTTAAAAAATTCAATAAATGTAAATTAATAATAGTGCTTTTTAAGGTATTATCAAAATGATAATCACTCTACTCATATCTGTCAATAAAATATTTATAACTATTGACACCAATGCACCCCACGCTTTTTTCAAAATAAAATATTTTTTTATTCACACTATTATTAATTTATATTTATTGAAATTATTAACGCTATTCTTAATTTAAATCTATTAAAATTTATTTTGTTATTTTTTAGATAGGTTTTCTATAAAAAGCGTGTTTTTAGTTGTTTTAAACTATTATTTATTTTTTACTTTTTAGTTTTTTTAATCAAATTAGTGTATTGTCATCGGTCCTCGATAAATCTACAAAGTTTGAACGAAATCTGGCCGTTTAAAGTGGGTAAAAATCGCTTCTAAAGAAGTCGGTTACAAACATACAAACATATTTACAAACAGGTGAAGCTAAAAAGCGTTTTAAAAATGGTATGCGTTGACACTAAGTTACATCCAACAACATATGTTGCAGTGAAAGACCTGTCGAAATTGATCGTTTTGTTAAGATCGGAAATTAAAAAAAACCTTATGGCTAATTTAGTTAACCAACTTAATAAAGATGATGAGTGAGATCAGTAAGATCGGTCCAAGCCAACGAATTTATTCTTGGCTTGGACACATAGGCGGCGACGGGCTCACCACCTGTCAGGTTTTCCCGAAAATATCTTCGGTGGAAGGTAGATCTAAGGGACTTAATTGTCTAGACTAGACCTCTGTCTACACCTATATTGAGAATTGCGAGAAGATATTAATGTATATAATATTTATTTATAGAAGACGGTAACTATAAACCTTGGATATACTCAGCTACAGCTCTCAGTCTATTTATAGTCAAGTTAAAGTCATTACAAGAAAAAGTAAATTACTTGTATTTGGATTTGTACTGCAGTGACTTCCATTTCATATTTCAGAATAGAGAGAAATAAAGAAGTAAAAGTGACTGCTGAAAAGGAATGAATATTCTCATTAACATTCAAAAAAAATCTTCCCGCCATTCCCGAGGTGGACAAAGGTTTTGACAATTAAGTTCTTTCGACTCAATTTTCAACAAAAATATTTTTTGTTTCTCAAGACGTCGTAGGTGATGAACCTGTCGCCGACTTTATGTCCAATCACACAACATATATAAATTTTACATATGTTTTGAAAAACGTATTGATGCGACGACCCTACAACCTATGTATCGAACTCGGGACTCTCGACTCGATTTCCGTTAAAACCTCTCGGCTATCGTGACTATTGTTATTAATTTATATTTATTGAAATTTTTAACGCTATTCTTAATTTAAATCTATTAAAATTTATTTTGTATTTTTTAGATAGGTTTTCTATAAAAAGCGTGTTTTTTAGTTGTTTTAAACTATTATTTATTTTTTACTTTTTAGTTCTTTTAATCAAATTAGTGTATTGTCATCGGTCCTCGATAAATCTACAAAGTTTGAACGAAATCTGGCCGTTTAAAGTGGGTAAAAATCGCGCCCAAAGAAGTCGGTTACAAACATACAAACATACTTACAAACAGGTGAAGCTAAAAAGCGTTTTAAAAATGGTATGCGTTGACACTTAGTTACTTCCAACAACATATGTTGCAGTGAAAGACCTGTCGAAATTGATCGTTATTTTAAGATCGGAAATTAAAAAAAACCTTATGGCTAATTTAGTTAACCAACTTAATAAAGATGATGAGTGAGATCAGTAAGATCGGTCCAAGCCAACGAATTTATTCTTGGCTTGGACACAAAGGCGGCGACGGGCTCACCACCTGTCAGGTTTTCCCAAAAATATCTTCGGTGGAAGGTAGATCGAAGGGACTTAATTGTCTAGACTAGACCTCTGTCTACCCCTGTCTTGAGAATTGCGAGAACGATATTAATGTATATATTATTTATTTATAGAAGACGGTAACTATAAATCTTGGATATACTCAGCTACAGCTCTCAGTCATATTTATAGTCAAGTTAAAGTCATTACGTGAAAAACTAAATTACTTGTATTTGAATTTGTACTGCAGTGACTTCCATTTCATAGTTAAGAATAGAAAGAAATAAAGAATTAAAAGTGACTGCTGAAAAGGAATGAACATTCTCATTAAAATCCAAAATCAATCTCCCCGCCATTCCCGAGGTAGACAAAGAATTTGACAATTAAGTTCTTTCGACCCAATTTGCAACAAAAATATTTTTGTGTCTCAAGACGTCGTAGGTGATGAACCTGTCGCCGACTTTATGTCCAATCCAACAATGTCAATTTTTACATTAGTTTTGAAAAACTTATTGATGCGACGAGCCTACAACCTATGTATCGAACTCGGGACTCTCGACTCGATTTCCGTTAAAACCTCTCGGCTATCGTGATTACTTTTTAATAAAACTGTTTTTTTTTTTAATTAAGGATGTCAAAACTACTGGATAACATTTTCAATCGAATGGTTTTTGTTAATGTACTATTCATAACAATTATTGCGTGCTTCTTCGCATTCGCATCGCTGGTAAGTATCTCGTCTTACTTTTACTTTAACTGTCTGTAAAGATCCACTGCATGGTATGGGCTATAATACCCATAAGGCTTTAATATAATTGCCACGCTTGGTAAGCGGATTGCCGATCTCAGTATCACAAAACTCCCACCTTAGCCGCTACTGCCCTTCACCGGTTTTTTAATGTTGCTGGTGTTTTTTGTGATAGGTAAACCGCTATGTCGTTAGTCATCTTACAAGGCCCCACTAGTGTCGAAATATATAGTACTAATGTAGTTATGTGTGTATGTAGTATAATATAGTAGCCCCAATAGTGTAATATACCACTTCATTTGTCTCTAATTATGAAACAATAAAATGTGAAAAATAAGGCTCGACTGGTAGAGAATGCCATCAGGCATTAAGTCCGCCCATTATATCCCTTACTTTAAGGTGTCTCAATAAAGAATAAATAAATAAAAATAGCCTTTGTTCAACAACGGACTTTTGATATTCTGTTATGATGATGATGATGATACTGGCATGATTAAGAACAGGAATTTTAAGAGAAAATAATTGTGTCTTTTTATCTAAAAAATAAATACATTTTTCAATAATACTTGAAACACATGTGAAGTCTTCTAACTTGCATTGGCGTAGCATTCTCATGCTCTAATCTCTTTCAAAACTGAAAAGTCTGCCCAGCTGAGGAGTTTTACGGGCCATTACTTTTTGGTACCTTCATTATAATACTTCATATCAAGATTAGTGTAATTCAAATATTTTTATTCCATTACGTTAAATCAATTTATTATTTAAAACTACTACGCACATTTTCGCACACAAATTTCCATGTTTAACAGCAATTTAAATTCTATTAATGTGTTTTAGATTTTAGAATTATTTCGTTTGTTTAGGTGGCTCACGGAACTGTGGAAA
This sequence comes from Sericinus montela, assembly GCA_029286605.1. Taxonomy (NCBI): domain Eukaryota; kingdom Metazoa; phylum Arthropoda; class Insecta; order Lepidoptera; family Papilionidae; genus Sericinus; species Sericinus montela. The sequence continues at coordinate 1,398,002 of JAGSMR010000065.1, read as the reverse complement.
TAGCAAATAATGTAGCGGCAGTTTTTGGGATGTTGCTGCCGTCGTATATATTTTGCTATTACGGGGAATTATTAAAGGAAGAGGTAGGTAAATAGCTTTGTTTATCAATTTAGAAAACCACGTTAATAAATAGCTAGCTTTGTTCTTGTTTTACATTACTTTTTTAAAATAAATAGTCTTCCTGGTGTTAGTTTCCTTTAACTCAATAACTTATTAATACGAGCTTACCTGCTGGTGATCTAGCTCGAGACTTCCAACCAGGGTGATCGGAATCCAAATCAGGACTATGTGTTTGGCTTACTGCATACTTTTTATTTTTATTTATTTTTTTGTTTTTCGTTTCTGAGTAACTTATCAACACCGAAGTTTATTTTGGATAAAGTGACAGGTGGTGGTATCGGTATTTTAATGTCGAAGTTCTCGTTACAATGTCCTTTTATAGTAAATATATTTATGCATTTAGTACATAAGTACATATAATATTATGTAGTTATATATTCATATATGCATATAAACATCCATGACTCGAGTATAAACATTCATATTGATATAAAACTAATAATTTGATGATTTTTAGAGTTCGAGAATAGTCGACTCTGCATATACAAATTTATGGTACAAAGGAGATGTCAATTATCAGAAAAATATTTACTTCATATTAAGACGGTAGGTCATAGTTGTTAATAATATTAATATCTTTTTTGAAGACAAAAATGTCTTAGGTGAATGGTGAGTCGAAAGGATATAATCGTCTCGATCTCTGTCTACCCCAAATATTCAATAACAACTGCAAACGTTTTAATGTGTCGGCCGCTGCCTTGATTGAAATCACTTGCCATAAATATTGCAATGGGTGACAGTATGTTACCGACCCAGGCGACTCCTAAGCAGAGTGCGAATATACTATCTACATCTACAAACCCAGTATATATGTTCATGCATTCTTATTTCGAATTCGAACTATTTATAGATTCACTGAATCTATAGCACCAGACCAGCGCGATATCGAGAGATCTACCAATAAGTATCTTATATCGTTTCTTTTGTTAATTTGCGAATCATAATTACAATTTACAATACCATTAGATTGTTTTTGAGTAATTTTACTTTGATTTGATCCATAAAGTACTTTATGGATTTAAAATATTTTAGATTCACGATTCACTTCTGCTTTTGGAAGAATGGTCCTGCTCTATACTATATATAAAATTATTTTCTAAGAAACAATATCTTGCACATTTTTTTGTAAGATTATTTGTATGTTATATATTTTATCAGATCACTGCAGCCTTGCTGCCTCACATCGATGAGGATGGTACCGGTTACTTTGGGTATGTTCACTAAGGTAAAATAAATTTCTACGTTAAGACATTTAACATTAAATATTGATAGTATTTTTTTATTTATTACTGTATCTTCACAAATAGTCCCTGACAGGTAGCCAGAGACAACAGATCGTCAAGTGTCGCCATTCTTGCATACCCCTTTTCCCTCTTTTTTCAGCAATTTTGATGGCTAGCGAGATTACAATTCATAAAACTTATCTTCGAAGACAGAGTCCTCAAAAAATAATTGATATTATGTGATAAGAAAGACAATACTCGAACCTTTTAAGTACACATTGTTTTATTAGCATCTAACACTTTAAGATAGGTCACAATTTTTTTTCTTCAAAATAAATACAAATTTAAATTGTTCCAAAAGAGCAAATACATACATACAAATTAATTCATAAAACTGTGTTTTGTAACTACCATAATTCATGCTCGGGAGCATGAATAGCGGAGATTGTGGGACGGAAGGCTCATGGTGGTAGAACCGCATTAATTCCTTTTTGAGCTTTCGTAGCGTGATGATCTGGTCAGCCAATTTTATTTATTCAAAATCTAAAGTCAAAGTTTCAAACATAAATAAAGACCTTCATTAAAATTATTAAAACAATTGACGTATTTAAAATCTTCTATTAAAGCTTAATGTACAATTAAGAGAATTCTCATATTGATGAAGGAATTTATCATTTACAACGATAAAATAAATAAATATCTTGACGCAATGCCCAATGATATATATTGTCTTGAGAAGAAAATTAATAGTAAGTTTTATTTGATCTTATTGCTATCTTACAATTTTCAGATACTAAGCACGACTTGGTCGTACTTTTCCTTAGCAACAAGCATTTACTCTGACAACGATTAAAATTATTGGAATCATTCAAGAAGAAACAAGGGTCTTGTTAATTTGGTAAATTGTTAGTTCATTATATCTGCACGCATTTTCTCAATGGGGTACAAAGAGAACTTGACAATTAGGTCCCTGCGTCCCCCTTTTCATCGAAGCTTTTTGCAACAATATGACATCTATACCTATATCGTTATCTTTGTGTAGTATGTAATTTAGTAATAAAGTACACTAATTATAACTTGAATACATTTATTTCTTAATTATTGTCTACGTTAATAAATATAAATTAAAACTAAAGGACCCGTGCTGCTCCGCAGTTGGTTGAGTAAGAGAGTCTGTTCGAGACATTTTAAGTGACATTTACATTTTTGTTTATATATTTTTTCAATAGATTGAGACATGGTTTTTTAAAACGTGATTATATTTTACTACGTAGTTTGCATTTCTACCATGATAACATTTGTTCATAAAGCCATTGACGGGCGACGTCTAAAGTTCAAGGTATATGATACATCAATCGCCAATCTTCTGGCTAAGCGTGGCAATTTTGACAAATCCTAAAGAGCCTCTCTAAGATTTTTAAATAAATATCCTGCAGCAGACTTTTACAGGCCGTTTAGTAAGGTCGTAAATATAGATCAGAAATGCGATGGTTGCGTTCAATGAAATGTGCAAAACACATTCATAAACACTAAAATAAAACAAATACGAGGTATATTCGTAACACTCCCTCTCTAAATATACCAATACCTTGTTGAAGCAATGTTGTAGAGACAGTAAATAGCTCTCAAAGGCCTCCGTTATTCAAAGGATCCTTTAGTTCTAAATACGGACCTGGAATAAACGATAGGCAGCGGCCCTGCTTTATATTTAGTTAATGTAATATTCTGTTTATAAGCAGAACGAACTGATGTTAAGTAGTGACAGAAAGTAGTGGCTATGATCTTTAATGAATTTAAACACTAGCGATTGCATTTCGTAAAATTTTTACTGAATGACAAATATATTAATGAGAGTTTAGTGATGGAATATTCTCATATATAGTATTTTATATTATTTACCCTTCCTTTTAGCTTTATTTTTTTACGTGAGTCATCCCTGGTGGTCTAGCCAAGGAAAACTAACGCAATCGCTTATCCGCTTACCACGTGTGACGATAATGGCAAAGCTTCAATTGGAAATGCCTCATTGCTATAGAGGATTTTAAAAATCACTTAAGTAGGTTAGTTAAGTAAGGTTGCTCATAACTGGACGGATATATTTCATTTTCTTTATTATTTCCCCTATTAATTCTTATGATTCTTTATTATTCTATACTATTTATTCTTATTCTATTCATTTTACTAATTATTTATCAACGCTTGGTGAATCTGCGTGTACATAGAAATATTAAAGTCACGATAGTCAAGATAACCGAGAGATTAGGGGATCAGAATTCGAGCCAAGAAACCCGTGTTCGATCCCCAGACTTGTTCCTATGGGTTTAAAATAAACGTATGTACTATTTATATATCGTTGCCTTGGACATAAAGGCGACGACGTTCTTACCACCTGTCACGTTGCCCCAAAAATGTCTTCGATGGAAGGTGGGTCCAAAGGACTTAATTGTCTAGACTTCTGTCTACCCCACTATTGGGAAGCGTGAAGATATTTATACATTTTATTTTACTAGTACATAAACACAAATTAATAACTTAAAATACCTCATCGCATTCTCTCATATAGTCTGGAGAGAGATCGAATCGGATGAATGTCGGCCACAATACAGGTTAGCAGAAACATTTTTTTGATTTTTTATGAGACTGCAAATCCTCACAATGTTTACCTACAGCGCCAAACAAGTTGTAATTTTGAAGGACATTTTTTTTATTGACAGTAATTTCGAATGTCCCCGGATCTAACCCTGACCTACCACCGCTCCTGTCTCCGTTATATGTAAGGTAGTCATAGAAAATTAGTGATGAAAGCTTTGTTGATAAACGTCATATTAAAAATGTTCCCAATTATTAATTATCCGTTAAGATTTGAATTTTTCTAATAGGTAATTTATTTATGGAAATAAATTATTATAAAGATGTGAGCACAAAATTACTTTGAGAGAGATACGAGGGAGGAATCGAGACGAAACACGTGCTACCTGGGTAACATACGCCGTAATGTAAAGTGTAGTGTAGTGTAGTGGTGATGGTGCATTGTATACAATTAAAGTATGTATCTGTATGAAGAAGGGCGGTGTTCTCCTTTTCTTCGCGCTTATAACATATGCTTTATTGTTGTTTGCATGCGCAGTGATGCAAGGTAATTTATAATGACTTCCGAGATCGAGTTGTCCGGTGCACACGGGTTTTCATTCCTGGGTTCGATTCCCTGACTGCTAAATGTGGAAAGCTACATTGTCTCGGATTTGGATGTTTGCGGTGTCTACATTGTTTGGGATTCCATAATATAAGAGATTTTGTCCTATCTTTGTATTTTTTTTCATTCGGATGGAATTATGCTAAGTTTTACGTCATGATTCGGTCGCCCGAATGTCTCTGCACTGCCGATCACTACGATATCTTCATCGTGTCTCTACTATATATGCCTATGCCGCGTTTTGCCTATTTAAATCACAAGGTTTATTCCAATTTTGGACGCCTCGAGGTAATTTAGGCCAACCTATAAATTAAAGATATAACATCAGTTATCTTTTGCGTATATAAGGGAAAGTTCTATTAATTATTTAGATCACGTAATTATGCTTTAGGGTTTAGCTGCTCAGACTGCTTAAGATACAAGTCGCAACTGATTAATCTGTCCAGCCGGACACCGAACGCTCCTATTGCATTAATCACTAGTATCTGATAAATTTGTCCCGTTATATAATATAGGTATTTTATATATAATTTTTGGCTCTCCCCTATATCAAAAAATCGATATTTTTCGTATTCTTGACAAAAAGAAATTCCGACCAGCTTTTTACCATTGTAAATGTGTTTATTTGGAACAACGTGATTGGTATTTATTGACGAATAAAAACAACAATAATTGTATAGTGCAACTCCTCATTTCATGTTTATTTGAATGAAAGTAAAAGCTTTTTTTCGCTTCAGTTGTTAATAGCAAGTTTGAATGCTGAAATAACCACGAGTTCAGCGGTAAAGAAAAACATCGCGATGAAACTAAAAGAAAACTAAACGATAAAAAATAATAAATGGCAAAATGTACATTATTTCTTTGATGTCTTCGTCAATTTATAATGGAGCAGCGTCGCGGCCGTTGCCGTTCTAATCTCTCTCAGACAATATTTATTATTATATATTTATTATTAATTAATTTACTGCTTAATATTATAAATATTATTTGCATATTTTACTACATAAAAAAAGTCACAATGGCATGCGGGTTGGCAACCGCAGTTTAAGATTTATATTATCAATGACAAAACCTAGATACATCTGCATCGTAGTATAAATTGTTTAACTATAACTGAATATTATACCAGCTATAATTTACCTAATATTTCTTCGATTTAATACGATAAAAAGGCTACGAGGCATCTCAGGTCTCAAAGGTGACAAAAGCATCTGAAACCTTAATTTAGAAACCTTCTAGACTGTTTGTAGGTTGTCTATGGGCATCAGTATGATAACTCGTTTTTAACCTTAAACGAAAACCTAATTTACATAGTAAGTAAAATAAAAATATCTTCACACCTTTCCTAATACGTGGCTAGAAGGAGGTCTAAACAATTCAGTCCTCTCGACCCACCTTCCACCAAAAACATTTTTTGGGACCACGTCACATGTGGTGAGCCTTTTTTTATAGAAAAGGGAGGCAAACGAGCAGGTGGCTCACGTGATGGTAAGTGATTACCACCGCCCATGAACACCCGCAATACCAGAGGCATGTCGTATCCGGGTCGTCCATATTAGGGGGGTGTAAAAGGCCCCCCCTTATGGGTTGCGAGTTTCGAGGCATTTCCTCATGACTCGGGCGTCTTCTCAGGGGGCTGCTACTCCCCCGATCTTGGGTGCCGCCTTTCAGCGGCGTTGTGTAGGCGTGTTACGTACTTTACGTCTTATGTCGGGTCTTTATTGCACTTCCCCAGTCCCCCCGGGGCCGGGTGACAATGTGACGATGTCTCTCGGGAGGAGTCGCCACTCCGGTAGTCGAGCGTGTAGAGGTAGTGTGTCCTGGATAATCGCCAGGCGATGTAGGTGTTCATGTGGCCCCGTTGTCAGCGCGGTCGTACATTTCGCGCGACACTCGGACCACGAATTCTTCCAAGGCTTCCATCTTGAGGTCCCTGGCGATGACGTCATTACGTACAAAGCAACCCGCTCCCACTATAACAGGTAGTGATATGTTCTGTTGGACCTGTTGTCGCCGACGTTGAGGTGTTGAAGATAACGCGTACGACGCAGGCGCCGCGTATGTGAGTCTTGATCTTATATAGGTCTTGTATATACCTATCTTGGTTTTTATAGGTAACTTTTTTGATGAAAGTACCGGATAGAGAACCGCCCTCGCTGCTGTTGCGCTGCTTATCGCGTAGTCCACCTGCGCGATGGGGCATAGCGATTTGTCTATCCGGCAACCAAGATAGGTAACGGGGCTCTGCCGCTGCATCTTCTCTCCTCTGACTTCGAGTTGGGGTGGTACGCGCTCGTGGCGATTGGTGATTATGGTGGATGTCTTCCCGACATTAATAGTCATCCGCCATTTATCCAACCATTCAGGTAGTAGGTCCAAAATTCGCTGCATCTTCTTGGCAGCGATGTTTGCCCGACGGGACGACGTAAAATACGCGCTATCGTCCGCGTAGTGTGCGAGCATGACATCATCTTCCCACTCTCGGACGCGACCCTCGAGCGTGGGGATGTCGCCAGAGGCATAGCAGATGAGTTGCCGGCTTTAGAGTGCCCCCCAGAATTGGGGGAGGGGGGTGTGTTGGCCTCCGGTTACCTGCACTCACCAGACGAAACGCAGAAGTTTGTTAAACTTCTACTTCATGCCGGTATTCTGTGAGGTCGTGGTACTTCCCCGGTCGAGCCGACCCAGTCATGCAACAACAAAAGCTGATGCGTGGCTCTACCACTGTGAAAAACCTGTCTTTGTGTAAACTACCTGTCGCTGTCTTTATTTCCTAGCCAACTATATAATTCGTAGATAAGTGACTTCGATAAATATAAATAATATATTCTTTTTGTTTAATGTAATATAATAATTATACTAACAGAAACTCGAATCTGACAAATAGTATACTGTATATTCAAATTTTAGATGCCTTTAAAACACATCTAGGCTAAGAACCATACAACATTAAAGAGATAAAAGAATACTTCAAAAGCTTTTAATCTTCTCTTTAAACAGTCTTGGTTTTCCAAAACGAAACTGTTTATACAGATATGATTTTTGATTTAATTTTAAAAACAAGGATCAAAGCAACATCTCAAGCAAACATTTCTAATAAAAATATATAAAATAATAATTCTTCTGATCTCGACGACGGTTATTTTTTTTTTTAATCTTTTTGATGAGATTCAAGATGACATTGTCTAGACTGTTGTATACATTAAAATATTAAATGATGGTTATTCATTAAGTTCTATCTGTAAATAAATAAATAAATATCTTCACGCAATTCCCAATTCAGGGTAGACAGAGGTCTAGTCTAGACAATTAAGTCCCTTTGAACCACCTACCACCGCAAATATTTTCGGGACAATGTGACAGGTGGTGAGCCCGTCGCCGTCTTTACGTTCAAGCCAACGATGTAATTCGTACATAAGTTTTTGTAAAACCCATTGGTACGAGTCTCCCAACTGGGGATCGAACTCGGGTCTCTTGACTCCAAATTCCGACCACCTAACAATTCGCGACCCTGAGTTCTATCTATGCGCTATGATTTCAACTGAATTCAAAAGTAATCTGATTATTCGTAATTAATTATGACAGTCCTTTACGTAAACACTTTCAAAAAAAACTGTACAAACTTAGGCCATCAGATGAACGTTGCGTGAACGCGTAGGAAACAAACAAACAAGCATTTCATTTTTATAAGTTTGACTAACCATCTATCTCGACTTCGCATGGATAGAAGCATTCAAATATTTTTTTCTGCTGTGTATGTGGCTGTTGTGTCGTGTATCTTACATACTTAGATTAAAATACAATAAAAAATAATAATCATATACATATAAACATAAAATATATTTATAAATTTTCAAAAATAATAAATAATAGTTGCCTTGGACTTTGAGACGGCGACGAGCTCAACTCCTTCATGTTATCCTATAAATATCTTCGGTGGAAGGTGGGTCGAAACTTTTTAATTATATAGGCAACTGGGCTCTTTCTACTTCTTTATTGGGAATGGCGTGAAGATGTATTATTTTATTTTTATCAAAAATAACTATTAAATTTATTCATAAAGTTAATAAAGTTGTAAAAAAAATGTCGGTATTTTTGTTGATTGTTACCAAAATACCGACTGTTAGCAAAAATAACGCGTTGTAGTTTTATTTTGTGAACGAATCAACTGTCCAACAGAATAGTGTTTCATTTTCACTTACAACGATCACTGTAATAAATCACTCTCATTCACTATAATTTTCCTGTCATAGGAATGTAATATTTTTAGCAGAGATACGTTCAAGCACGACTACTCATTGTTCCGAACAAATATTGTATGTAATTTGAGAAAGCTGAAATATTGGCATTCAGAGACCTCCGCTCGTATCGAAACTTGAAGCAATAATTTACTAAAAGGAAATATTGAAAACGACATTTTCTTTGTTTTCTTCGAGCAATAAAAGTAATTATAAGTTTTTATTGCAATCTTCACGCCATTCTCAATTCTGGTGTAGATAATGATGTAGATGATTAAGCCCTTTCAACGTACCTTTTTGGTATAATGTGACAGGTGGCGAGCCTGTCGCTGTCTTTATGTCCAAGCCAACAAGACACATAAGTTTTAAAAAATTGGTACGAGCCTACCATCTGAGGATTGAACTCGGGCCTCTGGACTTGAATACCGATCACTCAACTAGACGGCTATCGTTTTTTTCTTTTCGATTAACTTTTCAATAGAAAAGAATGAATTACATATTAAATAAAGCATCATAGTGAAAGCTCACGATAGCCGAGTGGTTGGGTGGTCGGAATGTAGAATTGTGTCGATGGCTTGGACATAAAGACGGGCGACGGGCTGTCGACGTTGTCCCGAAAATATCTGCGGTGGAAGGTGGGTCGAAGGGACTTAATTGTCTAGACTAGACCTCTATCTACCCCTGTATTGGGAATTGCGTGAAGATATTTATTTATTATTACTTTTTATCATAGTGAAAACTCCTTCTAGAACCCACCCGTGATAATGAGCCTGTCGCCGTCTTAATGACCAAGCTAATGATGTAAATCGTACAAAAGTTTTAAAAAATCTGATCGGTGTGAGCCTACCACCTGGGAATAAATTCACTCAGCTTTCGTGGGTTAATAATAATAAAAATAAAAAAAATAAAAAAATATCTTCACGCAATTCCCAATACAGGGGTAGACAGAGGTCAAGACTAGACAATTAAGTCCCTTTGACCCACCTTCCACCGAAGATATTTTCGGGACAACGTGACAGGTGGTGAGCCCGTCGCCGCCTTTATGTCCAAGCCAACAAGACACTTAAGTTTTAAAAATCTGATCGGTGTGAGCCTACCACCTGGGAATAAATTCACTCAGCTTTCGTGGGTTAATAATAATAAAAAATAAAAAATATCTTCACGCAATTCCCAATAAAGGGTCCCAACAAAGGTACAGAGGTCCAGTCTAGGCAATTAAGTCCCTTTAACACACCTTCCACCGAAGATATTTTCGGGACAACGTGACAGGTAGTGGGCCTCTCACCGTCTTTATGTTCAAGCCAACAATATAAAACGTTGGGTTTTTATAGAAAAGGGAGGCAAACGAGCAGGTAGCTCACGTTACCACCGCCCATGAACACCCGCAATACCAGAGGCATAGTAGATGCGTTGCCGCCCAACCCCTAGAAACTAGTACTAATGGCACTTCTGAAAAGTGCCATTAGTACTAGCTACCACCTGCGGATCGAACTCGAGTCTCTAACTATGAATTCCGATCACAAAAATTCACTCAACCAGCTATCGTGACTTTTTATAATAAAAATTAAATAAATAACCAGAAACAAATTTTCACTGCCTAGTATAAAAGCTATGTTATCTAAAGTAGACGTGATAATGGACCTAAAAGCAACATGCATAATTCATGTTAGGCTCTTTGAAATCTCGTGGATATTTGTTAGCTTAAAACAGGCTTACTTTAGCCAGAATCACTTATCGCATGTTTTCGCATATAAATAATTATTATTTGTTTATGTCTAATAATAAATCGAATATCTAAAAATCACTGATAACATTTTTGGGACAACGTGACAGGTGGTGAGCCCGTCGCCGCCTTTATGTCCAAGCCAACAAGACACTTAAGTTTTAAAAATCTGATCGGTGTGAGCCTACCACCTGGGAATAAATTCACTCAGCTTTCGTGGGTTAATAATAATAAAAAATAAAAAATAAAAAATATCTTCACGCAATTCCCAATAAAGGGTCCCAACAAAGGTACAGAGGTCCAGTCTAGGCAATTAAGTCCCTTTAACACACCTTCCACCGAAGATATTTTCGGGACAACGTGACAGGTGGTGAGCCCGTCGCCGCCTTTATGTCCAAGCCAACAAGACACTTAAGTTTTAAAAATTGGTACGAGCCTACCATCTGAGGATTGAACTCGGGCCTCTGGACTTGAATACCGATCACTCAACTAGACGGCTATCGTTTTTTCTTTTCGATTAACTTTTCAATAGAAAAGAATGAATTACATATTAAATAAAGCATCATAGTGAAAACTCCTTCTAGAACCCACCCGTGATAATGAGCCTGTCGCCGTCTTAATGACCAAGCTAATGATGTAAATCGTACAAAAGTTTTAAAAATCTGATCGGTGTGAGCCTACCACCTGGGAATAAATTCACTCAGCTTTCGTGGGTTAATAATAATAAAAAATAAAAAATATCTTCACGCAATTCCCAATAAAGGGTCCCAACAAAGGTACAGAGGTCCAGTCTAGGCAATTAAGTCCCTTTAACACACCTTCCACCGAAGATATTTTCGGGACAACGTGACAGGTAGTGGGCCTCTCACCGTCTTTATGTTCAAGCCAACAATATAAAACGTTGGGTTTTTATAGAAAAGGGAGGCAAACGAGCAGGTAGCTCACGTTACCACCGCCCATGAACACCCGCAATACCAGAGGCATAGTAGATGCGTTGCCGCCCAACCCCTAGAAACTAGTACTAATGGCACTTCTGAAAAGTGCCATTAGTACTAGCTACCACCTGCGGATCGAACTCGAGTCTCTAACTATGAATTCCGATCACAAAAATTCACTCAACCAGCTATCGTGATGGACATGCAGATGCTGCATCACATAATTTATCCCAGACCAATTTCTTTCCGTTTCCGAAAGTATAGTTACATGAAGTCTTCGTAGTTATTAGTTTTGGATAATGCTCAGGATATATTTTGTAAGCAGAAGCTATGTTAACTACAATATGATAAAAATAATCTAATATGAACCACAAACAAAAAGAAAATTCATATAGAAACTTATAAAATAATAAATAAATATCTTCTCGCAATTCCCAATAAAGGGTCCCAACAAAGGTACAGAGGTCCAGTCTAGGCAATTAAGTCCCTTTAACACACCTTCCACCGAAGATATTTTCGGGACAACGTGACAGATGGTGAGCCCGTCGCCGTCTTTATGTCTTAGCCAACGATATAATTCGTATATAAGTTTTTTTTTTTGGAAAACCCATTGTTACGAGGCTGTCACCTAGGGATCGAACTCGGGTCACTCGACTCGAAATTCCGACCACCCAACAACTCGGCTATCGTGACTTTTTATAATAAAAATTAAATAAATAACCAGAAACAAATTTTCACTGCCTAGTATGAAAGCTATGTTATCTAAAGTAGACGTGATAATGGACCTAAAAGCAACATGCATAATTCATGTTAGGCTCTTTGAAATCTCGTGGATATTTGTTAGCTTAAAACAGGCTTACTTTAGCCAGAATCACTTATCGCATGTTTTCGCATATAAATAATTATTATTTGTTTATGTCTAATAATAAATCGAATATCTAAAAAAATCACTGATAACATTTTTTGGGACAACGTGACAGGTAGTGGGCCTCTCACCGTCTTTATGTTCAAGCCAACAATATAAAACGTTGGGTTTTTTTATAGAAAAGGGAGGCAAACGAGCAGGTAGCTCACGTTACCACCGCCCATGAACACCCGCAATACCAGAGGCATAGCAGATGCGTTGCCGCCCAACCCCTAGAAACTAGTACTAATGTAAGCTAGTACTAATGGCACTTCTGAAAAGTGCCATTAGTACTAGCTTACCACCTGCGGATCGAACTCGAGTCTCTAACTATGAATTCCGATCACAAAAAATCACTCAACCAGCTATCGTGATGGACATGCAGATGCTGCATCACATAATTTATCCCAGACCAATTTCTTTCCGTTTCCGAAAGTATAGTTACATGAAGTCTTCGTAGTTATTAGTTTTGGATAATGCTCAGGATATATTTTGTAAGCAGAAGCTATGTTAACTACAATATGATAAAAATAATCTAATATGAACCACAAACAAAAAGAAAATTCATATAGAAACTTATAAAATAATAAATAAATATCTTCTCGCAATTCCCAATAAAGGGTCCCAACAAAGGTACAGAGGTCCAGTCTAGGCAATTAAGTCCCTTTAACACACCTTCCACCGAAGATATTTTCGGGACAACGTGACAGATGGTGAGCCCGTCGCCGTCTTTATGTCTTAGCCAACGATATAATTCGTATATAAGTTTTTTTTTTTGAAAAACCCATTGTTACGAGGCTGTCACCTAGGGATAGAACTTGGGTCTCTTGACTCGAAATTCCGACCACCCAACCACTCAGCTATCGTGACTTAAGCTCGGCAATAAAAGCTAATTCGATCGAATGGGTTTCAACCGACACGATTAAAATGTGTCTAACTCAAATATCACACAATATTCTCAAATTTAAACCCGGTATTCATTTAAATTAAATAAGCTGGTGGCCTAGTTGGTAGTGTCCTTGGTTATAGTAGTATTGGATGCCGGGTTTAATTCTAGTCGCAAACTCAGCAAAATTATTTGTATTTTTAATGATTACTGAATTGATAACAATAACTATTAACTAACATTATACTACAAGTAGAAATTTATTATAATTTCAACATTTTATAAGAATAAATTTTCAATTAAGTCAAAGGTTTATGTGAAATTTGATATACGAGTATCTTCATGTAAAGAGCCGAATCATCTCTGGAGTATCTCTGTAACTTTGCCCGATTGAAGTTGCTTACATACACCAAAAGTACTGTCCTATTCCAAGTTACCCAAAGGTTCTCCTGCTCTAGCTTTTCTCACGTATTTTAATGAAAATAATGAATTTGAAAAGAGCGTAAGAGGTATATAAGGATCGTGACACTACGATATGTTCTCTCTAGCTACTCCATCGGGGAATATGCATAAATATAAAAAGAAGAAGACAGATGGTATTTTTTCAGCAAAGGGAAATGGCAAATGTTTATTTACTTCACTTTATCCAAAGGCTTCAGTAAATACTCCTTTTACTAAATCCACGGTATTCTTTTATACTTAACTTTAAATATGTTTCCTCATTATAGTCCCTTGAACAGAATCAAAAAAATCGAGTTCGATCCCGATGAGGAAGGTTCTACTAATAATTTTCATCATTGGAGAAATGGATACATGTGTTTTTTTTTCTTTCTTCACTTACTGTGTAGTAAATTACTGCGATAAATTTATAAGTACAATAAAGCGTCATTCCGTAAATACTTCTAATGCAATTTACAGACGACAGTTGTATAATGATTCCGGTCCAAACTATAAATTCTCCCACAGTATTGGCCATTTGTTACCCGTATAGGTAATTGTGTCGACATTACTTCGTTGTTTACAGCTGTAAGCAGAAGTTCTACTATTTTAGCTTCTACTATGTATTTATTTGCTTTAATGTCAGAAGAATTTGTCTCTCTAACTTATTTATTTCTAAAAACATTAAAAATTTGGACTTAAATTAAATGCAGGAAGAAAAAACTGTATTATCCCATTTCTAGATAGAGAAGTGGCAGTACTATGGTCTGTGCGCACTTTAATGTTTTTTTGGCACCCGAGACTCAGGTTCAATCTCCGGTAGCAGTACACATAAATTGTTGTAAGAAACTTTACAATATATTTGCTTTATAACATTCACTTGATTACTAAAATGGAAGGCATAGTCACAAACTGTCAAATAAGGGTTTAATTTACTTGAAATGTTTAAAATCGAGGGGACTCACTATTCAGACCACATGAGTTCTGAGCGCTATCAAAGTCAGGATTTACCTAAGTTCTGGAAGGAAAGCAATCATAGTATGCTACCCGCATCCATCAACTCCTCGCAATAATGTGGAGGTCGTCACTCCACCTTGAGGGGATCGTTCTCTATTACGTTTGCTTGTAGATCCTTACAATTCTTTTAATACCTTCCTGTTCATTTTTTGCTTATCTCGGAAAATCTAAGTACATTAGTTTGTACGTATCGCCATTAGTCCTGAGTGCTATGCCTATACAACGAAATATTAGTTCACTGTCTGTTATAGTGAATTTTACACCGGTTTTTTTAAAAAAAGCACGGTTGCTATGTGTGTGTGTGTGTGGAAGTCACAGCTAAAACTATTTTCGAAAGCGATTCTTCACTGAAAAGACTTTAAAAACATTGGTTTAAATTTGACACTCCTGTTGGCAACGTTAGTTTGAAATATCGTCTGCGGGTTGAAAAATCACATCGATAAGCCAAGATCGACGGAATGCATTTATTGCAATCGCTCGCCTTTAGCCAAAACTATAAGAACTTAAATATACATGGGACTTAGCTCAAATTTTTAAAAATAATTTTTTTAATCCGATTTAAGTCACCCGTCTTCTGAGGAATATGCACGCCGTTTTTGCTCTGTACTCTCTGTTGTTAGACACTTAAAAGATCGTTTTATGCCCTTTCTTCAGTCCGCTATCAATCTTTCTCCGAACTCCTCTACACTCCCCTTTCTTTTTACTAAATCTTTTACTATTATAGTAGTATTGTTTTATGAAAGATACCGCAGCACATACGAGAGAATATTATGACAATTACCTAAACAGCTACGGGTGCATTACTTACTTAACGGCATTTACTGCTGCTACTAGTGCACGACATAGTCCTTTACTTTAATAATTTGCTATCGCCACGCTTGGCAAGCGGTGATCGCAATACCAGACTTACACCAAACATATTGAAGAGGCTGCTGCTCGTTCTCGGTCTGCTTAATTTGGTTTGGTGTCGAGATGATTACTACGACACTTGTCAGTAGCCATTGCGATTTACAAGGCTTCTCCATCAGTCACCTCTTACGACATCCACGTAAAGAGAGAATGTGGTATTTATTATTCTTAGATCGACATCACACAGCTACACATTTCACTTATAATGAGATATTTTTTTTATCTTAATTAAACATAAACCTCTAGAGCGTTAGAAGATTGCTATCTTAACTATTTCATATACACCTATACATATACGTATATATTCACACAGCTAAAAACAATAATTTTATATACAATTTGACAAATAACACATGACTACAAATCTTTATTTTACTTATATCATGCCTATATCCAGACTATATTCAATCAACGAAAAGTAACCTCAAAGTTCTTAAATATTACAGTATAAGATATAATTTTTTAATTTGTTTTTGTAGCTAGGCATCCTTTCGCATTCTTTTATATCATCTGGCAATGTATTATACAGCTGTACTCCCTCAAACAATATCGTTTTCTTACACAATCGTTCGTTATCTTCACACGTATCGTTTTCTTCACAATTTGTTCGTACGTTTATCTTCACGCAATTCCCAATACAGGGGTGGACAGAGGACTAGTTTAGACGATTAAGTCCCTTTGACCTACCTTTCGCCGAAGGTATTCCTGGGAATACGTGAGAGGTGGTGAGCCCATCGCCGTCTTTATGTCCAAGCCATCGATATAATTCGTACATAAGTTTTTGAAAAACCCATTGGTACGAGCCTGCTACGACTGACTAGTACTTTTATCAATTGTAATTTATTTTTATTTCTTATGTTATGCGTCTTTTTTTTGTGTAGCTGCGTTTTAGTTTGAACGGAGTTAGTAGTTATGTTTCTAATGAGAATGAATGTGAAATAAATATAAACTTCTCTGTAATTGAATATTTTGTTTTTGTTTAATTACATGTTTAATTACAGTTTGTACGACAATATCCGTGGCATACAGTGTTTCATGTCGTAGACAGCTCCGAGGTTCCAGATTTGATTCCCGGACTGGTCATTGTACAAAACATCCGGGGTCTGAGTCCCGGGTCCGAGTGTTCGTTGTTTCCAATCCCATAAAATAATTGCTTTAGCTACTTGCTTTGAGATCAGAGCAATGTATGCGATGTTGTCCCTATCTATTTATTTCTTTCTTTATTTTAGGTATCATAGCATTATGTATAATGTATCAGTGTAATTGTGTTGTTTTTTTTTAAATGATAACAGTCTAAAATTTTACATCGAGAATTGTTCATCAACGAGATTATGAAAAACGCAAGTTGCGGTTCCTCTGACTATCATTCAGCTCACAATTAGCATGGATTAAATTACCCTGTCGTTAACGCTGTGCTTCGACCGAGAGTATTATGGCTGGTCTATTTAACGTCAAGGAAATTAAAATATGAAATTTTGAGGTTTAAATATTTCAAACTATTAAGTTGTTCCTTGTTGCAAGATGAAAATTAGGCTAGTGAAAGAAAAAGAAATACGTTTTGGGATTAGCTGCCTTATGTACCATGCTTCTAAACAGGGATACGTTGTCGAAAGTAATCCTGGGTCTGTATTCGTTGTCATATTTTTTTTATTTCCCTCTTATAATAAATTTATTCCAGACTATTCTTTTGACCGACGATTCCAACCAACTTGATGTCCAAACCAACGATATAATTCGTACATAAGATTTTGAAAAACTATTGTGCCTATCGCGACTTCAACTCAACTATCGTGGCTTCGTGACGAGTGGCGTAAACACCGGTTTTCAAGGTGTCGCCATCTCGAGGCCCCGGGTTAGATTCCCGTCGGGTCAATGTAGAAAAACCACTTTTTCTAGATTTTCTCAGGTCTGGGTGTTAGTAGTGCCTTCTTTGTTTCCGATTCCCATACCACAAGTGTTTTAGTATGTTACATTAGGATCAGAGCAATGTATGTGATGTTGTCCCTATCTGTATATGTATTTATTTATTTATAATTTATTTATTTATTCTTTGCCACCTTCTAAAAGGTTTGTAAAAAAAAACAATGCCAAAAAAACGAATACCTAAAGCGTTTCTATCGTCAACTTCTTCGCCGTCAAGTTCATTAGGAAGTGGTGGTATGAATGAACGTACGTTTACAAGAGAAAAAAAAGGGTAATCGAAAAATAAAGATATAAATTCATTTTTATTTTATCCAGAAGTACATTTTTCGGTGCAGTACTACTGATGTCAATGAGCTGGATCAACCGAAACATAATAAAAATAAAATCATAATACTGGCATTAAGTACAGACATGTTGTGATTGTAGAGCCACGCATCAGCTTTTGTTGTGGCCGTCTCGACCGGGGAAGTACCACGACCTCACAGAATACCGGCGTGAAGTAGAAGTCTAACAAACTTCTGCGTTTCGTCTGGTGAGTGCAGGTAACCGGAGGCCCACACACCCCCCTCCCCCAATTCTTGGGGGGGGGCACTCTAATTCCGGCAACGAATCTGTTAAATAAATAAATAAATAAAGGTAACCGGAAGCACAAACGTCTTTCCTGTACCAATCCTAAGCTTTGTCCCCTTTTGTATCGCTTTGCAGCTTATAGTGGAGCATCGGATAAGCGAGGAGGTATCCTCCAGTAACCACTTACCATTAGATGCGCGTTTGCCACCGTATACTGCTCATCTAGCACAGCGACTAAATAAAAATACGATGTGAAGAAAAATAAGTTAGAAGAGGACTGGGAGTACCGTTGTAACTCGCATAGCGGACAAGCTGTGATAAACTGGGTTTTTAAATCTGCTGTAATTTTTAGACATTTTTCAACTACAAAAATGGATACTGCACGATGTATGATGTTCACTGTACGTTTATTTTAAACTGGATACTACGAATACTAAGCTGTTTATTCAAAAGAAAGGTTTATTGTATTTGGCACTAGCCAGTTATATTAAAAAAAAAGTATTATTAAAAGAAAAGTTTTCTTGTATTTACGCGAATAGTACACATTTAAAATAAAACGATTTTCAAACTATTTTTTATCGTTTATTTAAAAACGCGATAAAATCCGAAAATCGTTTTATTTTAAAAGAAAAATTGTTCAGATTTCAAATTTTTCTTCAAATATTTCTCGAAATAATTTGTATGTTTACAATTATAAATTAGTTTATATAGACTTAACGGATGTTTTCCAACCACATTTTAATATTAATTCGCAATAGTATTGTAATGTGTAAAATATGTTGATAAATATAATTTTATCTTTCTTTCTTTCTTTACAACCTATTAAACGTCCACTAATGAATATATGCCTCTTCCGAAGATGGGCAGCAGCATCTTCCTGCGTCATGCCATTATATTATTATTTTATACAATATACTATTACATTGTTACAATTTTCAAGTGATAAAGATTCTTACACACGGAAATTGACTTTTATACACGAGTCTATAGATTATAATACTAAATACGGAACAGTTTGCGAGGTGAGACGGTTTGACTAAATTCCAAATCTCAAGAGGCGTTCAAAAGATGCTGTTCTACGGTAACCGTGTGCCACTAGATAACAAATTTCTCTTTCGACAAACTTTGAGAGTACTCGTCGGTATCGCCTCCTTTTGACAGCTACTAAGGAAAGAGACGTACGACACAAGAAAAATAATAATATGTAAATAAATATCTATGAAAGGTTAGCCAAGCAGTCCTGGCTTGGACACTAAAACGGCGATAGGCTTACTAAATGCACCATATACAGCAAACACTTTATGTAAATATAATTAACATCAAACAAAATCAAACTCTGATCTACCACTGAAAGAAATTGTTTTCATAATTATTTTAATCATATTAGTGATAACCCATTGGCTTAAAACTCATTAACATTATCTAATTCTGTACTCTACTCCTACTCGGATCTGTTCCGGAAATTGCGTATCCTTGATCCTAACACAATATAGACAAAGTAGTGCATAAGCCCAATTTAAATTTATCGACAACAGAATAGTAACAGGTAGAAGAACCCTAGTAATATCATACGTTCTTTACTCTTTCACGCAAATACTACTGAACTGGTTTGAATGTAACTTTACAGTAATATAGCTTATATCAGAAGAACACATAGGATACAATTTATAAAGCTCTTGTGTAATTTGGCTATAATATTACGTTAAGTATCGATATACATATTTCAGTAGTCGGAATAAGTCTTGCCCTCTGAGAGCCGTCTTGGTGCGCGCAGCTTTAACCGATGGAGTTGCATGTAGATCATTGTGGAATTGTTTGTATTAAATAATTATGCAATTTTTTACTGAATTTAAACCCGCCACCTTTGCTGAACTGTGGCAAGGTACAGGAACTGTCGCGGGTTCGTCTCTCATCCGTATCAGTTGAAATTTTTAAAATTTTTCTCTTTAATTTAATAACAAAATACGATAAAACCTTTTATGGCGAAGCCAAGACATCCCAAAGTATCATCCAGGATAATCCATAAGCAGATTTAAAATGTTACTTTTTTAGAATGCTCATATTATTTTATTTATTTACACTTTATTGCAAACCTTACAAAGAAAGTTATACAAAGGGCGGACTTAATACCTTTAGGCATTCTCTGCCAGTCAACCCGAGGCGTGGAGAAATATTGTTAAGGTGCTTTAAACTGGGTTACAGAAAAAGAAATCAATATAGGACTTAACGAAAATAAAGATGCAATATAAAATACTAATACAAATAATAAACATTATATATAATGTTTTTATGTATTTTGTTTATATATATATATATATATATATATATATATATATATATATATATATATATATATATATATATATATATATATATATATATATATATATATAAACAAAATACATAAAAAACATTATTATGACTGTAATGACCAATCACTAATTCTAACTGACAGTTAAAAGGTGTTCACGTACAAGTCTTTTAAATATCGACTTATTGGTAACTTTTCTGATATCTTGTGTAGCCTGAATGGTAAACGAGTGACCAACAAAATTGGTAAAGTGTTGCGGGATACTCATCTTATATGAAGACCGCAGGCACCGATCATGACTTGAGCATTGAAACTGAAATTTATCCTTAAGATACGAAGGGTAAGTAGTATCATTTATGATTGAGAAAAGAACAAGCAGAATTTTAGAGTTTCGCCTTTGTTGAATAGTAAGCCATTTAAGACGAGAACGGTATTGTGAAATATGGTCATACTTACGAAGGTTGAAAATAAATCTTAAACAATTATTAACAAGGCGCTCTAGCTTGTAGAAGATCTTTGTTCAAATCACAGTAGCACACATCTTTATTCTTCCAACCAATCCTACCAATATTATAATTGTGAAATTTTCTGAGAATGGATTCGTTACTCTTTCACGCAAAAACTGCTGAACTGTTTTTGAATCTTTACGGTACTATAACTTTCACATCAGAATAACAATTTGTAACATGTGGTAACGGTGAAAGAATATTTCCCGTTCCTGTGAGCAATTGGAGATAAAAACGAAGAAAATATTATTATTGCATTGCAAACATGTACACATGTTTCTTCCCGTGGGTGTCAGAAGAGGCGACTAAGGGAAACTGCCTTGAATATAGTTATGGCAACCGAAAGATGGCGGGATAGGCATCTCTAAAAAATATCATACCAAAATAATCAGATCGAATATGGACAGCAGCGTCTAAGGTGCGAGTGATCTGCTACTGCGATCGCTAATCCGCTTGCCAAGCGTGGCGATTATGGCAAATCGCCACGCTTGGCAAGGAGAGGCCTATGTCCTGCAGTGGACTTTAACAGGCCGATGTGTATCAGAATAACACGTAGACTACAGTTAAGGAAAAGTTTGTGTAATTTAGCCATATTATAATAAGTAGCAAAAAATTATTCATAACCACCCTCTGACTATTTTGCAAGTTTAAGAATTACGGTTTAGCCTTATAAGTAGTAAGAAGATAGTCTAGTTTTTCTCTTATAAGCTATTGGAATTGTTTTATTGGTCATCTATCTTTATCTTTTTATCATCAAACCGCGCAGGCAAAACCGTGGCCGCAGTGTAGTACATATGTACTTAATGGGCTGTATTAGTTCACTGTCGAATCTACGTAAACGAGGATTTGCCATAAAAGCCACACTATGCAAGTGGGTGTGGCGATGGCACCTTAGACGCTACTTTTCGTATCCGGTCGACTGTATGTTTTGTCTGTGTGTTTTTCGAGATGGTTATCCCGACATCTTTCAAAGCTTTTTTCTTCAAGGCTCCGCAGGAAGAAAATTCCAACCCCTTTCTCTATATTCTTACGCCGTAGCGAAACGGTAAAACATTTTAAAAATACGTTGCCAAAACGTTAACAGATTGAAGACGAACAACAGAATCTATATAGCTTTTGTGCACCTAAACGCTTGCGCATCTGCGTTACCTATTTCACGTAAGTGACCGTGGAAAAAGCCTTAGTGGCAATAGCCATTAACAGATGGCAGGACTACGATCTTGAGTTGAATCTGCAGAAATCAAACTAAGTATTGGCTGGCAGCAGCGTCTCAATGTGAGTACTGTACCGCAATTGCCAACGTGTTTGCCAAGTGTGTTGATGATAAAAATCCATCTTTATAAAGGCACTAAATTCACTTATGTCCTAAAAATATGTGCTAAATTCACTTATGAAGTTACTGGCTTATAAACTAATAATAAACTATTAAAATGTTACCTAATGTTTATTTTTCCTCTAAACATGATATTTGTTGGTAATTAAAAGTAATTCTCATTTGCTTTACAATATTAAATAAACATTGATGAAAATCCGGCCTAATGATCAAAGCCTATAATTAAGGGAAGCACGTTTTGACCAAAATTATTTCCTTTTCCATTAGACAAAATTAAAAATCCTCTACGATTTATTAACTCAACCGAAGTTCTTTCATAGAAATTCCACGAAGCTAAAATTTACTTGCGTAAATATTTTGTGTTTAAAAAAGGACCAAATAATAAGTTATTTTACAAGTGTAAATATAAGTGTACTTAAACAAAATTTATGGCACTTACAGATTATAATAGAAACTGTTTAAAAAAGGTTAGGGTTCAATAATATAGAGTAAAATTTTTTGTCTGAGAATTTAACTAGAGATTGCCGTGGCTTCGCCACATATAATAAACAATTACTTAGACCTATAGTAAATAATTATAAATGATTAATTGAAATTAGTTTAGTTTAAAATTAAAATTAACTGTAATGCCTGCTTTTTAATAAGAAAATGGAAGTTGAAACAAAAGTCAGAAAGCACAAGGGTCGCCCCTTTAGATGGTGAAGTTAATATTAAACATTTCATAATTAAGTCCTTTCGACCAACCTACCACCGAAAACATTTTTGGGACAACGTGGAAGGCGGTGAGCCCGTCGAAATCTTTATGTCCAATCCAACGATATAAATCGTACATAAGTTTTGGGAATCGAACTCGGGTCTCTTGACTCGAATTCCGATCACCCAGCCACTAGGCTATCATGAATTTACGACATACAAAATAAAAACAAATATTTTAGTGTATTGATTTTGTATTGAAATACTACGTTATCGATGACCTGTGTTCGATTCTAATATATTAGAATTTCATCAAAATACATATGGCGGAATAACCATGTGTTGGCAGCCAATAGCATGTTCAAATTTTCCTTTAGTCGCCTTTTACAACAACCACTTTGAAGAAAGGGGATGGTAAACCATATTGAAGAAAAGTTCTTACGGTGACACTACACGGCTTATACCAATACGAATATCACCATTACCAATATGATAAATATACAACATAGTATATACTATACATATACTATTTTATTATAGATATACTATACAACAGTTAGCCTTATCCTTGGCTGGTTAAAAAAAAAACACAGAAAACATTGAACAGATTTGTATTTTATTTTTCGTTGATCTTTAAATATGAAACCGTAATAGACGTTAACGGATCGTTTTAATTAAGTAGGTACACCCCGTCAACGTGTCAGACTCTTCGGATAGCGAGTCATGAAAAGAAATTCTCCTCTTAACATAATTAGCTAATTAATTAACTTTGTAATTCATTTTACTTTGTGTTAATAATATTTACGGCTTGCTTACAAATCTTCAGATACAAAACATAGATAATTCATCTGTAACTGAAGATAGAACACATGTTATTCTTTTTATGTGATAGATTCTTCCTATTCCTGTGAAAAAGTTTAAAAAAATTGTATTCGACTTTAAAATAATTACAAATTATAGTATTTTCCGTGCCAATCGTCAATAGTGACAAAGTAACAGTAAACTTTTCGATTGAAGTTTTTTGCCGAAGTCAAATATATACAAATTGAAGGCGATACAAATTGTTTATAGTTCTTGTAAGTTACATATCGATGCAACATCTGTACATTGAACAAAATTTCAAAATATTTTTTAATAAATTCATATAAACGTATATATGGTACTTATTACACAAAAAATATAATCTTGAAAAACCATTTCGACAGCTTACCTCTAGAATTTCGTGGTAAGTGTTAACTAGTTAACTAATATATATATATATATATATATATATATATATATATATATATATATATATATATATATATATATATATATATATATATATATATATATATATATATATATATATATATATATATATATATAATCTACATTACTGTCAGTTTATAGACCTGATGAAGAAATCAATTCGTTAATGCCACAGACTAAAACCATGAATATACGAACTTACTGCAGGATATGTACATAAAAAATAAATATATTTCTCATTTATTTTCATGAAACCATTCGTCAATTTAATTAAAAGGTTACGAAATTCTTTACTTAGCGCTGTCTCCTCTTAAGTTACATTCCAAACCTAATTACTTTAAATTCTATTAGTCCCCTGGTAACCATTTTGACCGGGATTATTGTCGCTAGTCTTTATAAGGGATTTGAGAAAATTTATTTCAATCGTAACAAAAAATTTCATGGCTTTAATATTTAAAGCTGTGCGATGCGAAAGTTATAATTCAATTTCGTGCTATATGAAATTTTGTACATCCTGCTTTTAACTTTATTACGTTTTACTACATATGTAGGATGCTTTTAAGTATTTTACATTTTGGAAATTAAAACAAATGTCATGATAGCTGAGTGGTTTTGTGGTCGGAATTCGAATCAGGAGATTCGCGTTCTTTTTCAGGACATTGTTCTCTCCCATGGCAAGGCCAGATCGCAGTACCAGAAGCTCACATGATAGACGATGTTGTCCTTAACTTCTAAGTTTTATTTTACCCAAGTGTTTTCCAAAATGACATTTTCAAAGGCTTTACCGTCAATTACCTCTTAAGACACAAGCAATTTGGACACATAGATATGGTATCTGCATAATAATATGTGTAATTTTTTTTAATATAAAAAGCACAGAAACGTAAATGTAATAATACAAAGAAAATAACATGAAAAATGTAAATTTTATTAATATTGCATGTATGTACTGTGTAACAAAATGGGTAAAATCATTCTTAATTTTGTTGTTTGGCTAATTTCTAAAAACGACTTCCCATGCAACAGTTTTGTAAATTTTGTAAATTTTTTATTATTTATTTTTAGTTATTCTAATCTAAATGAGTATCACGCAATGGAATAGAGTAGATTGGTGCAAAATCAGTCATCATAAAACTTGGAGATTCTGTTTCATTTGATAGACTGAATATATTTTCTAACAATGGTAGTCTATCTATGCGATATGTTCTTCTCTTGCATAACCATCCTACTAAAACTGAAGTGGTGTACAAAATGACTCCAAATAAAATACCAGTCCACCACCAAGTAGGGACATATTTTAGAGACGTAGTAGGGAGAGATATATACGTTTTTGTCCAATCACTACACGATTTGCTTGAGCCGAACGTAGAAGCACAAATTCGTATTAGATATTTTATAGCGTATTCTGATCTGACAGTTAAGTTGGTCTCATTTACGGAAACACACCACACTTGGGGTAAAAGATTACTGTAATCATTCAAAATTATCTGTGGCAATACTTCTACCGTGTAGAAAAATATTGGTCCGTTTGGCTGTACAGGAGGATCCCAGTTTACTGTTACAATTCCTGTCAAATATGCTTGTGCAGTATTAATAGAAGGTATATCAGCGCCTATTCGAGGAAGTGTTCGCACAACTCCTTGAGAAGACCTACTACAGAAGGTTTCAGTACAAGCTCTCAATATAAATTTATAATCTCTAGATGGTGCTAATCCTCCAACTTGAAAATCATTCCGAGGGCCACTTAAATTTAAGGCTAGATTATTAATATATTTCCCTAAACTTGAATTTAGTCGTGGGTAGTCATAATCACATTCAAAATCATGAGCATTACATATATCAAAATGTTCTTCAAGCATCGCTTCCTCAGTCACCGATGAAAGAACTCCACATATAGATTTGCATCCCTTGTCATAACCAATAGGTGGTTT
The DNA here is from genome assembly GCA_029286605.1 of Sericinus montela. Taxonomy (NCBI): domain Eukaryota; kingdom Metazoa; phylum Arthropoda; class Insecta; order Lepidoptera; family Papilionidae; genus Sericinus; species Sericinus montela. Next base: position 1,371,898 of record JAGSMR010000065.1, on the reverse strand, counting down.
TGAGACAATAGCATGACGCGAATAATCTATTTCATCATAATTATCATTGCTATCTAAACAACGATCTCTAACTTGTATATCTTTAGTTTGTATATCTATCAACTTTATATCTAATTCGTAACGTATAATATGAGATCTATAATCTATGTGGTCTACCCAGCGAATAACAACAGCTTCAGGTGATGACGCAACAAGTTCTATAATGAACGGTGGTTTAGGTTTCCCTATTAATGTTTTAAAACTGAGTATAGAACTTCTGGCAAGATTTCTATGAATAGGATTATAAGTTTCTATGCAAACCGCGTAACTTGAAGCAGGTTTTAAAGATGTTAGTTGGACCGTTCCATTCCATGCCGTTGGTACATCAACTGCATACCAATCTGATTCACTGCAAGTTTCAGGGATAAATGTTACATTGATTCCTAAAGGTATTCGGACGTAAAGGACGGAATAATGTATTTCATTATCAGGTACTGGAGAAAAAATAACTGTGGCTGCAGTCTCATTCAAAACATTTACTTGAAGTCCAAGCGAGACTTCATTACATCCTCCACTGTAACCATTCATACCTTGTGGAACATCTAATTCATTAGGCTGTGTTGGAAATACTTTTTGTAGCTCTTCTATGTGACTCATACACAGCATTGGATTACGGTAGAAATATAATGTTCCATGATCAACTTTAAGATTTTTCGTAACATTTGGCAGGAAGAGTGACTGAAGATTCTGCATTTCATATACTATAAAGCTATATTTTCCTCTTTCTAGCTTTTGTCCTCCTATATGCTTCAACGAGGGCAAAAAATCTAATGTCGTTATCATAATTGAACCAGATATTGATATGTATTCAGAAACTTCTTGCACTTCGCTTAAATACCTTCTCAGTTCTTTAACTGTTTCCGGTACAGATGATATATGTATGGTCAATGATCCATTAATGTATATACATCGTTCTGCTGCTTGTATTGTTTCCAAGCTGCTTAGAAATTGACTCCGACATGTCTGAAAATAGTTATTTAGTTTTAATATATTTCTGATTTTAAATTGATGACGTTAATTTTGTTATGAAAAGCAAAACTGTTCTATTTTGTACTTAATTTTCTTTATCGATTTTATACTAACCTCGGTACACTTCTTACACAATCTGCATGTATAAGTATCTGACGTGTTTTCTTTCACATAATGAAGAGGACATTCAAATACACATGAGTCATTCCATGACCATCCACCTAACGCATGACATTCATCATATGTTAAACAATATTGATTTACTGGTAGAACGAGACTGAAAAAAATATTTACTCGATATTTTTTAAAAGAAATCTTCAAAAAGGAAAATTATATTTGCTTAATATAATCATCAAGGACATCTCTTGCAGTAAGGCACAAGTTTAAGATATTTAACGAGGATCGAAAATTAAATACTAACGTACATTACGTACAGTCTGGTATCCTTCGCGATGGTTATACCGTCATACGTCGGCAGCCATTGATATTATCAAGTCCTCTTTAGTCGCCTCTTACGACAACCACGGAAAGAAAGTTGCATATTATTAGACCGATACTACCCCGGCTGGATCTACCATTTTGCACTCTTATGAGTACTCTCCAGAGTAAGAAAAGAATCTCCAGAGAGAGAAAATTGTCGCGCCAGGCTTGTTTCATACCAGCCCATCATCACGGATAGCAGAATTCTTTCAAACAAACCAGATATCGTGTTGTTGAACCAGGAATAGTAAAAGGTACTTTAATCACAACCTCATATGACAAAATCTGTAAAGGTTCGCAGTGGAACTAATTGCGTTCGCGTACTTCACACATCTCCGAAGTAAATAATACATACATAGATAGGGACAACATTAGATACACATGCTCTCATCCAAAGTAAGCAGCTTACGCACTTGTAATATGAAATTAGGAACAACGAAGGTACCACAAACACCCAGACCCGAGAAAATGTAGGAAAAGTGTTTTCTACAGTAACCCGACTGTAAACATATATTTAACTATATTTGTTGTTATTTAAACAGTACTCGATGAATGTTCAGTTCTTCTGAATATAAGATTTACGCAATAAATTTCCTGAATGAAATAAATATCAGATCGTTTTATGTAAACACTTAAACATTGCTATAACTTACGTTCCATTGGGACACTTCGAGACACATTGCCCCCTAAACGTGTAGTGTCGGCACACGGAGCAATCGCTGCTATTTGTCTTTCGACATCCGAGACATTGGCTGTTACATTTTTCACCTTCGGGACCTTCGAGTTTACGTTGGCATTTTCTGAGAATGAATAATATTCATTGCGGTAAAGTGAACTGAATCTTTTTGAAGTATGTTATCTTTCTTTCTATACAGACACTGATCTAGATGCATAAATCGACCATCTATTCACCGAAGTCTCTTTGGGACAATATGACAGGTAGTGAGCCTGTCATCTTAATGTTCAAGCATACGGTACAATATAATTACATACATACATATTTAAATACATAACCATCCATAAATATATACATATAAACATCGTGTACAATATTCTTACACGAGTGTGTACGAATATTCATATTTACCACACAAATATTTGCCACCAGTGTGGTTCTAACCTGCAAACCTTACCTTCGAAGACAGCGCCACTTGTAACTATCTGGTCATAAGTATATTTATAACAAATTATATAAATGTAACCACCAGAATATTGGTGCTGCAGTAGCATTGCTGGGACATATTGCTGAGTTGGATACCTTTTCGTTGCAGCAATCCAATAATTTTTACCACTGCGGTGTGTATTTATAAAATTGTGGCGGTGAAATGCAGGCATGCAGCCTGCATTTCACTGTCACAATAAATTTAATAGGCAAGACATGTCTTTGTCTATGTCCGTCCTATTTACTATCCTTTCCTTTAAGAATAAATTGCAACTAGATTCACCCGCCACTTTGTCCACGCATTGTTTGGAAATCTCCACAGGACTCTTTAACTTACATAGTATCTACCCAAAAAACAGAAGCAGCCTATAACCCTCTTCGGATCTCCAACACGATCATTTGAGTGTCCCTAGAACGTTCTTTGTAGGAATATTTAGAAAAAGGCCTATGTCCACAAGAAATTTTTATACGCTATAAATAAAGAGAAAATGTAAATTGGCACATTCACATTAGTCTCAATCACCGTGAATTTAATGGTTATACCCTGTCACGCCCGGTTAAAGAAGCTTAAAGAAAAATGTTTTAAGAAATTTTGATATTAAAAAAAATATATGTTAATGCCATTTCCAGAAGATTCGCTTACAAATCATCACATCTGCGACACGCTACCATGGTAGCGGGGATATTTCACCAAAACAAAAATCATTTATAAACATTCACCTAATATTCCAACAGTGGTTCATAGATGGATTTCTACTGCATGTACAACGTATATTACAATTGGCGTGTTTGTCAACACTTATAACATGCCTGGAACCCGGTGCAATGACCTTCCAATCAACTGTATCTACAAAACATGCTTGTTTAGTTTCCCAAACTATAACACCTCCCCTATCGATTTTCAGAAGGTTGTAAAGTCCAATCTGAAAATAAACATATTAAATTAAGTAATGCTTTTTAAACTCTTTCAATATATTTACCCTTTTATATCCTAGTTTTAGTAATCTATTTTATATAATACTAGGGCAGACGTAATATTTCTTTAGAATTAATAAAAATCCGTGATAATAACTATTCTGTTATTTTTTTTTATTAGAGGATATATTATAATAATCGGTTAGATAGTTTCGGAGTACATCGTGAACAACAAAATGACACGACAATTATATATAATATTAATTTCTGTTTATTTCTCTTTGTTATTAAATTATCATCATCATCATCGTGACAGCCGAGTTGTTGGGTGATCAGAATTCGAGTTAAGAGACCCGAGTTAGATCCCCAGGTGGATGGTCATACCAATTTTCAAAAGGAAATTTTCAGAAAGGGCTTTATCAAAAAATTACACAAGGTTTAAATCATTGGCTTGGACATAAAGACGCCGACGGAATATCACGCTCTTCTCTGGATTTTCTTCGATGGAAGCTGGGCCGAAAGGACTCAATTGTCTTAACTTCTGTCTACTCTTGTATTAGGAATGTTATAGGGTGTTGCTTACTCCAGAAAATTGAGCAATTACTATTTACTCACTCTTTGCAGTTTGTTCAGTTTGTTCCCATTTTACGGCAGCACAAATATTGAGTTCAAATTGAATGCTTTCCTTTTATTGGACACCTAAATTTAAATGACATGATGTTTGCAGGAAGTCATGTAATGAATAAGGACTTTCAGGGGAGATGTTTCATGTGTATACACACCCTACATTGAGAAATAGACCTCTCCAATGAGGAAGATTTCAATCAATCAATCTTGGCAAGCCGACTGTTGATCACATTGCCAGTAGCCTTACGTGCTGTCGTTCGTTTCCAGGCTAATTTTAGTTTTCATCGAAATGGGTATTTCACCAAAAAATATATGGTATTAGTGTATCCGCGTTTTAACATTTAAAGCAGAAACCTAATTATTTTTTTATAGTTTCTTAAGTTACTACCGTTAAAATTGGTTCAGCCGTTTCAGAGATTTGCCGGAACAAATAGACAGACACACAAAAAATTGATTTTTATGTAAGTACCGTATATACTTTCATATGTATTCAGTGAAACGCTGATAATTTGGAACTACAAGCAGACACAAAAAATTTAGGCGTATAGTTTTTTTCCAAAACTGTCTCCATTTTTACCACCCTGGTTCCTGTACTAATACCCTCTAAAGCACTGGCAGCTATTTTTATAATAAGTCATACGATAATAAGTCATACGATATATGTAGGAGGATATACGGAAATAATCTTTCAGGTACTGCATAGTAATCGTTAAGTTGAAATCTAATTTGACATCAAAAATATTGTGGTTTTTCTACATTACAATAGTGTATGGTATATTATTATTATTATTTAATATTCATTTTCTTATACATCGCGGTTTATTAGAACCCGATTTTTTGTCTTACAGGGGTCACAGTCAAGTCAGAAAAGGATAATTTCGGTATATTTAGATATTGTGTATTAAGACATAATTTGCTAATTGTAAAAAATTACGCATTATGCGGCAAGTATTTAAAACAATAGCTTCTTGTGTTGTTATTGTGATGTAAATTTAAGATGTCAAATAAATCCATATCTATCCCTATAAAAATATCTTCACGCTGTCCCATTACAGGGTAGATAGCGGTATAGACAAATAAGTCCCTCCCACCTTTCACCGAAGACATTTTAGACAACGTGACAGGTTGTGAATCTTTCACTGTCTTTATGTCCAAACCTCTATAAATCATACATAAGTTTAGAAGAAACCAATGGGTACAAACTTACCACCGGGGTATTGAACTCTTGACTCGAATATCGATTACCCAACCACTCGGCTATCGTAACTGTAAATAATAAATTATATACATTATCCAATTACCTCTCTAAGGTTAGGCAAGTCGTACACAATTAGAGCGTAACTATACAAAAGAGTGGAGCCACGTATCCTTGCTAAATTTGGAAACAATTGTCCAATACTCTCCAGGCCTCGTACTCTATATAGTACCAGAAATCCGGTGATCTGTAATCAAAATACAAATTGATTTAGTAAAGTAAGTTAAATCAAGTAAAGTAGTAACGCAATTATGTAATAGTACCTAAATTTTGTAGCTTGAAAATTGAAGAAGTCTTTCTTCGCAAATAAATGTGAAGAAATATTTTTATGACGGGCATATTTTTATACAGTAGATACAAACACATAGATCCGTAGGGTCAACATCACAAACATTACTCTGATCCCAAAGTACGCAGCTTAAGCACTTGTTTATGAAAGCAGAAATAACGAAGATACCACAAAAACACAGACCCAAGAAAATGTGGAAATAGTGCTATTCTACATTGACTCAACTGGGAATCGCACCCGAGGCCTCTGAGCTGGAGATACCATGAAAATAGGAGTCCACTCATGTACAGAGGTCGTAATTTTCATACTAGCCTAGGTTATTTGACCCTGCCTTCGAATCTGAAGGTTGCAGGTTCGAATCCCGCTAGGAGCAAACATTTGTATAATGAATGATAATGTTTTAAGTTCAGTCGTGAAGAATATTTTTCTCAGAATATTTATATTAATATATATTTCTGTAAGTATATTATTGTCTGCTCATTTTCAGGATTAATATACTAAAAATTGTCTATATCTGTGAACTTATAATTAATAGATTCAAAAGTCACGATAGCCAAGTGTGATAGTTTGATTGTGTTGATCGGAATTGGAGTCAAATGACCCAAGTTTGATCCCAAGAAAGTAGTCTCGTACCAATAGGTTTTTTCAAAACTTTTGTACGTTTTTTCATCGTTGGCTTGGACATAAAAGACGGTGAAAGTCTTACCAGCTGTCACGTTGTCCCAAAAAATGTCTTCAAAAAAGGTGCATCGAAAGGACTTATTTGTCAAGATCTCTGTTTAAGTCTGTAGTGGGTATGATGTGAAGATAATATAATGTTTAACCTATTGCCTCTGATTTTTACAAAGAAAAAAATTATAAATAAAGAAGATGATACCCTAATTTACATAAAAAAAATCTGTTTAATCTTGCACCGCAAGTGATACCGCGACTTGCAGCTATTAATAAGGAAATGCATGAATCCAATACCTCTTTAAGTTTGGGGAATGTCACATCGGTGAAGTTTACTTTTCTCGTTTTCTCTAGATTCAACACGTGAAGATTTCCCAAAACCACTGTACAATTTTTCAAATGGTCCAGTGTTTCTAAAGAGTTGCAGAACATGCCCTTACAAATGCCGTGGTAATCGAATGATTTTGACGCATTTAGATGGCCACAGCACAATCCCGTTATGAGAAACATCAGCAACCTGTCAAAGTTATCAACGTCATGTTTTGTTTGTAATCCACTTATACTTTTACTTAAAAATGTCGCCTTGAAAGTTCCAATGCAGGGACACAGGCTTCTTCCGCATAGACTCTATCCGACACTGTCCGATATTGTGTCAAACGGATTTAAAGGATTGGAGGACAATCATGTGTCTTGTTAAGTGCTTGGACGAACTCCGTGGATGATCAAAACTAAACAGACCCATGATGGGCATGGAATATACGGTACAAATTCTCTGGTAGCAATAAATACTCAGATAACATGCATGCGTTCTGATCCCAAAGTAAGTAGCAGAAGCACTTGTGTTATGGAATCAGAAACCAAAAAACTCACTACTAACAGCCAGACCCAAGAAAAACTTCTGTTCTTTTATTTTTCGAGACCGTTGTCCCAGTATTAGTTAGCATTTTCATGGCTTGTCCCATAGTCGCCACTTACAAAACAGTCAAGTAAAATGGGGTGAATTAATCTTACACAGAATATAACTTTTCAATATGTTTATTCCGCCTTCTTCAGTAGTGTTTTCATTATTGCGATGCTTGATCGCCTCTTACGACACACGCGGTAAAAAGACGTGGACAATTCTTACGCCGACATTACATGGCTAGCCACTAAAGAAATGTAAATAATATAGCGTCATTTTTTTTCATCTATGTGTATTCTATGGCTTACACAGTACAGACACTTACTCACAAGCTCGTTATCCCTTCCGTTGTAATAAAACGTGGCTAAAATCATAAATAAGTTCCTCGGTAGTCAATGTCAAAACTAAAAGAACTAAACTGCAATACCTACCAGCCTAGAGTTTTCGCCGCCATGACACTTTTAATTTCTTCCCGCTGAATCTTTTATATTTCTGCTGGGTCCGTACAATTGATCTCTTCACTAATAATCGTCGGAGTATTTTAAAGTATGATAATTTACCACCAATACAGGAAAAGCACATTTTAATCACACGTTAGCCATTGTTCTTATTGAACCTTAAAACCGAAAACTTTAACTACATAAAAATATAGTGATAACATATTAAACAATTATATTAAATAATACGTTCAAGGATACGCACGTTTTACGTTTACATATATTGCACGTAGAAAAATAATTTATATATCCATAATTCAAGTAAAAAAATATAAACATCCATAATTCAAGTACAAACATTCGTATTAATCACAAAAATATATAATAACTTTAAAAGCAGGATTGGAAACAATTTTGCTGTGATTACGTCAATAAGACGGTTTTTTTTAATATGTTAAGTTCTAGCAATATTCTTCTATGTGTTATGCGGCATTAACAATTGAACATGCAATTGGCTACCGACTCAGGGTTAACCATATCGAAAAATATTAGTCCAAATCAAAGCAGAACCAGTGACGAGCAGTGACGTCTACAATGCAAAACGTCTATTACTGATTTGCCAATCCGCTTGCAAGCGTGGCGGAGACGGCAAGCTCTCAAGCTCTACCTTATAGCAAAGGCATATGTCCTACAGTGTAACAGGCCTATATGCATGCATATAAAAAAAGGTACCTACTCCTTTCTCTTTACTCTCGCTATTTCTCCTCCCCAAGTCGACATTGGGTAAACAGTTTACCGCCCATACTCATAAAAATTAAGTCTTATCGACCCAACTTCCACCGAAGACATTTTTTTGGGACAACGTGACAGGTGGTGAGCCCGTCGCCGTTTTTATGTCCAAACCGATTTTATGAGTTTGAAGTTTTGAAAAAAAAACCATTCTGAGCCTTGGGGGTTTGAACTCGCGTCTCGTGACTCGATTTCCGATCACCCAACCACTTGGCTATCGTGACTGAGTGTACTCAGCTATCGTGATTATAATTTCATTATCCGCTACGTAAATTTCTTTTATAACGAATTATATCGTTGGCTTGTACATAAAGACGGCAACGTGCTCACCACCTGTCACGTTGTCCCGAAAATATCTTCTTTGGAAGGTGGGTCGAAGGGCCTTAATTGTCTAGACTAGACCTTAGTCTAATACACGGGGTATTGGGAAGTGCGTGAAGATATTTATTTAATAATTTTTTTAACGATTCCTTTCGTTGCCGAGTGCTATCTTGGTTCGGAATGTAACTGGATCGAACCGAAGTCACAGGAACATTATTTTTAACCTTGTTTTCGATCAATGCCGGAAAATGCAATCGCTTATTTTTTAATCGTAATCGCAAAATTGAGTTACGTGCAATCACTGTTTGGAAAAAATTTGGAAAAGCAAAAGTGAACGTCAAATGAAGCAAATATTTTGACTATTCAATTAATACGGAGTATTAAAAATCGTGTATTTTTGACAATAGCTACAAGAAAAGAAATAGAAATATAATTTAAAAAAAAAACTACAAAGGCTAGGTTAATGATATTCAATTCAATAACCTTCCACTACAGATGATTCGGAAGATAATAGAAAAACACGTAAGTAACAAAAAAACAAAACCTCTCCTTACTTAATAATAAAAACGGTGTAAATACGTCAAATATTATCGTAATTGGAGGTGATTATAAACGTGTATTGAATTGGTGTATGTTTTAATTTTGAAAAGAAATAGATGAACATTTTTTTAATGACAGATCTGTGGTGTGAGATGATGTGTGGCAAATAGAGGTGTGTTATTTACATACAAAAAAACATAGGAAATATAAATACATATGCTGCTAAGTAGAAATTAAAGAAATTGTTAACCTTTAAAAGTTGAAATTAGAGCACAACCCTGAAAAATTTCTGTTTTCGTTAACGAGTTTTAATGAAATATAATACAACCCGAAAATAGTTTAAAAATGTGTAGTATTCGCGTAAATACAAGAAATCATTGAGGTTAAATGGGTTATTAAAATTATAAACAACCACAAAAAACAATACATACCTATCCGGAGTAAGTTTGTAAACATCGTAAAATTATTAATGTTATTTTTTTAATACCTTAACACTGCAAGTGGAATATAATAAAGAAATAAAATACAACTGACCTTACCTATTTTTGATAAAAATTAATTAGGAATTGTTACTAAATACTAATTAGCAACAAGGAAAAATGTATAGAAGCTAAATTAATAATCGCGGCATAGGAATAACGGTTGGTCGTCAAGAGCTTCTAATGTAACTGACTACGATTGTAGCTAGTGCAAATTATTTAATTACCTATTTTTATTTCGATGGACTCTTAATTTAAGATGACAGGAGCGACAAAGGTCTGGTTTATACAGGATGATCTTCTTAACAGCTTAATTTTTCACGTCATGTTTTTTTTTCAAGTTTAATAACTTTACTCATTTCTCTATATTCTCTATTATTTAATAATATAATCGTTTGGGACATTATTATGAAATTTACGATGTAGTAAATTTTCTTATAACATCCCAATCAGCTGAACTGAAACAATAAAACTAAAATTTTAAAACAAAATAAAAACCATAGTCCTTATACAAAACAAAATAATATAAAATAAAAAAATAAAAGCCATAAATATTAGTTTCATTACAAATTAGTAAAATGGAATATTAAAGTTATTATTATTACCGTAAGATAAATAAATAAATATCTTCACGCATAGTTCTTGACAGCCAGAGATACTAGATCCTTTAGATACCTCTTTCACTTTTTTCAAATTCACCATCCGAAAAAAATAATGTGTGCGAAAGTTAGTCTCAGCCTTCCTCGACACCTTTTAAAGTTAACTTTCGCGCTACATATTTTTTCTTCGCCATTCCCTCAACTTGTGCAAACCATTGAAGCTCGCCCCTTTCAGTGATAAGATCATCTTAAAAAAGTCAATACTATTAGTTTTAAGTTTTTCTATTAGTTATTTAATAACAAATATCAAAAAGTACACTATTTATACGGCTATATTAGACAAATTAACTTATTCCAGCCGCGTCGTTTATTTATCAATATTTTTGAACTACTATAAGTATTATAAGTCACGATAGCCGAGTCAAGAGACCCGAGTTCTATCCTCAAGTGGCCGTACCAATGGGTTTTTCTAAAAACCTATGCACAAATTATATCGTTGGCTTGGACATAAAGACGCCAACGGGCTCACCACCTGTCACGTTGTCCCGAAAATATCTTCGGTGGATCGGTGGAAGGTGGGTCTAAGGGACGTAAATGTCTAGACTAGACCTCTGTCTAACCCTGTATTGGGAATTGCGTGAAGATATTTTTTTGAACTACTACTAACTTTTACCAAAATAAGCGAGGTACTCACTCTATTCTGTCTTGTAGCCAGCATTATAAGCCTGTGTTTGTTTTTAGTGCTTATATTATGAATTTCACTGTTATTATTAAAATTATTTTTATGAATGAATGAATGATAAAGCCTTTATTGTGCACCACAAAAGAACAATAGCCGTACTATCGTATGGTATACCCTGGATGGAAACTGGATTATTATGGAATATTTTGAGAGGCCAAGGTTTAAATATTGATTCCTTTAAACTTGTCTCTAAATATGCTCTCGTGCTTAGATTTTCTAACCTTGCTTAAAGCCCTTTTTTTAATATTGTTTCTATATCAGCTGCATGTCCCCGGAAAAATCCTTAAGACATTACGCTATCAAAACAATTAACAATTCAATTCTAGTAGTGTCTTCATCAGTTACATTTCTTATTTTACAAACAGCACATGCTGCAGAGCTAAGCATATTAGCTAGTTTAGATGGGAAAAGGTCTAGCACTCTGACTACCCTTCTACCGGCAATGCTCAAAGCTCGAGTTTTATACGTATATGAGGGGTTACAAGCACCATGTAAGCATTTTATGCAATTTATTATTTATTCGCGTCATAAGAGGCAATATTCTCTTCTACACGGTATGAAGTGTAGCTGAAGTATTCCTAAAATAAAATATCTCCCTCTTATTTTAATCTTCCCGCCGTAAAGTGTCTTGGTTGTAATAAAACGGCCTGTATAACGTTAAGACCTGCGGGTCAAGTGGGTCTAACGAGCAATATTGCATTTTGTGCCGTGCTCGGATGTACCACGTCCGCGTCTAGTGCATCTTACTTGTAGGACGCAGACAGCGACTAAACTAAATTCTGTTTCATGAATACATATTAAAACTTTTCGGCATGACCAAGATTTTACCCTCTATGATTTATCTCCTTTATCATCGCGTCATCGCTCGTTCTATAAAAAAAATAGTTATCACATCACTTAGTGTTGTTCGAACCTGCCAGAGTTATGGATCCAAATTTATATCCTAATTTATATGCTCAATCACTATAAAAGTGAGATATATACATATTCACACATATATACGGCCCTCACGGGAGAGGACTACGTTCTATAGTTGACTGGTACAGACCATCATGTATATGTATATATTGAACGTACTCGTGTCTACACGTATACGCGACTCAGTAGCATCTACGAAATAGTTCTGAAAATAAAGACGGATGATTTTTGAATCCTTTTTTTCTTACATAATGTATTTAATTATTAGTTTCGAAAAACTATTACATTTGATTGCGACGTGACGTACAGTTTGACGCCCTCATAATATATAATTAGACGATCTTTATGGACGAGTGGCATACAAATCGGTTTACATGGTGTCACCAGCTCTGAGGTCCCGGGTATGATTCTCTTATGGCAAGTATGTAGAAAACCAATTTTTCTACATTTTCTTGGGTATAGGTATTGGCGGTGCCATTTTAGTTTCCGATTCCACAAGTTGCAGCTTCCACGCCGCGGCCGTGACACTTAATTTTTTTAATGTTTGTAAGAAAAAGTCCTTTAGGCTTATATTAAAAATTAAGCGAATATACTATCACTACCTATATATTATAAATAGTGTCAGCCGCAGCGTTTTTGTATGAAATGCAGCAGGTCGGATTTTCATACAGAGTAATTCATAGAGATTAGAGTTCAAGTTTTGTGCAAATAGTCTGAAATATTAAACTTTTTACCTAGTCATTGTTACTTTCTTATATTTTGTTATTGTAACCCACATAAAGTTACGACACATAAGGTTAATACAATGCAGCGACCAAAATAATATATGCTGCTGAAACAAAGGCAAAGTGGGGCTGTTTATATTGTTTTCAATTGCATAATTAGTTGTACAAATAAACATCTTAGATATTTTTCAACTATCTCTGTACTCCAATTTTAGTAAAAAGATAGATCCGAATCGTAGGCTCTAAAATCTAACCAGAGAAATCGGGTTACTATGGAATCTTTTGGCAATCGATTTTTCTGAAAGTATTTTAAACAAGTTTCGTAGTAATAACTTCCCACTCCCATCTGCCGAAGGCCTTCTTTCAGGTTTTTACACGAATAACATAGGATTTCTTTGTGGCGACATCTATATCTCCACATAAGAACTCTCTAGTGGCGGATTCAGGAAACAATTTGCACAATTACACGCATAAATAACATTACCGATAGCGCACACGGAGATGTTCTCCCCAGGGCACGAATACCAGACCTGGCGGGAAGCTACACTTTTTCTGCAGCAAATTGTCCGCTACACCTTCAGAGATGCGATTCCGGCTCTACCCTCCCTTTTTCCACCAACCAGAGACGGGTGAGTATGAAAACTTATCCTCCACGAAAAAAAAATAACTTAAAAGATATTGTACTATATTTTTTTGTTTTATAGTTACTTATAATTATTATATTATTATACTTATATTATTCTAAATATAATTATCAGTTCTCAATCAATTCTCCTTGAATCGGTTTTTAGATCGTTCTGTTTTAAAAATAACTAGTCTGACCAGTTACATAAAAACTTTATTCAACTTTTTAATTATTTTGAATTTGGAACACATATATAATTTTAAAAACTTCTTTCGATTTGCGCCATTTCACATATTTTTTTCGTGTTATCAAATTACAATATGGAATGGGATGTTAAAGAAAATATAATTGCAGTGATTGCAGTGGTGACAAAGTGGAGCCGTCGGTCACATTCCAGACACTTCAAAAGCATTGTATCAGCCGTATTTTTGTATATAGTACAATCAACCGATACAACAACACTTCCTCTGTCGAAGACCAGGAAAAATCGGGGCGGCCGCGTGCTGTCAGAACTACAAAGGCTGTTAAAGCCAGAATACGTCGAAACCCCATAGGGAAGCAAAAAATTTTATCGCGGGAGATGAAGATTCCCGCAACGACTGTGTTGCATATTATAAAAGAAGACTTATGGTCGGACTTGGTAATAGATTCATATTATCGACCTTCGACTAAATCGAATTGAGATCTATAACTCTACTCAGGCCTGGCTCATTGCAAAAGTCAACGTCAAATATCAATGTCAATTTTGACGTCGGGGAATTTTTATGTTTATGTTCGATTGCTGTTTTCATAATTGCATTTAACAAACAGAGAATACCACAAAAAGATTATTAAAAAAATATTACTTAAAACGATATTTATATCAAAATGAATTTTCCACCTAAGCATAAGTATGTTTTTATTTCCAAAAATAAGAATCACCTGAAACTTACTGTTATAGATTGCATATTAACAAAACTTTATAAACAGTACAAATAAAATTTGTAGTTTAACAAATATTTAGTTTTATATTTGTACTTTATGCGAATCCGACAAATAAACTATATACTGTAATAATGTAATGATATAAATAATGTTAATACTAAATTGTCAGATCATTTAAACTGAAAATATGTTTGTTCTTTTAGAATAAATAGAATACGTAAAAAAAAGAAAAAACCTGCAAACATATATACGCCAACGACTATACCGTTCTGGGCCGATATTAGTATTACAGAACCAACACCTCGTGAAACACCTAAAATTAGTCCTCAAACTCAGGATAATGAGGTAGAACTAACAGATGACAACTTGCCAGCGGTCCCTTTAGCAGATGGCAATAAAGAAGGTCATGGAATGTAAGCATTGCATTATTTGATATTTACTTGCTAAGAACTCGAAGAGGGATATAGTAGCTCAGCATGCTATGGCAAGGGCTATGATCAGTCTTTCTCTGTTTGATAGAATCTGTAACAAAGACTGTGCCTAACTTCAAAGTGAATGCATTCTCTATTTGACTACAGAGCTTTAGAACATTTTCAATAAAGAAATAGATGAAATTGTTATATTGATAACTATTTTGAATTGTTTTGCAACAAACTGTTATCAAAATAAAGGGTACATTACAGCTTTTAATTAGAAGAAATAACTACCAATGTTAAAAATGTCTTTTTCACTTCCTTTTATATCCTAATATTTCAGTCAGATAAAAATAAAGCCACAGCTGTATATGCAAGGAAAACCCCAAGAAAAAATTAAACTTAATACAATACAAAGTGAAAAATCAGTTACTCAAGAATCAGACCTTAACAAAAGTGTTAGTGAAGCTGAGGGAAAACAGAAACAAGCAGGTACAATTTAAAAAAAAATGTTTGTATGTTTAAAAATATTTTTTTTTTTTTGGTGGAAGGTCTTAATTGTTTAGACCACAGTCTACCACTGTATTGGGAATGGTATTATTTTCCAAGTAAGAGACAACCAAGGGAAAGGCCTTTAAAATGCAATTAGGTATTGACAGATGGATAAAAACACCGCACAAAGGAGACAAGCTGCAGGGTCTACAGTACCAGGTGTCTGGTACTGTGATCGCTAATTCATTCTCCATGTGTGGCAGTTATGCCAAACACTCCCATACAGGAGAGGAATATGTACAAGCTATTAGTGTTCTAAATTAAGATGAAGAGCTTGAGACAAATTTCTTTCTACCAGATGGTAAGTGATAACTTTAGCCCATTAAAAAGAACAAACTACTTAAAAGCAAGAGTAACAGATAAGAGCAAGAGTAATAGAGTAACAGATCTTTTGTCATTCTTGGGAACTCAAATGGGCAGACTTCTTTTTTATAAAGTTACGGAATTTTTTTATTCAACAAAGGTAATATTTTCAGATGAATTAAAAAAAATCTCTTTCATTTAATAACAAAAAGTACAGCATGATTTACATGCTTTAAAAATTCAATAAAATTGTACTATTACAACTTTCATTTTGTTTATGTGTTGCTAAATAATGTATAACCATGAAGCACTTGGTTGGCGAAGATTTGCTTGATTACTATGTAGATAAAATGTAAAACTCTACCTAATGTAATAAAAAATATTATCAAAATCGTTACAGTAATATCTAAGATTATAATAGATAAAGCAGTATTCAGATTCAAAAACCTCTATATGCATCTTTTCACATAGATACCAAGCTCCAGTTGTGTCTGATTCATGTACATACATACATACATACATACATTGATAGGGACAGTATCACATTGCTCTTATTTCAAAATAAGTGGCTTAAGTGCTTGTGTGCACAGTGCAACATCCAAACACTAGAAAATGTAGAAAGTTTTTTCTACATTGACCCAACGGAGAATTGAATGCAGGACCTCTGAGCTGGCACACCCTCCTCCACGCAGGTTGCCTTAAAATCACAAGCGTTGATAGAAAGTTTTCGAAACTGGGTTAATATATGTACATATAGATATATTTGTACATATATGTATATATATTAATCCAATACTATACATATTATTCTATATTATTTTAATGGATTTAACTAATTCTATGTTTCATTAGCAAAGGAACCAGTACAGACTTCAGTGGTTGCTCAAGACTTAGAAAATGCTAAAAGTGTTCCCGTCCTTGATGTTATTGGTACAACAACAACAAACAAGACAGGTAAATATTTACTTTATTTGTTGGCTTTTAAAATTCCACTACCAGACATAAACCACTCCTTTGAGGAGAATCTGCCACAATAGCCAAGTAGTTGGGCAATCAGTATATACGGCTATTGTTATATAACCACTCCTGATATAAGCATGAAAGCTTATTTGTAGTGTTTGACAGGATTACTAATATAATAGATGCTTATGTGTTTTTACCCTCGGTACATTACTTGTAATACAATCGTCAGTCAATGTCCACATCGCTTTTTTTTTATTTTTTATATTCCTGAGCAATGATGATATGATGATCATTTGAGATGGTTATTCAAGTCTGTCATATGTCATATCCATGTGTCTCATATTCAATTTAAATGGATAATTCATTTTGATGCATCCATGACGACCTCTGTGGAAGAGTGGTGTACACACTGGTTTTCACTGTGTGGTCCGCTCTGAGGTCACGGGTTCGATTTCTGGACGGGTCCTGTAGAAAAACCACTTTTTCTACTATTTCTCGGGTATTTGTGGTACCTTCGTTCGAGCAATGTATGTGAAAAAAGAAGTAGAAGAATAAAATAAATAAAGAAATAGACAGAAAGAGACTTTCTGTCTATTTCTTTTTTATTTGTCCTTCGATGATGCACACATAGCTACCGTTAATTTTCCCGTTTTCAGACCCAAACCAAGGATTGAAGATGGCGGAAACAAAGAAAACCTCACAGATCCCAGTTTCCTGGAACGAATGGGTGCACAATGAAAAAGCTGGCCTCCAAGCTAATAAAATACCGATATTAAGCAGCCAAGGTAAACTTTATCTTAGTTAAACTTGTATAGTTCAATCATATAACCTAAAAGTCACTATAGTCGAGTGGTTGGGTGATCGGAATTTGAGTCAAGAGACCCAAGTTTGATCCCAAGGAGAGAGGCTCAATGTGTTTTTTCTAAAACTTACATATGATTTGTACCGTTGGCTTGGACATAAAGACCATGACAGGGTCAACATATGTCATGTGGTCCCAAAATAAGCCTCGATGGAATCTGGGCCGAAAGGACTGTATTTGTCTAAACCTCTGCTTACTCCAGTATAAGAAATTGCTTGAAAATACTTCAAAAAGCACTTCACTTCAAGTAAGAGGAGCACATAATATATGGAGGAATACATTCCTCCATGTATCATAAAATAAATAAATATAAATATTTATTTTTAAAATAAATAAATATAAATATTTCTTATGATGTATGGAGGTAAGTATTCCTCCATATATCATGTGCTCCTCTTGCTTGAAGTGGAGCACATGATATATGGAGGAATATCATTCATGTATCATACTTACTTATCTTCACGCACAATCCCTAACGGGGTAGCCAGAGAGAACAGATCGCCAGGTGTCACGATCCCTACATACCTCTTTCGCTTCTTTCAGATTCATCTTCTTCATACACGCACGTCTAGGTATCCGAGTACTCTTGACCCTCCCCTCTTCGAGCAATTTGCTCACATGGTCTTCCAAAGTTTTCTTCACCATTCGGTCTTCACTCATTCGCTCAACGTGCCCAAACCATCGAAGCACGCCCTTATCATTTTTTGTGACAAGGTCATTATTAATGACTATTCAAGATTGCAGGACTTACGCCTCTACCGTAAATCATGCATTATTTACGTATTTTGACGATTTTTCGATTGACCAATTTTAATTTTCCCGGTATTTCAGGTGCGAACAAGGAATTAAAGAAGACTGCACAACACGGAAATAAACCCATTCCCCAAGTCCACACGATACCGACGTCAAACTACCAAGGTGAGGAAGATAGGTAACAAAGAAAACAAATTTATTGTGCTCCCAAGAACGTACACTTGTGGCGACATCTATGTCTCCACATAAGAAGCTCGCTAAGTAAACGGACTCAGGAAACACATCGACGTTCTACATCGCGCTATCGAAGTTCGCACTATTACAAGTATATATACGATTACCGATAGCTTACACTGGTGGTTCTAACTTGCGAGCCTCTCCTCGCAAGTCTCCTTAGACGAAGCTGTAAAGGCCTCCGGGCCAACAGCATCCCGTGGATGGTTTTACACTGGTGGTTCTAACTTGCGAGCCTCTCCTCGCAAGTCTCCTTAGACGAAGCTGTAAAGGCCTCCAATACTATACATATTATTCTATATTATTTTAATGGATTTAACTAATTCTATGTTTCATTAGCAAAGGAACCAGTACAGACTTCAGTGGTTGCTCAAGACTTAGAAAATGCTAAAGTGTTCCTGTCCTTGATGTTATTGGTACAACAACAACAAACAAGACAGGTAAATATTTACTTTATTTGTTGGCTTTTAAAATTCCACTACCAGACATAAACCACTCCTTTGAGGAGAATCTGCCACAATAGCCGAGTAGTTGGGCAATCAGTATATACAGCTATTGTTGTATAACCACTCCTGATATAAGCATGAAAGCTTATTTGTAGTGGTTGACAGGATTACTAATATAATAGATGCTTATGTGTTTTACCCTCGGTACATTACTTGTAATACAATCGTCAGCCAATGTCCACGTCGCTTTTTTTAATTTCTTATATTCCCAAGCAATGATGATATGATGATCATTTGAGATGGTTATTCAAGTCTGTCATATGTCATATCCATGTGTCTCATATTCAATTTAAATGGATAATTCATTTTGATGCATCCATGATGACCTCTGTGGAAGAGTGGTGTACACACTGGTTTTCACTGTGTCACGGGTTCGATTTCTGGACGGGTCCTGTAGAAAAACCACTATTTCTAATATTTCAGGTATTTGTGGTACCTTCGTTCGAGCAATGTATGTGAAAAAGAAGTAGAAGAAAATAATAAGAAATAGACAGAAAGAGACTTTCTGTCTATTTCTTTTTTATTTGTCCTTCGATGATGCACACATAGCTACCGTTAATTTCCCCGTTTTCAGACCCAAACCAAGGATTGAAGATGGCGGAAACAAAGAAAACCTCACAGATCCCAGTTTCCTGGAACGAATGGGTGCACAATGAAAAAGCTGGCCTCCAAGCTAAAAAAATACCGATATTAAGCAGCCAAGGTAAACTTTATCTTAGTTAAACTTGTATAGTTCAATCATATAACCTAAAAGTCACTATAGTCGAGTGGTTCGGTGATCGGAATTTGAGTCAAGAGACCCGAGTTTGATCCCAAGGAGAGAGGCTCAATGTGTTTTTTCTAAAACTTACATATGATTTGTACCGTTGGCTTGGACATAAAGACCATGACAGGGTCAACATATGTCATGTGGTCCCAAAATAAGCCTCGATGGAATCTGGGCCGAAAGGACTGTATTTGTCTAAACCTCTGCTTACTCCAGTATAAGAAATTGCTTGAAAATACTTCAAAAAGCACTTCACTTCAAGTAAGAGGAGCACATAATATATGGAGGAATACATTCCTCCATGTATCATAAAAATAAATAAATATAAATATTTATTTTTAAAATAAATAAATATAAATATTTCTTATTATATATGGAGGTATTCTCCATATCATGTGCCTCTTTGCTTGAAGTGGAGCACATAATATATGGAGGAATATCATTCATGTATCATACTTACTTATCTTCACGCACAATCCCTAACGGGGTAGCCAGAGAGAACAGATCGCCAGGTGTCACGATCCCTACATACCTCTTTCGCTTCTTTCAGATTCATCTTCTTCATACACGCACGTCTAGGTATCCGAGTACTCTTGACCCTCCCCTCTTCGAGCAATTTGCTCACATGGTCTTCCAAAGTTAGTCTCGACACCTTTTAATATTAACTTTCGCGCTATATATTTTCTTCACCATTCAGTCTTCACTCATTCGCTCAACGTGCCCAAACCATCGAAGCACGCCCTTATCATTTTTTGTGACAAGGTCATTATTAATGACTATTCAAGATTGCAGGACTTACGCCTCTACCGTAAATCATGCATTATTTACGTATTTTGACGATTTTTCGATTGACCAATTTTAATTTTCCCGGTATTTCAGGTGCCAACAAGGAATTAAAGAAGACTGCACAACACGGAAATAAACCCATTCCCCAAGTCCACACGATACCGACGTCAAACTACCAAGGTGAGGAAGATTGGTAACAAAGAAAAACAAATTTATTGTGCTCCCAAGAACGTTCACTTGTGGCGACATCTATGTCTCCACATAAGAAGCTCGCTAAGTAAACGGACTCAGGAAACACATCGACGTTCTACATCGCGCTATCGAAGTTCGCACTATTACAAGTATATATACGATTACCGATAGCTTACACTGGTGGTCCTAACTTGCGAGCCTCTCCTCGCAAGTCTCCTTAGACGAAGCTGTAACGGCCTCCGGGCCAACAGCATCCCGTGGATGGTTTTAGTCGGTATTCTTCTCCTTCTGAGATTCGAGCCCGACACTGTTCGTTTCGTTTCGGTGGCCTCCCGGCCAAGGGACGTTCGTGCATAAAACATTTCCTCCATGGTTATCAAAAAAAAAAAATTTACACTGGTGGTCCGCTAGTGGCAGCGTTAGGGAATTACACACCCGCGCGCGATACTCCACCTTAATTGAGGCGCCCGAAATGCGTCATCATAGACGATGATGACGCAATCACCCGTGTCAACAATGCGTATGAGGCCCCGCCCCCTACGTACTTTCGCACGCACATAGACACAAGCCGCGTTCTGCGGCTTACACAACCTCGCCATCGTCGTAATTTCACGACTAGCACGAGACTTTCTCGTGGTCGTAGTCGTCACTAAAAGGTTAACACAAGGCGATCCGAGAGGAGATTTTCCTCCAAACCAACTGGGGCCCTCGGATCGCATGGCCCCTCCCCCATGTCGGAAGTCATCTCTTTCGTTCTAGGGGACGCAGCGCTTCGCAGCAGCAGCCATTATTGTCTTCAACTCTAACTTCCGAGCGACTCCTCGCAGGTTTCTTTAGATGAAGCTGCAAAGGCCTCCGGGCCAACAGCATCCCGTGGATGGTTTTCCGTCGGTATGTTTCTCCTTCTGAGATCCGAGTCCGACACTGTTCGGTGGCCTCCCGGTCAGGAAACGTTCGTGCTTAAAGCATTTTCCTCCACGGTTATCAAAAAAAAAAATCACCCGACCTGGCCGGTAGCTGCAGCACATCATCCGCTACACTCTACATACATAACACATACTGACAAATTTTAACTCCTTACTTAGGTCTCGATAGCCCAGTGGTTGGGTGATCGGGATTCGATTCGATTCGGGGACCCGAGTCCGATGGTGGTAGGCTCGTACCAATTGGTTTTTTCAAAACTCATGTACGATTTATATCGTTGGCTAGATTATGAATGAATATCTTCATGCAATTCCCAATACAGGGGTAGACAGTGGTCTAGTCTCTAGACAATTAAGTGAGCGGCAATAGCCTAATGGTTTAGGGTGCGGACTGCGAAACATGACGTCGCAGGTTCTGGCCCCGCCATTCGACTGTTGACGTAAACCAGCTCCAGACACAAGCATTGCAGTTTAATTAGAGTGGTTAACAGGAATACTAGTAATGTTATTCGGCATTGCTAGTATTCTTTTTGTAACAGTTCAAGTCCTTGACTCCACCTTCACTGAAGATATTTCAGACAACGCACAGGAGCCTGTCGTCAGCCTTATGTTCAAGCCAACGATATAATTCGTACATAAGTTTCAAAATCCATCGGTACGAGCCTGCACTTGGAAATCGAACTCGCGGGTCTGTTGGCTATAGAGTCACGATAGCCGAGTGGTTGGGTGGTCAGAATCTATATTCTGTTTGAAACTTATGTACGAATTATATCGTTGGCTTGGACATAAAGAAAGCGACGGGCTAACCACCTGTCACGTTGTCCCGAAAATATATTCGGTGGAAGGTGGATCAAAGGGACTTAATTGTCTGACCAGACCTCTGTGTACCCCTTTATTGTCATTTTATTATTTTTTTTGTCTATTTGTAGATTGTCAGGCCCAGGCTAATCTGTTCAATAATCTATCTCTGAACTTATGTAGGTAGTGTTTTTTTTCAGGTGCCACAAAGAGAGTTCCCTTATCAACCCATGAGACCACTAATGAGCCATCAGAATGTTTATAATGTTGAAGACCCATCAAACCCCATCGGAGGTGAGTTGTGTTTAAATATATATTTATGACTTTTCCCTACACCTCGGTTAGCAGAGGTCTAGACAATTAAGTCCCTTTGACCCACCTTCCACCGAAGATATTTTCGGGACAACGTGACAGGTGGTGAGCCCGTCGCCGTCTTTATGTCCAAGCTAACGATATAATTCGTAAATAAGTTTCAAAAATCCATCGGTACGAGCCTGCACTTGGAAATCGAACTCGCGGGTCTGTTGGCTATAGAGTCACGATAGCCGAGTGGTTGGGTGGTCAGAATCTATATTCTGTTTGAAACTTATGTACGAATTATATCGTTGGCTTGGACATAAAGAAAGCGACGGGCTAACCACCTGTCACGTTGTCCCGAAAATATATTCGGTGGAAGGTGGGTCAAAGGGACTTAATTGTCTGGACTAGACCTCTGTGTACCCCTTATTGTCATTTTATTATTTTTTTTTTGTCTATTTGTAGATTGTCAGGCCCAGGCTAATCTGTTCAATAATCTATCTCTGAACTTATGTAGGTAGTGTTTTTTTTCAGGTGCCACAAAGAGAGTTCCTTATCAACCCATGAGACCACTAATGAGCCATCAGAATGTTTATAATGTTGAAGACCCATCAAACCCCATCAGAGGTGAGTTGTGTTTAAATATATATTTATGACTTTTCCCTACACTCGGGTTAGGCAGAGGACTAGACAATTAAGTCCTTTCAATTTACATTATAGACGATTAAGATTGAGAAGACCGTGTACGAGTGGCATACACACCGGTCTTCAAAGCGCCGCCAGCTTTGAGGTCCACCGGGTTCGAATCCCGGACGTGTCTATGTAGAAAACAATTTTTTCTTAATTTTCAACTGTCTCTTTACGTTGTTTATAGTGCCTTCGTTGTTTCCGATTCCATATCACGAGTGCTTTAGCTGCTTACTTTGAGATCAGAGCGATATATCGATAACACTAGCACGCAGGTATTCAAAGACAATAGACGCTACTGAGGACTAAGTTTTCATCTACGTGGAAATAATAGTTTTATCAAAGAAAATGAGATGCTACTGCGAACCTATAGTGTTATCTATATGAAAATAAGTATATCAGATCGCTCTGGGATCTTGTATTATAATAGATTTTAAACTTGCGACCAATTGATTTTATTTTGTTTTCTTATTTTTTTTTTTCAGGGTATATTCTTCGCCCGCGTGGTAAGTTTTTCATAGAATTTTATGTAATTTTTAAGCTTTATCTTTTTTTGTAGATGAAACTATGGCTCTTTTTAAAATTAACACATAAAACTGAAATTTGGCGCACATGTAGTGAATTTTATCTCGGTTTTTGTTCCTGTGGAATAATACAGGACATTGACAATTTTGAGACATAACTGCGCGTAACTACCCTTCTAATATTATAAGCGGGGTATTTATTTGCAAACCTCTTGCTTCTCCCGTGGTAAAAGTTTTTTTGTCTGTCACGTCTACCGCGTGTTTAATATTATAAATAAATAATAAATAAATATCTTCACTCAATTCCTAATACAGGGGTAGACAGAGGTCTAGTCTAGACAATTAAATCCCTTCGACCGACCTTCCACCGAAGATATTTTCGGGACAACGTGACAGGTTGTAAGCCCGTCGCAGTCTTTATGTCCAAGCCAACGATTCAATTCGTACATAAGTCCTTGAAAAACCCATTGGTACGAGCCTGCACTTGGAAATCGAACTCGCGGGTCTGTTGGCTATAGAGTCACGATAGCCGAGTGGTTGGGTGGTCAGAATCTATATTCTGTTTGAAACTTATGTACGAATTATATCGTTGGCTAGATTATGAATGAATATCTTCACCAATTCCTAATACAGGGGTAGACAGAGGTCTAGTCTAGACAATTAAGTCCTTTCAATTTATTATAGACGATTAAGATTGAGAAGACCGTGTACGAGTGGCATACACACCGGTCTTCAAAGCGCCGCCAGCTTTGAGGTCCACCGGGTTCGAATCCCGGACGTGTCTATGTAGAAAACAATTTTTTCTTAATTTTCAACTGTCTCTTTACGTTGTTTATAGTGCCTTCGTTGTTTCCGATTCCATATCACGAGTGCTTTAGCTGCTTACTTTGAGATCAGAGCGATATATCGATAACACTAGCACGCAGGTATTCAAAGACAATAGACGCTACTGAGGACTAAGTTTTCATCTATGTGGAAATAATAGTTTTATCAAGGAAAATGAGATGCTACTGAGAACCTGTAGTGTTATCTATATGAAAATAAGTATATCAGATCGCTCTGGGATCTTGTATTATAATAGATTTTAAACTTGCGATCAATTGATTTTATTTTGTTTTCTTATTTTTTTTTTTCAGGGTATATTCTTCGCCCGCGTGGTAAGTTTTTCATAGAATTTTATGTAATTTTTAAGCTTTATCTTTTTTTTTGTAGATGAAACTATGGCTCTTTTTAAAATTAACACATAAAACTGAAATTTGGCGCACATGTAGTGAATTTTATCTAGGTTTTGTTCTGTGGAATAATACAGGACATTGACAATTTTTGAGACATAACTGCGCGTAACTATCCTTCTAATATTATAAGCGGGGTATTTATTTGCAAACCTCTTGCTTCTCCCGTGGTAAAAGTTTTTTTGTCTGTCACGTCTACCGCGTGTTTAATATTATAAATAAATAATAAATAAATATCTTCACTCAATTCCTAATACAGGGGTAGACAGAGGTCTAGTCTAGACAATTAAATCCCTTCGACCGACCTTCCACCGAAGATATTTTCGGGACAACGTGACAGGTGGTGAACCCGTCTCCATCTTTAATGTTCAAGTTAACGATATAAATCGTACAAAAGTTTTGAAAAACCCATTGGTACGAGCCCTCCAACTGGGGATCGAACTCGGGTCTGTTGACTCGAAATTCCGACCACCCAACCACTCGGCTATCGTGACTTTTTAATATTCTATTTTCATTTCAGGGATACCATATACATTTTTAATGCAACAACAAAAACTTGGCGCCATCGAACCGCAGCAATGTAAGTTTAGTCTTTAACCACGCCTACCTACCTACCTGTCGGTGTAGCCAATCATGGCAAGGTAGTAGTCCTACCCAAAGGTTGATACAGCAGATGCTGCTTATAACGCAATTCCTTCGTGGAGTTGAGATATGCTGCGCTTCTGCCTCGTCCTACCTTTTAGACAAATCTTTCTTAACAGTAGACACAAGGCAATTGCAATTTTCAACTTAACCACAATATACTTTGTATACACACATTCCTCCATAACATTCATAATATTGAAAGAAAGTTATTTAAATGTGTGTGTGTGTGTGTACATATAAATCACTTTCATTCATTTACTTTGTATTAAACTTGTTCGTTTAAATGAAAATAACCTGATTCTATGCTAATTATACTCTTTCATATAAGTAAGTAAGATAATCGTTACCTATAGTACAGATTTGTCTAGTTTGGGTATTGTGTTTATGTACACGCATTATCCCAGAAATGGGGTAAACTGAGGTCTAGACATTTAAGTCCTTTTGACCCACCTATCACCAGACAACGTGACAGGTGGTGAACCCGTCTCCATCTTTAATGTTCAAGTTAACGATATAAATCGTACAAAAGTTTTTGAAAAAGTATTAATGGCGAGAAGATATATAAATAATACCTGCGGAGTTTCTTTCGCCTGTTTCTTCTCTGCCAGAGAAAACTCATTGCGAAACTAACAATCGATGATTGTAATTATGTATTACTTATATCGATAAATAAATGATTTAATGCCTTCCTAATTTCAGCTTTTACGCCAACGAACGCAGCTACAATGAATGTGACGCCAAAACAGCCGATTTACATTCAGCAGCCTATACGTAACTTAAACAGCTTTAGGGATCCTAATTATACGGCGAGTGCCGCGCCGTTTATACAGACGGATAACTTTGAAATGCCACCAATACAGGCAACACCGTCTCAGGCGTATTCCCCGTCGGATCTTTACGTCGAAGGAAATGACGACGGGAATAATACTAATACTAATGAAGGTGAGAAAAGCGTTAACTGTTTCTAGAATTATCTTCAGAGGGAATAGGTACATATAGCTCGTAGAGCTGACAACCGTTGGGGAAGAAAGGTTCTCGTGTGGCAACCTCGTACAGGCAAACGCAGTGTTGGACGACCCCCCACGAGATGGAGCGACGACTTGCAGAATATTGCGGGAAGTAGTTGGATGCCGGTGGCTGGGGACCGTTCACTGTGGAAAGTTTGAGGAAAAGCCTATGTTCAGCAGTGGACTCTTGATAGGCTGTGAAGAAGAGATACGGGAGTTGATCTAGAAGTTAGTAGGTTTAGTACCAATTCACATAAAAAGTCCAAAACATTTTTTTTTCGTCTGATCATGTAAAAACGAAATTAGGGATGTCATCAAGTATGAAGTGTTTAAAAAAATATCTGCCAGAGACATGCATGCATTATGACGAAAAAGTCACGATAACCGAGTGGTTGAGTGGTCAAAATTTCGAGTCAAGGAACCAGAGTTCGATCCCCAGTGGCGGACTCGTACCAATGGGTTTTCCAAAAAACTTATGTACGAATTATATCGTTGGCTTGAACATAAAGACGGCGGCGGGCTCACAACCTGTCACGTTGTCCCGAAAATGTCTTCTGTGGAAGGTGGGTCAAAGGGACTTAATTATTAGACCTCTGCCTACCCCTGTATTGGAAATTGCGTGAAGATATTTATTTTCATGCATTACGACCCATAGAAGTCCATTGAAAGACATAGACCTCTCCCGTAAGGATGATTTTCCATAATCGCCATCGTGGCGATAGGCAAGTGAATTCGCAATCGTAGTACCAGATACTCTCACCGGTCTGGTTAATATTGATCTGTTATTTTCGAGATCCAGTCACCTGCTAAGCATTTCAAAAGATGGTTATAGATGCGTTCACTCTCGGAGACTAAGATGGAATGCCTCATTGCCCCTGATTACACTGGCTCTTAATACGCAACAGTAGATACACTGCTATCTGTGGGTAGAAATAGACACGATTGTGATACTGATCCAGACGACTCCTATACAAGGAAGGAATGTAACAAATTTTAAATGTGTTTATAAATCTTCAGCATCATAACGGCCTATAAAAGTCCAGTGAACGACACAGGCCTCTCCCGTTTGGAAGGTTTGCAATTATCGCCACGTTTGGCAAGCGGGTTGGCGATCGCAGTATTAGACAACTCGCACCCTTGGTCTAGATTTTTCGAGTCGGTTATCCCGTAACTTTTAGATATTTGTATAATTTAAAAGTGTGTGGAAAGGACTACATTGACCACACCTCTGCCTATCCCATTATGGTAAATTGCGTGATGACAAAAGCTCTATAAATATATTGTAGAAGCTCGCGAAAGTTCGTCGTCACCGGATATATGGCAACCGGGTGAGAGGCGGCTCAGCGCTTTTAAACGCCTCGGTCCTCTCTCTCAACCGAAGAAACCGAAGCTCACGATCAACCTTAGCTTTGATAAAGAGCAGCCCGTGAGGTATATTAAAAAACATTTTTTTTTTGTGCAATTTTTCTTGATGGTTAAGCATTATGCTGAACTTTTTGTTATAAAATTAAAGTTCATAACAAAAAGTTCATTTAAAATTAAATTCATTCAAAAAAATTTGTTATAATTTTTTTTTTTATAAAAAATGTAATTACATTTCTCTAATAAAACGCAATCATGTAACCTAAGATTACGTTACTGCATTTTCTTGAAGATCTATAATAAAAGAAAAAGTTAGATCCGTATTACAGAAAGCTGTAATACGGATCTAACTTTTAATAATAAGCGAAATCGGTTTAGTATTCTTTTAGTGTTTTAGTTTATTCATCTATACATATAAATAAAAGTAAAATGTCTATTTATAATTCCAAGTTAACAGCGTTTCACTAAATGCATATTAAAGTACATACGGTACTTACATGATAAATACATTTTTGAGATTTTTATGTCTGTCTGTATGTTTGTCCTGACTAATATCTGAAATTAATGAAGTTAAATAAAATTATAATAAATTAATAAATAAAATAAATAAAAAATATCTTCACGCAATTCCCAATACAGGGGTAGACAGAGGGGTAGAGCGTGAAGATATGAATATTATTTGTAAATTATGTGTTTTTTTTTACGTTATCTGTGATGGCGTCATTTTGGAGAGTAAACCTTTCTCTCTCTCTCTGTCTCTATGTAAAGGGAAGTGTTGGGAGAGAAGGGCAGCGGGGGGACACCGTCGCTGTGGGTGCCGGTGCACCAGCGGCCGGACGTGCGGGGCAGCGCGGACGAGACGGTGGCGCGGTTCCTGCCGCTGTGGCCGTGGAGGGCCGGCGTCGCCGTGCGCCGCGCGGTCACCGCGAGACCCTCCAAGGTATATATATATATATATATATATATATATATATATATATATATATATATATATATATATATATATATATATATATATATATATATATATATATATATATATATTATAGAGAAGGAGACAAACGAGCAGGTTTCTCACGTGATGGTACCAGTGGCCCAGAATTGGAGGAGGGGGGTACCCGCACTCACCAGACGGAACGCAGAACTTTGTTAGACTTTCTACTCCACGCCGGTATTCTGTGAGGTCGTGGTACTACCCCGGTCGAGCCGGCCCATTCATGCAACAACAAAAGCTGATGCGTGGCTCTACCATTGTTAATGTTAATATATAACTAATCTTGTCATAGATACTGTTACATAAAAACTTTTCTTTTTTTTATAATAAATCCTCCTTATAAACAACCACAAACCCATGCAACGTGATAAATGTTTCTGTGATTAATATGTATGTTTGAGTGCGAGTTACTGATGTTTATATGTGTCTATACATATAAATAAAATTGGAGTGTCTGTTTGTAATATTGAAATGACCGTTTTTTACTACGTGTATATGAATATATACGTATACCAAAATAACATTTTTTTACAATTTTTGTCTATCTGTCTGCCTGTTTGTTCCGGTTAATCTCTGAAACGGCTGTGCCGATTTTAACAGGACTCTCACTGACAGATAGCTAATGTTATTAGGAGAAATATAGGCTACTTTTAGTTTAGAAACATAATTTAGCTTGAACACTATGGCTGTGATAGCGCTCCGTCACGATCACACACACTTACCGCGTGACAGACGTTGTCCTCAGCAGGCTTCAGTGAAAGGTTGGTCGAAAATACTCAACCGCCTGGAGTTTCTCAAGGGCAGTGGCTTGAGAAAGATCGTGAAGAGCCATGAATATTTATATAAATAGTTATCTATGAATTATATTGTATCACTAGCTGCCACATGCGGCTTTGCCTGTAGCTTAACACATAACGCAGAACACTAATTATCTTTCTAAAATAAAAGTAGCCAATGTTTCTCTTTATAACATTAGCTATCTGTCAGTGAAAGTCCTGGTAAAATCGGTTCAGCGGTTTTAGAGATTAGCCGGAACAAATAGACAGACAAAAAATTAAAAAAAATGTTCTTTTGGTGTATGTAAAGTATATATTCATATACACGTAGTAGAAACGGTTATTTCAATAGTACAAATAGACACTCCAATTTTATTTTTACAATAGAACTATTATCAAAATCTCTGTCCACGCTAGTATTGGAAAATGAATAAAGATGTAAAAATAAAGTATTGGAAATAAATCAAAAATTATTCTCTTGGTCTAAAACTACAACAGTGACAATATAATGAATATTTCTATTAAAATGTTTAAATGATTTACGTTTGTTTTCAGACCGCAATGATGATGGAGCAAGAGCAAATGGAAGAGATCTACGATAAGGAAAACCTATTTATACAAGTATCAGTAAGTATTTATGTTACTATCTATACAATATGTCTAGACAATTAAGTCCTTTTGGCCCACCTTTCAGTGAAGACAATTTTTGAGACAAATTTATTTGCAACATCCGTTGTACATATATACATACATAACGGGCCATTAAAGTCCACTGCTGGAGATAGGCCTCTCCCATGGGGGGGATTTGCCATAATCGCCACGCTTGGCAGGCGGATTGCCAATCGTAGTACCAGACCACTTGCACCTCAGACGCTGCTGCCCATCTTCGGCAATTATTTGGACGAATTGTTTAAACAATATCACTATAAGGTTGAAGCACTCAATATAAATCAGCGGTGTTCAGTGTTTCAAAATGCTAGAATTTAGCTTACTATGTTATAACTAAAAAATAAAAGCAAACTTTCTAGTCTCAATCACATTCACATTGTCAGTTATTGTGTCGTTACAGAATATTGGGAGGCACAAATTTCTAATCTTGTCCCTTATTCGCTCATGATCCTAATACTGAGTGATATCGAAGGTTCGAACCCGCGAAATATGGCTTGTGTATAAAATATATTGTAAAACATTTTTCAGGTAAAAGGATACCCCCATACGTGGAAGAAAGAGGATGTTTTAGACGCATTACTGGAGAGTGTCAAAGGCAAAAGTTTCATACCTTGCTTCACTGAGGTACTATTACTGTACATGTGTTACTGAATTCCTCGTTAACGGATAGACCGATTTCGATGAAGTTTTGTATGCTTTTGAATGGTCAATTGGGTGGTTTATTACACTAGGAGCTATTAGGTGTTGCTACTATCGAACTTGGGGCAAAAAATTGTTATATTCTCTTTGCTCTTTTATTAAAATTCCTAATGATTACTAATTCTCATATCTACAACTTCAAAATTTAAAAAGAATACTAGCGATGCCGAATAACATTACTAGTATTCCTGTTAACCACTCCAATTAAGCTGCAATGCTTGTGTCTGGAGTTGGTTTACGTCAATTGTCGAATGGCGGGGCCCGAACCTGCGACGTTATGTTTCGCAGTCCGCACCCTAAACCATTAGGCTATTGACGCCCTTTCTATGGTAGATAAGAAAAAATATTTTTGAGAGTAAATATAAATATCTTCACGCAATTCCCAATACAGGGGTAGACAGAGATCTAGTTTAGACAATTATGTCCCTTCGACCCACCTTCCACCGAAGATATTTTCGGGACAACGTGACAGGTGGTGAGCCCGTCGCCGCCTTTATGTCCAAGCCAACGATATTCGTACATAAGTTTTTGAAAAACCCATTGATACGAGCCAGACACTTGGGGATCGAACTCGAGTCTCTTGACTCGAAATTCCGACCACCCAACCACTCGGCTATCGTGACTTATTTTTGAGAGGATTTGTGTTAAATCCGTTTTTAACGAATATGTTTAAAAAGCGCGAAATGTGTACAAAGATACACACATAACGGCCTGTAAAAGTGCACTGCAGTACGTAGGCTTCTCTCGTAAGGTAGAATTAGCCATAATCGCCACCAGGCAGACGTATTGTCGATCGCAGTACCAAACTCTTAAATCCCGCCATCTATGGGTAGCCAAAGATATATTGATCGCCTTAGTAGCCTCTTTCTACACCCACGGGAAGTGAGGGGGTGGTATACTCTTACGCCATAACCACACGGCCTTGTGTACGCGCGTAATGAATAGCTCTGCAAAATTTCTGGACAATCTCGTGTTTAGTTTTATTATGGTATATATAAAAATATGTATGACATGGAGAAAATGCCTTCTAGCGCGATTGATTTATATACATTAAATAAAAACAAATTTCACGTTTCCCAGAGGTAGACGTAGGTCTAAACAATTGAGTCGTTTCGACCCACCTTCCACTGAACATATTTTTGCGACATCGTCACCGTCTTAATGTCCAAGCAAACGATACAATTCGTACATAATTTTTTGAAAAAACTCACCTGGAGATTCAACTTGGCTATCGTGACTATTTATATACACTGTATAAATTATAAATAATAAAAACCTTGTGGTGCCTTCGTTGTTTCCGATTACCATACTTCAAGTGCTTTAGCTTTACATTGGAGATCGGAGCAATGTATGTGATGTTGTCCCTATCTATATATGTATTTATTTAAAAAATTTATTTCTTTTCATTTAAAAAAAATGTATTTCATCGTTGGCATGGACATAAAGACGGCGATGGGCTCACCACTTGTCACGTTGTCCCGAAAATATCTTCGGTGAAAGGTGGGTCAAAGGGACTAAATTGACTTGACCTCTGTCTACCCCTGTATTGGGAATTGCGTGAAGATATTTATTTATTATTATGGTTATGTATAATTCAGATATTGTATCCAGAGAAAGGCAAAAAAACAAGGGTATATGGCGTTTCAATCCCCAAGGTGTAGGAACATACCAATCCATTACCATTTAAATAATATACTCTGTCAAAAATAATGACATGATTTAAAGAAATAATGGCAACAAAAAATATTTATCGATACTTAATTAAGCTGACCTTAAACACATTAATAAAATGCGATATAATAATTTCATAATTTGTTTTAACAATTTGTCGAATTAATATTATTTATAACGTTATAACGTTTTCACAAATCTGATATATTTGATATATATCAAATATATATATATATATATATATATATATATATATATATATATATATATATATATATATATATATATATATATATATATATATATATATATGTAATGTACTTGTTTCAGTTCTCACCGCAGGAATGCAAGTTCCTCGTGCTGCGGGCGCGCGCGGCGCTCGTGGGCATCCACCGGCTGGGCTTCAGCGTGCGCTGCGGCGCGGCCGAGCTGGCGCTCTCGATAGCGCGGGTGGAGCTCTCGCTGCGGCAGCTCGACTTCGTGCCCCAACTGGTGCTCGCGAGACGCGTCTCGATGGGCTACGACAGCGAGAGGAAGCTCAGCCTGAGGGCCTTCACTCTGCAGAACGGTGGGTTCACGACAGCCGAGCCGTTGTGCGGTCGGAATTTCGAGACGTGAGACCCGAGTTCCGATACCCAGGTGGGCAGTACCAATGAGTTTTTCAAAAAAACTTATGTAGGAATTACATCGTTGGTTCGGACGTAGAGACGGCGACGGGCTAACCACCTGTCGCGTTGTAACGAAAATATCTTCGGTGGAAGGTGGGTCGAAGGGAGTTAATTGTATAGGCTTGACCTCTGTCTACCCCTGTATTGGGAATCGCGTGAAGATATTTTTATTATAGAACGGAGAGATAATAATAGAATAGAGTTTGGGCAAGAGGCTTACGCGCCGGTTTTCGCGGTGTCGCCAGCTCTAAGGTCCTGGGTTCGTTTCCCGGACAGTTTAGAATAAAATAAACAAATAAATAAATATCTTCACGCATTTCCCTATACAGGGTTAGACAGAGGTCCCGTCTAGACAATTGAGTCCCTTTGACCCACCTGCCACCAAAGATATTTTTGGGACAACGTGACAGGTGGTGAGCCCGTCGCCTTCTTTAACAATTTTTCTGCATTACCACGGGTCTCGGTGTTTTGGCTGTTTGTGATGGTTTCGTTGTTTCCAATTTCATGACAGAAGTGCTTTATTTGCTTACTTTGCTATCGGAGCTATGTATGTGGTACTGTCCCTTCCTTTGTATGTATTTATTATTTAATTTTAGCCACAATCGACAGCTCGATAGCCTGTGCGGCTTTGAAGTCCGCTAGAGTCTAACTTTTTTGTGTTAAATATGATTGTTTGTACTCGAGTCACGGAGGTTTATTTAAAATATAAAATAAAATATCTTCACGCTATTCCCTTGACTGGTCCAGACAATTCACTCCTTTTGTCGCACCTTACACCGAAGAAAATTTTTAGGACAATGTGACAAGTGGTGATCCGGTCGCCGTGTTTATGTCCAAGGCAAGGCAACATACATCATACACAAATTTTAAAAAAAAACTCATTAGTAGGAGCCTACCACGTGGGGATCGAACTCGGGTCTCTCAACTCGAATTCCATTTCACAAATTTAGCTCCGGTTACATTTGGGTTGAGAGAACTAAATTATCTAGATCTTCTGACTACCTCTGTATGTTTTATATCTTCACGCAATATCCCATACTGGGGTAGGCCTAGACTGGGGTAGGAGGTCTGGACAAAAGGCGAGTCAAATTTCACCGTACCCTTTTTGGATCAACGTAACAAGTGGTGAATCAGAAATTTTTATAATTAATATAAATATTCATTTTATATATACTCGTATATTGGTGTACAAACAATCATATTCAAAATTCTCTTTAGTGTTTTATTCGAATTGGCAACCCTTATCTTCGAAGGCAAGGTCACTACCAGCTCGAGTTGTCAGAAGTTGAACGAAAATGCTTTATGTATTTTTTACATTATACATAAATAAATAAATATCTTCACGCAATTCCCAATTCGGGGGTAAACAGATGTCTATTCTAGACAATTAACCCACCTTCCACCGAAGATATTTTCGGGACAACGTGACAGGTGGTGAGCCCGTCGCCGTCTTTATGTCCAGGCCAACGATGTAATTCGTAAATAAGTCTTTGAAAAACCCATCGGTACGAGCCTGCCACCTGGGGATCGAACTCGGTTCTCTTGATTCCAACCACCCAACCATTACGCTATCGTGACACGACACACATTATACATACATATATAAAACTGTCCGCACAGACCTGAGCCACTTCATATACTTCCCGCTGAGCCGCGTCAGCAACCAGACGGAGCTCGTGGAGCTGCCGAGCGCTGTCGACTGGAAGTTCCTCACCGACCTCGATCTCTCCCACAACAGAATCACGTGAGTTCATTAACAACTCTATGAAGGACTCTCCAAACCTCTATCCCCTCCCTCTACCTTCTTTTTCCTTCTCCGACTCCCTTGTTAAAGGTAAGCAATAATAAATAAACATATACTTAGATGGGGACAACATCACATACATTGCTCTGATCCCAAAAAAAAGCAGCTAAAGCTTGTAATGTGGAATCGGATACAATGAAGGTACTACAAACAACCAGACCCGAAAAATGTGAATAAAAGTGTTTTCTGTATAGACCCGACAGGAAATCGAACTCGGCACCTTATGACCTGGGAGACACTGGGGACTTGAAGGACATACCATTCTTGCAAGGAGGTCGTCAATGACCAAGACAGATACGATTATAGTAGGTATATATAAAAAATATCTTCCCGCCATTTCAATACTGGAACAGACTGAGGTCTACACCATTAAGTCCCGCCGACATGTCGCTGAAATCTTGACGGGTGACAAGCCGGTCGCAATCTTAAATCATTTTAGGGACTTCACTTAATCGTGGCACACGTTGTGTGAACGATTATTTCAAAAATACTAATAAGCATAATAATACTTATTAGTCCACTGCTGAACATGAGCTGCTTTGTCACGGCACGTCTACTCTCCCCGCTCGTGCGGTCCAATCATAGCGTGTTTTATAATACAACTAGCGCCATCTGTTCACTTAATCCTCAAGTTATCTTGGATGTTGTACTCGTTAATTATGTTATTTCGACAAGCTTTGTAAGGGTCCCAGTTGACGCCATCTTTGGAAAGGGAGTTGAGCTAGTTCAGCTTCCTTTCAATAGATGGCGCTGTTATACATTTTGATATTTTTTTTAAA
The DNA here is from genome assembly GCA_029286605.1 of Sericinus montela. Classification (NCBI taxonomy): domain Eukaryota; kingdom Metazoa; phylum Arthropoda; class Insecta; order Lepidoptera; family Papilionidae; genus Sericinus; species Sericinus montela. The sequence continues at coordinate 1,335,625 of JAGSMR010000065.1, read as the reverse complement.
AATTATTTTTGGTGATTTTACAATGGGATTTGACACTTTGTTGAGAACAGCAACACCCAAAACTTTGGGACGTTGTCCCAAATAAGCTCCAGTGAATTGTGGTTCGAAAAACTAAATTACTAGACATCTGAATACCCCAGTATTGACAAATGCGTGATAATTATGAAAAAATTTAAATAAAACGTGAAAATTAACGGCTTGTAGAAGTCCGCTACCGATATAGGCCTCAGGCTTGATAGAAGATTTGGTCACGCTCAGAGATTAGTGTTTGCAGACTAAGCCCCGTCTCTCTTCCTCTCCTCCATTACCTTCCAGTATTATTCCTCGAAAACACCTATCCTTCGAAACAGGCCCCTTTGAAATTACTTAATCATGTAAAAAAATCTCTATTCCCATACACCGAAGAGAAAATAAAATACAATTCACACATATTTTCCCTCGCGGAGAACAAAACAGGAGTCTAAGCTGAAATAGAATAAAATGTTTACTTAAAAAAAACTAAAACACAATTAAACAAAAAAATATCGTCACGCCAATCCCAATACTGGTATAGACAGAGATCTCGGCAGTTAAGTACTTTCGACCCTCCTTTCACCGAAAACATTTGTATTTGACAACGTCACAGGTGGTGAGCCCGTCACTGTCTTTATGCCCCGCTTTATATACAACCCTACGGTATACATATGTATGAATCGTACATAAGTTTTTTCGAGAAAACCCATTGATACGAGCCTACCATAGGGGGTCGAACATCGACCCGCTCTTGACTCCAACTCCGATCTCCCAACCACTCGGCTACCGGCTTAAACATTTACACACAAAGGAAAAAAAATCAAATGTTCTTATAATAATATATAAAATATAAAGTCATGATAGCCGAGTTGTTGGGTGGTCGGAATTTCGAGTCGAGAGACCCGAGTTCGATCCCCAGGTGGCAGTACCAATGAGTTTTTCAAAAACTTATGTACGAAATATATCGTTGGCTTGGACATAAAGGCGGCGACGGGCTCACCACCTGTCACGTTGTCCCGAAAATACCTTCGGTGGAAGGTGGGTCAAAGGGACTTAATTGTCTAGACTTGACCTCTGTCTACCCCTGTATTGGGAATTGCGTGAAGATATTTATTTATTTTATTTTATAATAACGTCTATTCCGCAGTACTCTGATCGGATTCGACCTGCGGCAGACGACGCCGAGGCTCCAGAGCCTGGACGTTTCGCACAACTGCATGGAGCGAGCGACGGCGCTGCTGCAGTGCCGCGGGCTCGCGCTCGCGGCGCTGAAGCTGGAGGGCAACCCGCTCTGCGCGGACTTCACGGACCCGCAGCGCTACGTCGCAGTCCTCAGAATGATGTTCCCTATGCTGAGAGAAATTGTTAGTACGCGAAACTTATTTTCAGTGTTATACAATTATAATAGATCACAATATAAGTTATACATACAGATAAATATGAAGTCACGATAGCCGAGCCGTTGGGTGGCCGGAATTTTGAGTCGAGAGACTTGAGTTCGATGCCCAGGTGGGAGACTTGTAACAATATGTTTACGTCACGGTTTTAATTGTTAGATCTTAGGCTTACGTTGTCCCAAAAATGTCGGGTCGAAACGACTTAATTGTCTAGACCTCGGTCTATCTGGTATTGGGAATGGCGTGAAAATATTTTGTTTATTGTTATAATTAATATAATATATATATTAAAATTTATACTTTTCTAGGGTTCTCTAAACTCATTGGCACTGCCAGTGCCAGTTTTTCAAAAAACGTATGTACGAATTTCATCGTTGGGTTGGACATAAAGGCGGCGACGGGCTCACCACCTGTCACGTTGTCCCGAAAATATCTTCGGTGGAAGGTGGGTCAAAGGGACTTAATTGTCTAGACTTGACCTCTGTCTACCCCTGTATTGGGAATTCCGTGAAGATATACATACAGATAAAAAATACATGTAAACTGTTGGTGCAAGTGATATGGGTTTGTCGAAGGCATTTAATACTATAAAATTGTAAGTAAGTTCACATTGATTGTTGTTATTGATTAGTACATTTCTCATGTAAGTGAATGCAAATGTGATTTGAGAGGTAAAGATTCTGAACCGTATAATTTTACTAGCCGCCCCCCGCGGCTTTGCACGCAGTTTGACATTTAACGCGGAACCCTGATTATGTTTCTAAAATGAAAGTAGGTTATGTTACTCCTTATAATATTAGCTGTCAGTGAAAGCCCTGTTAAAATCGGTCCAGCCGTTTCAGAGATTAGCCGGAACAAACAGACAGACAGACAAAAAATTGTAAAAAAAAAATTATTTTGGTGTATGTACCGTATATATATTCATATACGGATAGTAAAAAACGGTTATTTCAATATTACAAACAGACACTCCAATTTTATTTATGTGTATAGATGAGGGGACCTACTTATTTGTATACTCGAGTTAGAACTGGTGTAGACAGAGTTTTAGGCAATTAAACTCTTGTTACTGAAATGTAGGGTCATATGATCGATTCTAACATTGTTTAAAAGCCGATAGCCGAGTGGTTGGGTTACCAGATTTCGAGTCAAGAGACCCGAGTTCGATCCCCAGGTGGGAGACTCGTAACAATATGTTTACGTCACGGTTGTACTTGTTAGACCTTAGGCTTACGTTGTCCCAAAAATGTCTTCGGTGAAAGATGGATCGAAATGACTTAATTGTCTAGACCTCGGTCTATCTGGTATTGGGAATGGCGTGAAGACATTTTCTTTATTGTTATCTCTATTAAAATTTAAACTTTTCTAGGGTGTTTAACAGGAATATTAATTATTTTATAACACTGCCATCACTATTTTGAAATATTTTAATTACAACACTTTAACAAGCATGTAATACGACGTCGTGTCCCTAGGACGGCTTGCCAATAGTGCTCAAAGGTGACTTGCCACCCATAAATAAGCACTACTGTCCCAGCGAGGTTTGGGACGTCGTGGAGAAGTTCCTGCAGATCTACTTCCCGATCCTCGACAGTCCGCCGGAGGACAGGGTTTTATTAGAGGAGATGTACTCCGAGGAAGCGATCCTCACTGTAACGTACAGACCAAGCTTGAGTAAGTACTATATGTATTTAATTGAGTTCTTGTTTGATTAACTTGCAATTATAAATAAATGAATATATAGATAGGTACAACATCACATACATTGCTCCCATTCCAAAGACTTGGGATACGATACGACTTAGGGACCTTCAAGAAAAGAGCCTGTACCATTCTCAAAGGCCGGCAACGCATCTGCTATGCCTCTGGTATTGCGGGTGTTCATGGGCGGCGGTAATCACTTACCATCACGTGAGCCACCTGCTCGTTTGCCTTCCTTTTCTATAAAAGAAAAAACGAAGGCACCACAAACACCCAGTCCCGCGATAATGAACGCTCTGTATATTTCTTATCTCCTGAATTTCCAAGGGTAACGGAAATATAAATATATGGATATTCAATTGAATAATGTTTTCTCGATAAGTCTATCACTTGTAGACTTTTATTAGCTCCGCACGTTTCTTAAGCGTCAATAGCCGATTGGCTTTGTGTGCGGACTGCGAAACAATGTCGCCAGTTCGAGTCCGTCATTCGACTATTATCGTGAACCACCCCAGACAACTTAAATTCTTTCAGAAAATAAATCCAATACTGTGGTAGGCAGAGGTCTTGAAAAGTGAAAAGTGTGTCAAAAGGACGTCATACTCTAGACCATGACGTCCATTCGACCCACTTTTCACGTACTTGGGCCGTCTTCTTGGACACTAAGTCGACGACAGGCTCACCACCCGTCACGTTGCCCCAAATAAACTTGGATGACAAGTGGATCGAAAGGACTTAATTGTCTAGACCCATCAATGTCATAATTATTGTCTCCCAGTATTGGAAAAATGCGATCAGATTTAAAAAATGTAGAAAAAATATCTGTACGCCAATCTCTATATTGAATTAGACAGGGTCTAGACAATTACGTCCTTTCGACCCGCCTTTCGCCGATGACATTTTCGGGGACCGTCGCCGTCTTTTACGGTCAAGCCAACGATGTAAATCGTACGTTAGTTTTAAAAATACCCATTGGTACGAACCTACCGACGGACAAGAGTACCGAGTTCGTTACTCGGTTCTTTTGTCTCGGATACCGGTCACCCAACCACGCAGCTAGCGTGACTTAAATCAAAGTTAATTAAATATTTACTTATAAATAAATAAATATCTTCACGCAATTCCCAATACATGGGAAGACAGAGGTCTAGTCTAGACAATTAAGTCCCTTTGACCCACCTTCCACCGAAGATATTTTCTGGACGACGTGACAGGTGGTGAGCCCGTCGCCGTCTTTATGTCCAAGCCAACGATGTAAATCGTACGTTAGTTTTAAAAATACCCATTGGTACGTGCCTGCCACCTGGGGATCGAACTCGAGTCTCTTGACTCGAAATTCCGACCACCAACCACTCGGCTATCGGGACTTTTAATTACTTACTTTTAATATTAATCAGTCACGATAGCCGAGTGGTTGGGCAATCGAAATTCGTACCAAGAGACCCGGGTTCAATCCCCAAGACTTATTTCAATGTTTTTTTTTTCTAAAACTTATGTACGATTTGTATCGTTGGACTTGTACTTAAAAATGGCAACGGGCTCGCCACTTTCCTCGTTGTCCTAAAAATTGTCTTCGGTGGAAGGGGGGTCAAAGTTTGTTTTGTTTTTTTTTTTAAAGAATACTAGCAATGCCGAATAACATTACTAGTATTCCTGTTAACCACTCCAATTAAGCTGCAATGCTTGTGTCTGGAGTTGGTTTACGTCAATAGTCGAATGGTGGGTTCCGAACCTGCGACGTCATGTTTCGCAGTCCGCACCCTAAACCATTAGGCTATTGCCGCTCATGAGTGACTTAATTGTCTAGACTAGACCTCTGTGTACCCCTGTATTGGGAAAGGCGTTTAGATATTTTCGTAAATATATATGTTTTAATAGTAACGTATGTTTATTTTAACAAATTCTTTGTCACCAGCTCACTCGTCCGTGTACAAACGTTTCCCGAACCTATTCCTCAACAGCCGCAATCTGTTCGAGAGCGAGAGGGAAATAGTGAAATCCTCAAAGAACATAGTGCGTCTCATGAGGAAGTGGCCCGGCCTGGAACACGACCCCACCACTTTCAACGTGGACGTCATGTGGTATACGGTAAGTGACCCGATAGCTTAGTTGTTAGCGACCCCTAGCTGCGAAGTTGGGGGTCGCGGGTTCGAGTCCCGCTGGGACCTAACGTTTGTGTGATGGATGTGAATGTTTTTACTCAAGTTATGAATGTGTGTATATATATATATATATATATATATTTTTTTTTTTTTTTTTGGGCGGTAGGTGTAAAAAAGTTAACATCTTTTTGATAACAGCTCTGTAATTTTTAAGTTTAAAATTAATAAACACAAGTATTTTTACATTTTTTTTTTGGAATATAATATATGTGACTAAGAGCACCCACCGTACAGTATTTTCCTATCAAAAACTTCAAATTTGACATCACTTCATAAACAGTTTTGCTTGTTTTGCACTGTCACTACACAACAAGTATGGATTCAGTTAAAGAATCACTTAACGCCTTGGCAGATATGTTCCAACAGAAAATGAGTGAATTTCAGCACGGCCTCGACAGTACACCGACAACTAATACCATGTTGGGCCCAGAATTTCACAGTTTCCGGACCTTTGTGCTCTCTGCCATGAACACCTTACAGAGGCAGGTTGAATTTCTCAGCACAGAACTTGATCGACAGGAGATGCGTAGACGCCGTAAAATGATACTTTTCATGGAGTTAGCGAGGAAAAGTCAGAAGATATAACCACCCAGGTGTGTAACATTGTACATGAACATCTCGGTGTGACTGGCTTCTCTGCTGCCTGCATCAAGTCATCTCATCGAATGGGACGTACCACCGGTAAGAAACCCAGGCCAATAGTAGTGAAGTTTTCAGATGTTGCAATCCGAGACAAGATTTGGTTCTCGAAGACTGCTCTCAAAGGTAGTGGTATAACTCACTCAGAGTTTCTAACAAAGAGTCGTCATAGCGTGTTCATGGATGCAAGGCAGCGATTCGGTATCAGTAAGTGTTGGACAAGAGACGGCTATATTCATATTATTGCCCCAGACGGTTCACGTCACAGAGCTATTCTAACCCAATCAACAACATTTAATAATAAAACATTTACTTTTAATTTTTTTCTCAATGTATTGAAATAATTTTACTTATACTTTGCTCTTTGTTTTAGGATTGCATGTTAAAATTGTTTTCCACTTTCATATTTTATAACTCAACCTATTTACAATTTTTTCGTCTTTCAATATATTGACAGTTTGTTCATTGCAAAGAGTATATAATCACCTTACTTGTTATATTTATTTACCATTGTTTATTTGACTTAAAATATTAGATTTCATGACAATAGTGACATTTGACACTTAGCCACAGAGAAATATTTGCTGTGGATACAAAGATATAGATTAGGTAACCATAATACTACACAGATAACCATATTAATTCTTGTATGACTGTACAGAAGAAACTACTTGCGAAGTACTTTTTACTTTTCTGTGTCTTCCTATTATTGTTATCACTACTGTTTTTGTTGTTTTAATAATACTCTTTTTTTTCTCTTTTGTTAATTTTGATTAGATAAATGTGTTTAAGATTTAAGGATTTTTTTTGTTTTTATTTTTTTTTTTTGGTAATTTTTGTTATTTAGGTTTTATGAACTGAGATCTTTCCTTGCAACTGGCGGGTGGGTTCTTCAGTTCTTAAATTCTTATTTTTATATATATATATATTTATATTTATCTATTTTGTCCATAACTCATATACTATTCACCTTTCAATGATTACTGGTAATGATATATTAGACGACAGTTTTTTTTCCTTCTGTGATTCAGACGGATTGAGCAGTAATGATAGTTTTCATAGCATCCCTTCTCTAAGCGAGACTCTAAATTCTCTCTTCTCGGGTACACTGAAAAATTTTAATGCAATTCATATAAATGCCCAGAGTATTCCTGCACATTATCCTGAAATGTTGTCCTCATTCGATAACAAAAATATACACGCAATTTTAGTATCTGAATCTTGGTTAAAAGTTAGCTCCTTGTTTAGCTTCTTCAGCTTACTCTCTTCCAGGTTATAATTTGATCCGCAACGATCGTGTTGGGCGCGCTGGTGGTGGCGTAGCGATTTATTTAAAATCACACATTCCTTTCACTGTTTTAAATTCCTCTCAAATATTGTCTCGTGCCGGCCCTGAACATCTTTTTATAGAAATTATACTTGGTCATATGAAGCTCCTTCTTGGCGTCTATTACAGTCCAAATCTAACTATTGACTATTTTTCGTCATTTGAAATTTTACTTGAACAGTACTCCTCACTGTATAGTCACTCTATTATCATGGGAGATTTCAATACATGTCTTCTTAAAAACGACTGTAGGTGATCTCATCTGAAATCTCTCATAAATAGCACCAACTTACACATTCTTCCACTTTCAGCGACTAACGCTTTTCCCAACTGCACCCCTTCTCTTCTTGATCTAATTATTGTTTCTTCCGTTGACCATGTTTCAATGCATGGACAATGTAATGCTTCTGCTTTTTCCTACCACGACTTGCTTTATCTATCCTATTAAATTAAGCCTCCGAAGGGTAAGCGAAGGATCCTTCTTCAGCGCAATTTTGGTAGAATGGACATTGATCGGTTAAGAGAAGATACTGCTAAAATCGACTGGTCAGTTGTTTCGAGTGCAGATACCGTTGATGAGCAGATATCAATTTTTAACTCCTTAATCGAACAACTGCACAATGTACATGCTCCAATTCGTCCGGTTCGAATAAAGCATCTTCCTGCACCCTAGCTCACTCCGGATATCAAAAAACTATTAGAGAAAAAGAATTTGGCAAAAACTAAATACCGTATGAACCCTAATGATTCCAATCGCGAAAAATATCATAAAGTACGAAATCGCTGCAACATGGTGTGTAGAGATAGTCAACGACACCATATCTATAAATCTGTTGTTGAGCAAATTGACTCGACTAAAGTTTGGAATTTCCTCAAATCTTTAGGAGTTGGAAAGGCAAAGCAAAATGTAGATTCTCTTAATATGGACTTAAATATGCTTAATACGCATTTCCTCACTTCCTCTATTGTAAATAATACAACGAAGCAAAACACTCTTAATCAACTTTCTGCTATATCAACTCCTGACTTTCCATCTTTTCTTTTAGCCAAGTTACTGTCAGTGATGTTAAGAAGAATATATTAGCCATTACATCTGATGCAGTTGGTTCTGACTGCATTAGTCGGAAAATGATCATCCCTATACTCGACGTCATTGCTCCTATTATCACACAAATTTTAATCATTCCCTTGATTCCAGTCTTTTTCCTACAGTTTGGAAAGACGCCTTAGTAACTCCACTTCCTAAAAATCCAATCCTCTTTAGCGGACTACCGTCCCATATCCATTCTTTCCTTTCTGTCTAAAGCACTTGAGCGCCTTATACACCAACAGCTGAGTAAATTTCTTTCTTATAATAACCTTCTGAACTCTTTCCAGTCTGGTTTCCGTCCTGGTCATAGTACGACAACTGCTCTGGTCAGAATCACTGACGACATCCGGCTGGGTATGGATAATCAACAAGTTACAGTCTTGACATTGCTTGATTTTAGTAATGCTTTCAATACTGTAGACTTTGATATTCTACTTGCTGTTTTAAGTTCTCTTAACATATCTCCTGGGGTAATTGGTTGGTTTCATAGTTACTTGCATAGACGCCGACAGCGTATACGATTACATGACACGTTTTCTGACTGGTCTGCTGTCATTGCTGGCGTTCCGCAAGGTGGCGTGTTGTCTCCTCTATTATTCTCTATTTTCATCAATTCGATTTGTTCACGTATTAATTCTTTCTACCACCTGTATGCAGATGATTTACAAATTTATTTGCAATGTAAGATACAGGATTTACCTAACACGATTAATTTAGTTAATACAGACCTAATCAGCATCTCTAATTGGTGTAATTCGTTTGGGCTCAAAGTAAACCCTTTGAAGACCCAAGTCACTATCATTGGAGGCACTAAACTAATGTCGCGTGTAACTTTATCACAGCTTCCGCCGGTACTTTTCGAAGGGATCGTTATACCATATAGTGACAAGGTCAAAATTTAGGCATTACTTTTGATAAAACATTATCTTGGGTACCACAAATGATTGAGCTAAGCAGAAAGATGTTTGTCGCAATAGGTTCTCTCCGAAGATTGCGCAACATACTCCCCATTCCTACTAAGATTGTGCTGGCTCAGTCTCTCCTCCTACCGATCCTTGATTACGCGGACACTTGTTATCTTGACTCCAACTGAAGAGCAACTTAACAAACTTGAGCGGCTTCAGAATTATTGCATAAGGTTTATATTTGGGTTGCGAAAATATGACCACATCTCCGAATTCCGCCTTAAGCTCAAGTGGTTTCAATTCGCCTTCGCAGGAATACTCATATTCTTCATCTACTTTACTGCATTCTGTTCAATCCCAATGCTCCACATTACTTGAAGGATAGATTTGAATATCTAAGTAGTTTACATTCTTTTCCACTCCGATCACAAAATAATTTTCTGCTAAGTACCCAAAACACTCTTCTTCCTTCTATGCTAACTCTTTCATTGTAACTGCTATACGACTTTGGAATTCTCTTCCCTTTATATTAGACAATCTCAATCTCTTTCTATCTTTAGAACTAAATTAAAACTTCATTACCTATCCTTTTAATAATCTGTCGTCTATTGCTTACAGAAAATTTGTTTTCCATTTAACTTCTAATCCTTTATATATAATTTCTTTGGTTTTATATGGTATATATATATATGTAGTATACGTACTATTTTGTACACCCTTTCCGCTTTCTTAAGAAGAATCCTTTTCCCTAAGGTTGCCTGGAAGTGATCGCTGTTTAAGCGATAAGGCCGCCTTTTGTACTAATGTCCATTATAATTGTAATTTCTATGTCAGTCTTGGTGTACAATAAAGAATATTTTACTTTACTTTATATATATATAAACATCCATAACTTGAGTAAAAACATTCACATTCATCACACAAACATTAGGTCCCAGCGGGACTCGAACCCGCGACCCCCAACTGATGAATATTAATATGAATCTATTTAAAAATATTGTAGCTATAACTTGCACCCGAAGATGGCGATAGGCTCATTCACCCCCAGTCACGTTTTCCCAAATGTGCTTCAGTGAATGGTAGGTCAAAAGTACTTAATTGTCCCTAGTCACCTAGTACTGAGAATATGCGTAAAGATAAAATGCAAAACACTGTCTGGATACAAAACACTGGTTAATTCGTAGATGTAGTTTCCCAGATACCAATAAATTTTGAAAAACATTAGAAAAAAAAAGATATATACAACTACAACATTCTGGCTGTCATTAAGATGTGAATATAAATAAATTTTATATGTATATAAAATTCATTCACTCGATTCACGATAGTCTAGACGGGTCGGATAATTCGACTCTAGAGATCCGTGTTCGAATCCCAAGGCTCATGGCTCTCACCAATGGATTTTTCAAGACTTATGTACGATGTATAATTAAATTTCACTTATTCGAATCACGATAGCCTAGTCATGTAGGGTAATCGGAATTTGAGTCGAAAGATCCGAATTCAATCCCCAGTGTATATAGTTTGTCCCCAATGTAGAGGAGTGTGATGAAATGCGTGAAGATTATTTATCTAAATGAAATATCTTCACGCCATTCACAATACAACAGTAGACAGAGGTCTAGACAATAATGTCTTTTCGACACACTTTCCACCGAAGACATAACCTAACAGGCTTCCGTCCAAAATCGTGAATAAGTCTTGAACACCCATCGGTTAGAGCCTTGAGGATCGAACTCGGATCTCTTGACTCAAATACCGATCACCCAAACACTCGGCTATCGTGACTATTAATCTCAATATCGTTGGCTCGGACATAAAGACGGCGACGGGCTCACCACCTGTCACGTTGTCCCGAAAATACCTTCGGTGGAAGGGGGGTCAAAGTTTGTTTTGTTTTTTTTAAAGAATACTAGCAATGCCGAATAACATTACTAGTATTCCTGTTAACCACCCAATTAAGCTGCAATGCTTGTGTCTGGAGTTGGTTTACGTCAATAGTCGAATGGCGGGTTCCGAACCTGCGACGTCATGTTTCGCAGTCCGCACCCTAAACCATTAGGCTATTGCCGCTCATGAGTGACTTAATTGTCTAGACTAGACCTCTGTGTACCCCTGTATTGGGAATTGCGTGAAGTTATTTATTTTGTATATTTTTATCTCGTCGCCGCGCAAGGAGTCCTCGATCCTCGTCCGCATGAGCGGCGTGGCGAAGCTGACGTCGGACCGGCTCGCCGTGGACGAGCTGCTGTCGTGCGCGCGCGCCGTGCTGCTGCACGCGCCCGCCGGCCCGCGGTACAGGGTTCGACACGAGATGCTCTGCTGGGACCGCGCCGACGGCGAGCTGGCGGGGAACGCCTTCAGGCTCACCGCGGTCAGTCGAGTTTACTTTTTAACGTTAAAAAAATTAAAAATCATCACTTCATAAACAGTTTTGCTTGTTTTGCACTGTCACTACACAACAAGTATGGATTCAGTTAAAGAATCACTTAACGCCTTGGCAGATATGTTCCAACAGAAAATGAGTGAATTTCAGCACGGCCTCGACAGTACACCGACAACTAATACCATGTTGGGCTCAGAATTTCACAGTTTCCGGACCTTTGTGCTCTCTGCCATGAACACCTTACAGAGGCAGGTTGAATTTCTCAGCACAGAACTTGATCGACAGGAGATGCGTAGACGCCGTAAATGATACTTTTCATGGAGTTAGCGAGGAAAAGTCAGAAGATATAACCACCCAGGTGTGTAACGTATGTTTATTTTAACAAATTTTGTCACCAGCTCACTCGTCCGTGTACAAACGTTTCCGGAACCTATTCTCAACAGCCGCAATCTGTTCGAGAGCCAGAGGGAAATAGTGAAATCCTCAAAGAACATAGTGCGTCTCATGAGGAAGTGGCCCGGCCTGAACACGACCCCACCACTTTCAACGTGGACGTCATGTGGTATACGGTAAGTGACCCGATAGCTTAGTTGTTAGCGACCCCTAGCTGCGAAGTTGGGGTCGCGGGTTCGAGTCCCGCTGGGACCTAACGTTTGTGTGATGGATGTGAATGTTTTTACTGCTATGGATGTGTGTATATATATATATATATATATATATATATATATATATATATATATATATATATATATATATATATATATATATATATATATATATATATATATATATATATATATATATATATATATATATATATATATATATATATATATATATATATATATATATATATATATATATATATATATATATATATATATATATATATATATATATATATATATATATATATATATATATATATATATATATATATATATATATATATATATATATATATATATATATATATATATATATATATATATATATATATATATATATATATATATATATATATATATATATATATATATATATATATATATATATATATATATATATATATATATATATATATATATATATATATATATATATATATATATATATATATATATATATATATATATATATATATATATATATATATATATATATATATATATATATATATATATATATATATATATATATATATATATATATATATATATATATATATATATATATATATATATATATATATATATATATATATATATATATATATATATATATATATATATATATATATATATATATATATATATATATATATATATATATATATATATATATATATATATATATATATATATATATATATATATATATATATATATATATATATATATATATATATATATATATATATATATATATATATATATATATATATATATATATATATATATATATATATATATATATATATATATATATATATATATATATATATATATATATATATATATATATATATATATATATATATATATATATATATATATATATATATATATATATATATATATATATATATATTTTTTTTTTTTTTTTTTTTTGGTAATTTTTGTTATTTAGGTTTTATGAAGTGAGATCTTTCCTTGCAACTGGCGGGTGGGTTCTTCAGTTCTAAATTCTTATTTTATATATATATATATATATTTATATTTGTCTATTTTGTCCATAACTCATATACTATTCACCTTTCAATGATTACTGGTAATGATATATTAGACGACAGTTTTTTTCCTTCTGTGATTCAGACGGATTGAGCAGTAATGATAGTTTTCATAGCATCCCTTCTCTAAGCGAGACTCTAAATTCTCTCTTCTCGGGTACACTGAAAAATTTTAATGCAATTCATATAAATGCCCAGAGTATTCCTGCACATTATCCTGAAATGTTGTCCTCATTCGATAACAAAAATATACACGCAATTTTAGTATCTGAATCTTGGTTAAAAGTTAGCTCCTTGTTTAGCTTCTTCAGCTTACTCTCTTCCAGGTTATAATTTGATCCGCAACGATCGTGTTGGGCGCGCTGGTGGTGGCGTAGCGATTTATTTAAAATCGTACATTCCTTTCACTGTTTTAAATTCCTCTCAAATATTGTCTCGTGCCGGCCCTGAACATCTTTTATAGAAATTATACTTGGTCATATGAAGCTCCTTCTTGGCGTCTATTACAGTCCAAATCTAACTATTGACTATTTTTCGTCATTTGAAATTTTACTTGAACAGTACTCCTCACTGTATAGTCACTCTATTATCATGGGAGATTTCAATACATGTCTTCTTAAAACGACTGTAGGTCATCTCATCTGAAATCTCTCATAAATAGCACCAACTTACACATTCTTCCACTTTCAGCGACTCACGCTTTTCCCAACTGCACCCCTTCTCTTCTTGATCTAATTTGTTTCTTCCATTGACCATGTTTCAATGCATGGACAATGTAATGCTTCTGCTTTTTCCTACCACGACTTGCTTTATCTATCCTATAAAATTAAGCCTCCGAAGGGTAAGCGAAGGATCCTTCTTCAGCGCAATTTTGGTAGAATGAACATTGATCGGTTAAGAGAGGATACTGCTAAAATCGACTGGTCAGTTGTTTCGAGTGCAGATACCGTTGATGAGCAGATATCAATTTTAACTCCTTAATCGAACAACTGTACAATGTACATGCTCCAATTCGTCCGGTTCGAATAAAGCATCTTCCTGCACCCTGGCTCACTCCGGATATCAAAAACTATTAGAGAAAAGAATTTGGCAAAACTAAATACCGTATGAACCCTAATGATTCCAATCGCGAAAAATATCATAAAGTACGAAATCGCTGCAACATGGTGTGTAGAGATAGTCAACGACGCCATATCTATAAATCTGTTGTTGAGCAAATTGACTCGACTAAAGTTTGGAATTTCCTCAAATCTTTAGGAGTTGGAAAGGCAAAGCAAAATGTAGATTCTCTTAATATGGACTTAAATATGCTTAATACGCATTTCCTCACTTCCTCTATTGTAAATAATACAACGAAGCAAAACACTCTTAATCAACTTTCTGCTATATCAACTCCTGACTTTCCATCTTTTTCTTTTAGCCAAGTTACTGTCAGTGATGTTAAGAAGAATATATTAGCCATTACATCTGATGCAGTTGGTTCTGACTGCATTAGTCGGAAAATGATCATCCCTATACTCGACGTCATTGCTCCTATTATCACACAAATTTTTAATCATTCCCTTGATTCCAGTCTTTTTCCTACAGTTTGGAAAGACGCCTTAGTAACTCCACTTCCTAAAAAATCCAATCCCTCTTTAGCGGACTACCGTCCCATATCCATTCTTTCCTTTCTGTCTAAAGCACTTGAGCGCCTTATACACCAACAGCTGAGTAAATTTCTTTCTTATAATAACCTTCTGAACTCTTTCCAGTCTGGTTTCCGTCCTGGTCATAGTACGACAACTGCTCTGGTCAGAATCACTGACGACATCCGGCTGGGTATGGATAATCAACAAGTTACAGTCTTGACATTGCTTGATTTTAGTAATGCTTTCAATACTGTAGACTTTGATATTCTACTTGCTGTTTTAAGTTCTCTTAACATATCTCCTGGGGTAATTGGTTGGTTTCATAGTTACTTGCATAGACGCCGGCAGCGTATACGAATACATGACACGTTTTCTGACTGGTCTGCTGTCATTGCTGGCGTTCCGCAAGGTGGCGTGTTGTCTCCTCTATTATTCTCTATTTTCATCAATTCGATTTGTTCACGTATTAATTCTTTCTACCACCTGTATGCAGATGATTTACAAATTTATTTGCAATGTAAGATACAGGATTTACCTAACACGATTAATTTAGTTAATACAGACCTAATCAGCATCTCTAATTGGTGTAATTCGTTTGGGCTCAAAGTAAACCCTTTGAAGACCCAAGTCACTATCATTGGAGGCACTAAACTAATGTCGCGTGTAACTTTATCACAGCTTCCGCCGGTACTTTTCGAAGGGATCGTTATACCATATAGGTAGTAGTAATGCCTAAATTTTTGACAAGGTCAAAAATTTAGGCATTACTTTTGATAAAACATTATCTTGGGTACCACAAATGATTGAGCTAAGCAGAAAGATGTTTGTCGCAATAGGTTCTCTCCGAAGATTGCGCAACATACTCCCCATTCCTACTAAGATTGTGCTGGCTCAGTCTCTCCTCCTACCGATCCTTGATTACGCGGACACTTGTTATCTTGACCTAACCGAAGAGCACCTTAACAAACTTGAGCGGCTTCAGAATTATTGCATAACGTTTATATTTGGGTTGCGAAAATATGACCACATCTCCGAATTCCGCCTTAAGCTCAAGTGGCTTCCAATTCGCCTTCGCAGGAATACTCATATTCTTCATCTACTTTACTGCATTCTGTTCAATCCCAATGCTCCACATTACTTGAAGGATAGATTTGAATATCTAAGTAGTTTACATTCTTTTCCACTCCGATCACAAAATAATTTTCTGCTAAGTACTCCAAAACACTCTTCTTCCTTCTATGCTAACTCTTTCATTGTAACTGCTATACGACTTTGGAATTCTCTTCCCCTTTATATTAGACAATCTCAATCTCTTTCTATCTTTAGAACTAAATTAAAACTTCATTACCTATCCTTTTCTGTCGTCTATTGCTTACAGAAAATTTGTTTTCCATTTAACTTCTAATCCTTTATATATAATTTCTTTGGTTTTATATGGTATATATATATGTAGTATACGTACTTTTTTGTACACCCTTTCCGCTTTCTTAAGAAGAATCCTTTTCCCTAAGGTTGCCTGGAAGAGATCGCTGTTTAAGCGATAAGGCCGCCTTTTGTACTAATGTCCATTATAATTGTAATTTCTATGTCAGTCTTGGTGTACAATAAAGAATATTTTACTTTTACTTTATATATATATAAACATCCATAACTTGAGTAAAAACATTCACATTCATCACACAAACATTAGGTCCCAGCGGGACTCGAACCCGCGACCCCCAACTGATGAATATTAATATGAATCTATTTAAAAATATTGTAGCTATAACTTGCACCCGAAGATGGCGATAGGCTCATTCACCACCAGTCACGTTTTCCCAAATGTGCTTCAGTGAATGGTAGGTCAAAAGTACTTAATGGTCCCTAGTCACCTAGTACTGAGAATATGCGTAAAGATAAAATGCAAAACACTGTCTGGATACAAAACACTGGTTAATTCGTAGAGGTAGTTTCCCAGATACCAATAAATTTTGAAAAACATTAGAAAAAAAAAGATATATACAACTACAACATTCTGGCTGTCATTAAGATGTGAATATAAATAAATTTTATATGTATATAAAATTCATTCACTCGATTCACGATAGTCTAGACGGGTCGGATAATTCGACTCTAGAGATCCGTGTTCGAATCCCAAGGCTCTTGGCTCTCACCAATGGATTTTTCAAGACTTATGTACGATGTATAATTAAATTTCACTTATTCGATTCACGATAGCCTAGTCATGTTGGGTAATCGGAATTCGAGTCGAGAGATCCGAGTTCGATCCACAATGTATGTAGTTTGTCTTTAATGTAGAGGAGTGTGATGAAATGCGTGAAGATTATTTATCTAAATGAAATATCTTCACGCCATTCACAATACAACAGTAGACAGAGGTCTAGACAATAATGTCTTTTCGACACACTTTCTACCGAAGACATAACGTAACAGGTTTCCGTCTAAAATCGTAAATAAGTCTTGAAACACCCATCGGTTTGAGCCTTGAGGATCGAACTCGGATCTCTTGACTCAAATACCGATCACCCAAACACTCGGCTATCGTAACTATTAATCTCGATATCGTTGGCTCGGACATAAAGACGGCGACGGGCTCACCACCTGTCACGTTGTCCCGAAAATATCTTCGGTGGACGGTGGGTCAAAGGGACTTAATTGTCTAGACCTGACCTCTGTCTACCCCTGTACTGGGAATTGCGTGAAGATATTTATTTTGTATATTTTTATCTCGTCGCCGCGCAAGGAGTCCTCGATCCTCGTCCGCATGAGCGGCGTGGCGAAGCTGACGTCGGACCGGCTCGCCGTGGACGAGCCGCTGCTGTCGTGCGCGCGCGCCGTGCTGCTGCACGCGCCCGCCGGCCCGCGGTACAGGGTTCGACACGAGATGCTCTGCTGGGACCGCGCCGAC
The DNA here is from genome assembly GCA_029286605.1 of Sericinus montela. Classification (NCBI taxonomy): domain Eukaryota; kingdom Metazoa; phylum Arthropoda; class Insecta; order Lepidoptera; family Papilionidae; genus Sericinus; species Sericinus montela. Next base: position 1,317,738 of record JAGSMR010000065.1, on the reverse strand, counting down.
GGCGAGCTGGCGGGGAACGCCTTCAGGCTCACCGCGGTCAGTCGAGTTTACTTTTTAACGTTAAAAAAAATTTAAAAAAATCATCACGCCACTCCCAATAAAGGGGTGGACAGTCCAGACAGTTAAGTCCCTTCGAACCACCGAACCATCGAAAATATTTTTTCGGGACAACGTGACAGGCGGTGAGCCAGTCGCCGTCTTTATGTCCATGCCAACGATATGAATAGTACTTAGGTTTTTGAAAAAACCCATTGATACTGCTACCTGGGGATCGAACTCGGGTCTCTCGACTCGAAATTCCGACCACCCTTCCACTCGGCTATCGTGACTTCTTTTAAATGTTGATATGTTAAATATGTCTTACAGTGCCGTATAGGTACTGAAGAAGAATTTATTAATAATAATAATTACATAGATAGATATAACTAACAGGCTGACCACGAGACAAAGCAGTAAAGTAGTTTTCTTCATTGACCCGTACTGGTATTGAACCCGGGACCTCGGAGCTTGCGACACCTTGAAAACCGGTGTGTACGTCACTCGTCCACAAAGCTCGTCTAGGTCGTATAGGGCTGTGTACTTGCGGAGGAATACATTTTATAAACAAATGGATACATATATAGATAGGGGCAACATCACATACATTGTTCCGATCCCAATGTAAAGCTGAAGCAATTGAGGTATGGGAATCGGAAACAACGAAGGCAAGCAAACACCCAGACCCGGTAAAATGTAGAAAAATTGTACTTGTACATTGACCCGACCGGGAAGTCGAACCCAAGACAAACCCCTCCGAGATGGCGACACCTTGAAAACCAGTATCCACGGAGGTCAGCAGAGTCGAAAATCGAAGTCAAGGAGGACGAATGTAATAATAAAAATATACGCATAGATTATGATCATACATCAGCACTGATCCCAAAGTAAGTAGCTAAAACACGCGTCTTATGGAATCAGAAATAATGCAGGTACCACAAACAGGCAGACCACGAGAAACTGTAGGAAAAGTGGTTTTTCTACATTAATATTAATATTAGCCATACTGGCATTGAACGTGGCACCTCAGATATGGTGACACCTTGACCACCCACACGCACGCCACTTGCCCGCCAGACATAATTACAACACAGACAGACATAAATATCGCCTAATACCGTGTTATTACATCTTAAGGACACACAAGACAAAAGGTGTGTGTGTTAATTCCCGTGGACCTCGTAAAATACAACTAAGTGAAAATGAAAATGCTATAGACTTTCAGAAAAGTCCCGATAGCCGAGTTGTTGGGTGGTCGGAATTTCGAGTCGAGAGACCCGAGTTCGATCACCAGGTGGCAGTACCAATGAGTTTCTCAAAAACTTATGTAAGAATTACATCGTTGGCTTGGACATAAAGGCGGCGACGGGCTCACCACCTGTCACGTTGTCCCGAAAATATCTTCGGTGGAAGATTTTTGACCCACAAAGGGACTTAATTGCCTAGACTTGACCTCTGTCTACCCCTGTATTGGGAATTGCGTGAAGATATTTTTTATAGACTTTTAGAGAGCGGGATAGCCATCTCAAAAAATACCAGACCAAATTACAGCAGACCGTTGTCTAGAAGTCTGCCGATACCAGTGTCGTTTGTGTGCAAAAGTGTCGCGGACTACAACCAAATGTTACGACAACCAACCGATACCGACAACAGCGTCAAAGGTGTAAGATATCTGGTATGGCGATCGTCGATCCGCTTGTCGATCCGCTTGTCGAACGTTGTGATTATGACTTATCCTCCTCTACGGTAAACGGCCTAGATCCAGTGGATTTTTACAGACTGTTATGATGCTGAGGATATAAAGTAAAGTACTAAATTAATAATCTACGTCTCTATACACATACATGTAATTGAAGTGTCCGTTTCTAATTACAAATTAACAACTTTTCATTAAATGCATATAAAATATATAAAAAAATATCTATTTTCAAATATATATAAAAAAATTTCAAATCCATCAATTTTTAAAATGTGCCCTATCGTTTGAATCTTATGTGGCGTATTATCTATACACATATAAATAAAATTGGAGTGTTTGTAATATTGAAATAACCGTTTTTACTACATATATATGAATATATATATACGGTACATATTTTTACAATTTTTTTTTCTCTGTCTGTTTGTTCCGGCTAATCTCTGAAATGGCAGATAGCTAATGTTATAAGGTGTAACTTAGGATACCTTTAATTTAGAAAAATAATTAGGGTCCGCGTTAAGTGTTAAACCGCGGGCAAAGCCGCGGAAGAAAAATATGCCTTATTTTATCTATCTTTGGTGGCAAATGATTGGCGTACATGTACATTGTAACACAGCACAGCACACATACCAGCTGATTTTTCTTTATTGTCGCGATGTAAAAAGTGTTCACTGTTCATAGAACAATTCCGGGTTGTCTCGGGATTGGAACTCGGAAGGAATAATAAAAAAAAATATATCTTCACGCTATTCCCAATACAGGGGTAGACAGAGGTCTAGTCTAGACATCTAAGTCCCTTCGACCCACCTTCCACCGAAGATATTTTCGGGACAACGTGACAGGTGATGAGCCCGTCGCCGTCTTTATGTCCAAGCCAACGATATAATTTGAACATAGGTTTTTAGAAAAACCCATTGGTACGGCCACTTGAGGATCGAACTCGGGTCTCTTGACTCGAAATTCCGACCACGCAACCACTCGGCTATCGTGACTTACTCGGAAGGGGAATCTTTAAATCTCTCAATGTCACCACAATTATAAGCTGAAGACCCGAAGACCTTGATAAACCTATCAAGGTCTAAGATGATTGAGTGCAACTGCGAATGCGTTAGGGACTTTGAAGAAGGGGATTAGTTAACCGATAGGGACAACATCACATACGTTGCTCTGACCCAAAAGTAAGTAGCTTAAACACTTGTAATGGAAACAGAAATAAGGAAGGTATCACAAACACCCAGAGCCAAGAAGATGTAGAAAAAGTGGCTCAGGAATCGAACCCTGCGACACCATGAAAACCAATGTCTACGCCACTCGTCTACAGAGCTTGTCAAGAGGAAAGGGTAGTGTGGGTTCGGTTTTCACTCAGCGTAAACGCAAAGCGCACAATGCATCTACTGCAAGCCGGTTTTTTGGAAGGGCGTTGTCCAACCGCAATCGAGATGTGACATGCACCAACAGAATCTACGGCTGAGCTCTATCATAGTCGAAAATTTGTTTTCATTGTTCTGTTGTGTACAATGGTGTACATATTTGCCATGAATTCCATGGTAGCAGAAAAATAATAAATTTAAATATTTTTTTAAATACATACACATACACAAACATCGTACGTTGCTCCGATCTCAATGTAAGATACTAAAGCACTTGTGGTATGTGAATCGGAAACAACGAAGGCACCACAACCACCCAGACTCGAGAAAATGTAGAAAGTGTTTTTTTTTTTCTTCTTTGACCCGACCGGGAATCGAACCCGGGACCCCGAGATGGCGACTCCTTGAGAACCGGTGTTTACGCCACTCGTAAAAATCGCCGGTCGCCAAAAAATTTATAAAATAAGGATAAAATCACATAACAGTACTAATGAGTCACGATAGCCGTGTCGTCGGGTGATCAGCGAGTCAAGAGACCCCGAGATCCCCAAAACTCGTACCAATGGGTTTTTTCAAAAACTTATATACGAATTATATCGTTGAATCGTACTCACCACCAGTCACGTTATTCCAAAATTGTCATCGGTGGGTCGAAAGGACTTATAGTCTAGACCTCTGTCTACATCTGTATCGGGAATGACGTGAAAATATTTTTTTATTGTTAATACTAATAGAAACAAATTTTCCATTTGCATTATAAATTTGACAACATAATAAAGAAATAAAAATGTATCAGAAACAAAAGCACTTGAACAACATTGTACTTTTGGAACTAAAACTTAGTATTTAAATTAAATCTTTTGAATAAATTAATTGGTAGACTTTTCATATGTAGTATATGATGAGTATATGATATGTATATGTAGTATATTTCTGTATTAGTTATTCCCCCTAATACATTCAGAACGCTGAAATATTATGAGAATAAAATTTAATTATTTGAAATTATTTATGCTCCGTCATAGAATATGAAACGTAACCGTTACGTCAAAAAGTTTTAAAGGATTAATAGGTGATACAGTATGCCACAAGTTTTGGTGGAAAATGGCACCTTCATAAAACTCCTAAAAATAATAAAATATGTCACGCGATCAAAGTTGCGAAACATTAAATCAATATCTGGCATAGAGATGAATAATATACATTGAGTCGAATAAAAAAGAGAACCCCTTTTGAAGACTTAAATAGACTACACTATAATTAATAAATTTTTCAGAATTTTGCGTTATACTCAAAGACAGTTTGATTAAAAATTTCTAAATGAGCTAAATTCTGTTTCGTTACAGCGTAATATTGCCTCCCATTTTCTTCCTATAGGTGTTTTAAGATGCCATTAAGGGAAAAGCCTTGAATATGTTTTGCATACTTCGGTTATATGGTTGATACAGTCTGTATATATGGCATCGAAACTTGGGTCTATCAGAAGAATCATAAAAGCAAACTGAATGCAGTGGCAAGCAGTACTTCGTACGTTGTGCGGCTTTACCATATTTACGAGATTCGTAGTATCGTCGGTTGCAGGTTTGAAAGATGTTCTTATCAGTAAAATGGATAAGGTAGTGATTCAATGATTTGGGCACTTTAAGGAAGGAGCGACTTAATTGCTCAAAGAAGGGAGGGTCGAGAGTACTTGACTACCTAGATATGCATGTGTGAAGAAAATTGCAATTAAAGGAACGAAAGAGGTATTGTAAGGATCGTGACACTTGACGATCTGTTCTCTCTGGCTACCCCACCAGGGAATGCGAGAAGATATAATAATAATAATGGTAATTGCAACCAACAGCGGGCGGAATAACTATGCATAAAAATATCAGGCTAAATTATAATTTTATTTTTTAAGCTTCTTGGCCTAGTGGCCTACACCGTTTATCATGGTGTCGCAAACTCTGAGGTCCCGGTAGAGCCAATGTAGAAAACACTATCTAAATTTTTTCTAGTCTGGGTGTTTGTGTGATAACACATCTTTCACCTCCTTTGTTTGAAATGGGTGATCTGTCTGTCATTTACTATCAAGGACGGCTGTAGGAAGGTTTTTCACCTCATTCAATAAAAAAAATGTTTTATATACCCAGTTCATTAAGAAAATAGTTTATTGAAAAAAAAAACATTTTTATATGATATTTATTATATATTGATAAACCGGTAATTATTAAAACTTAAATAAAAATCAGATGTCAAAAATAATTTTTATTACTTAGGTCACAGGATTGTAATGGGCAGAAACGTTTTTGTTTTTATTATATTATAGACAGCACACATTTACATAATATGCAAAAATATTAAAAACAAATAGTAATTTATTTTATAATATATCTTACATATGTGGGGGATTTAATACAAGGGACAATCACTACTATTACATATTAAGGATAATTCAAAACTTTTTCACCTAACATTTACCAAGTTCTGCAGTTTTGGTTTTAAAGTATTAATTGCATATTTGATACATAGATAGTACAATGATACTCCAAACAGATCTAATCACATAATACATAAGTTTAAATGAACACTTGGCACTATCATTTGAATTATAGATGCTTATTTAAATGTAGTATGTGATTTAAATAGAAGAAATCTACTTAGTCTGTATAATGCACTTACTAAATGATTCTCACACAGTTTCCATTGATTCCTCATTCACCGGTTCAGTCTCCATTTCCATATCCTTTTCATCGACACCTGAATATTTTAATCTTAGTTTTTCATAATGTGATTGCTCTTTAGCCGAAACGGAAGGTTTGCATTTCGTTAAAGCTGCTCGGAAATCTTCGAAGGTAACAAAAATTTCACCGTCCAGAGTTCCGTTGGTAATGTGGCTTGTCAATGCATTCGTTGCAGCCGCTCTAACCAAACCGGAAAGGTCGGCACCTGTATAACCTTCTGTATGTTCTGCTATCACTTGTAAATCGACATCGGGGCCTATCAGTGGCTTAGTACCTTCTTTTGTTAATTTCCGTAATATATCATACCTATCTTCTCTGGCTGGCATACCTACGTACATTACACGGTCCAAACGGCCCGGTCGTAATACTGCAGGATCAATAATGTCGGGTCGATTTGATGCAGCCAGTACAAACACACCTTCACGGCTTTCAATCCCATCCATCTCCGTAAGTAGTTGATTCACAACCCTCGCAGCTCCATTGTTATCCTGCGAGGTACGTCTCGGGCAGAGTGCGTCAAACTCGTCAAAGAATATGACACAGGGAGCTGAATTACGTGCTCGTCTGAAACAAGTACGCACGGCCCTCTCACTCTCGCCCACATACATGTTTAACAACTCTGGCCCCTTCACCGATATAAAGTTAACACCAGCCTCATTGGCAACTGCTTTGGCCAGGAGCGTTTTACCACAGCCAGGGGGTCCACAAAGTAAAACACCACTGGGAGCAGATAAACCAAGCTTTTTAAGCTGTTCAGGATATTTAACTGGAGCCAGTACAGCCAATTGTAAGTCTTTTCGGACTTGTTTTAAAGATCCAACATCTTCCCATGTAACATCTGGAACAGTTACAATACCTTCTCGCACTGCACATGGTTTTGTAGTTTTTAAAGCTCTTGTAAAATCCTCTTGCCTTATAGACAATCCTGATAATTCCTCTGGAGTATAAGGTAAGTTATCTTCCAGTAGACTCAAAACATCATCTAGGGGATTTTGTACTCTATCATCACTTATCACATTTTGATGGATCTCATTATTGTGGTTCTTCTCATTTGTATTAACAGGTATAGTACTATTTTCTGGTTCAGTAGGTGCTTCTGTTTCTAGTTCATCTTTTGGTGAATTTTGGACATTTGTACCATTCTCAGTATTCCCTTCTTCATTTGTAACCTGCTCCTCGCTTCCTTTGTCACCATTTTGAATAATATTGGCCTCCTCATTAGCCTTGGCTACTTCATTCAAATTTTTCTCAATTTGTACTTTAGCTTTTGACCGAATCTCAGAGAATATTCTCTTTACAGCATATGTGCTTGCTTTGTTAACAAGTGCCTGTAAATCTGCCCCAACAAAACCAGGAGTGATTTGAGCTAGGGCATTCATGTCTACGTCATTATCCAAAACTAAGCTTTTACATAAAATCTCTAGAATCTCTTTTCTGGCTTTTAAAGATGGAATACCTAAAGTAATTTCTTGTTCAAGGCGACCTGCTCTTCTCAAAGCAGGGTCTAACGCATCAGGGTTATTTGTGGCAGCAAGTATAAGAACAGAAGCACTGTTTTCACTAAGGCTATCTAAACTAGCCAGCAATTGAGCAACCATTCGTTTTTCCATATCTTTCTGAGCATGAATTCTATTACCACAAACTGCATCTATTTCATCTATGAATAAAATACATGGAGCAACTGACACTGCTCTCTCAAATAACTCCCGTATACGCTCCTCAGATTCCCCTGATACTCCACCAACTAGCTCAGTACCACTAACTGCAATAAGAGGCAACTGAAGTTTACCTGCAATGGCATGTGCTAACAAAGTTTTACCCGTACCTGGTGGCCCATGCAACAATGCACCTCTAGGAGCCTTAATACCCAATTCTTTATACACCTCTGGATGTTTCATGTGTAATATTAAATCACAAATTTGTGTTATAATATCTGCCAATCCACCAACATCTTCAAAACTAACACTAACATTTTTAGCTTCACCTATTTCAGACTTTTTCTTTGTAGAAGTTTTATTTGTATCGAGTTTTCGTTTTTTATCCACATTTTGAATAACTTGTGTCTTATTAGTGCTCTCCACTGCTGTGTTGTTTGAATTTCGTATAGGTATATGTGGGGTTATCGTAATTTGATCATTGATTTTTGGTAATTTCGGTGCTGCGCTGCCATCTTCGTCGCTACTTAGTATGTCTATAGGCTCGCCAGACTTATCTGTAGCTCTGCGGGAGGAGGCCGGACGTTTTTTATCTTGCATTTTATACATTGCTAATAGGCGGTCGTTGAGAGCACTGTTGTTTTCGTCCAATAATTCGATGTCAGATTCCTCCTCCGAACCTTCCGAAGTTGTTGCGCCGTCTAACCCGTAGCTTTGTAAAACTACCTTGTAAGCACTTTCGACCATTTGACAGAATGCGTTTTCGCTTCTATTGCTGTATTCACGATAGCGCTCTTTGAGAGAACGCGCCATTTGGCTGACATCGACAAACGTTTTATCCACATTTTCTGCTAAGTAGTTTTTTACACGTGATACTATTATGGGATCATTGAGCGTTTTTTGTCGAGTCTGATGCTTCTTCATTTTTGAAAATCTCGTAAGTTTTAGGTATATTTAATTCTAATAACTTCGTATTGTCTCCGTCGTAACTTGCAATGTTTGACAGCAGCGTCGCCGTCGCCTAATCAATGGAATAGTTGCCACATCAAAATAATCTATGGTTACATAGATGATAAATTTAATTGATTGTAAATCGGCTCTATGACGATATTTAATAATTAAATGTTTTTTGCCATTAAGGCTATAGAGAAAAAAATAATTAATCTACATTTGACCAAAAATTTCATTTTTTTAAACTTTTTTTGAGTAATTTCACAAAAAATTATAGTTATTATACGGTACATTATAATTGGATGGTCTTTTTACTGGTGCATAACGTAGACTACTACTACCTGCCTGCCTAATGTAGATTTTGTGGTGATAGGGCGATATTAATCCTACAAATATTGGTGGCTTATAAATCAGATTTTTTTATAGAATAAGAACACAAACGAGTAGGTCGCTCACGTGGTGGTAAGTGATTACCGCCACCCATGAACAACTGCAATACAGAGGAATAGCAGATTATGAAAGGTATAGGCTCTTTTTTTGAAAGTCCCTAAGTCGTGTCGGTCCAGAAAACCCGCTGACGACAGCTGATTCCATAGAGTGCGTGCGTGGCAGCAAATAACACATATAAAATTTTGTGTGTTTCGCCCCTAACATAGCGATAAGTATCTAATCAGGATAAGCATCGATTTTGGCTATTTCGTTAGTTTAGGTATAGGATGTATTCTAAGTAGTAAGAAGTTAGTTTAGTTTTTCCTTAATGAGCTATTGAAATTGTTTTAGTAGTCTGAAGCGTTCATCAGGCTTAGGCAAGACAGGCTACTATTTTATCATCAAACCACGATGTGCAGCTAATAATACATATATTAGATATTTAAGTGTAATGTGGAGAGAAAATAACTTTTATGCGATTACAAACAAACCCTATTTCATAATACTTTGTCGATGTGATAGGGTTACAAAAGAAATATACAATTTTTTATGACACATTTTCCTTAAATAAATTTTCCAAAAATAGACGACGATGATTAGTAACAAGAAGTGTAGCGGAGGGAAACTGTTTGTAGTAAAAAAATATTTATAGTAACATATCATAATGCTCTTTGGACTAAATCTAGTTCGAAATATTTAGTGTAGATATATGTGTAGCTTATATGATCTTAATTTCCTTTTTTTTTTGCTTTAGGTGCCGAAGAAGAAGTTCAATATTTCTTTAGAAATAACTCCTGACAAATATATGAAGGAACAACTACGAAACATATTTATGAAGTTAACCGATTTAGACAAAGAACCAAGTGAAAGGTAATATTATTTCAAATTTTATTAACTAAACTAAAATGTCACGATAGCAGAGTGGTTGGGTGGTCGAAATTTCGAGTCAAGAGACCCGAGATCGATCCCCAGGTGGCAGGTACCAATGGGTTTTACCAAAACTTATGTACGAATTTTATCGTTGGCTTGGACATTAAGACGTCGACGGCCTCACCACCGGTGGAAGGTGGGTCAAAGGTAAGGCTAAATTGTCTAGACTAGACTAGACCTCTGTCTACCCCTGTATTGGGAATTCCGTGAAGATATTTATTTATTAACTAAAATGAAGTGAATTGTCTGCTGTATGCTGATGATGCAGTGCTTATTGCGCACTATCAGAAATGCAGGCATTAAATTAGTCACATGTATGAAAGAGGTATGTGAAAATAAAGGTCTCCGTTGAAATGCTGATAAAACTAAGGTTCTGGTATTTGAAAGGGATGAAGACGAAATGTAAAATATGGGTAAATCAGGAATGTCTAGAACAGGTGAATGAAATTTTATACTTGGGGAGCGCTTTTTACACGAATGGAAGATACGATTTAGATGTGGCGTGTGGCTGCCGGGAACAAAGTCGACGGTGTCCTGACTGCATTAATCAAAACGCAAGGCGAAGTGAAAAGTGCACGCCTGGCAATATATAACGCAGTGCCGTACCGTCTTTGTTATATGGCATCGAAACCTGGGTATGCCAGAAGAAGCATAAAAGCAAGTTAAATGCAGTGGAGATGAAGTCTCTTCGTAAAATGTGCGGCGTTACCTTGGCCGCTCGAAAACGAAACGAAGAGATTCGCAATATGGCAGGTTTGAAAGATGACCTATAACTAAAATTGATAAGGGCGTGCTTCGATGGTTTGGGCACGTTGAGCGAATAATGAACAAAATATATAGCGTAACTTTCGCGCTATATATTTTCTTCACCATTTAGTCTTCATATTAAAAGGTGTCGAGGTATGCTAACTTTCGAAGACCATGTGATCAAATTGCTCGAAGAGGCGAGGGTCGATAATACCCGATACCTAGAAGTGCATGTATAAAAAAAATTATGAATCTGAAAGCAGCGCAAAAAGTATGCAAGGATCGTGACACTTGGTGATCTGTTCTCTTTGCTGACGAGGACTGGCTGGCTTGGCTGAAGATAAATTAAATTTTTAAATTTTTTTGTTATTACATTGAAGTATTTTTTAGGTGCCTAGAGGAAAAGGAGTGGAATCTAAAAAATGCTCTGGAGTATTTTGTCAAATTACTGAAGTTAAACCGTATTGACCTTCTGTATGAATCATCAGCTTCTTAATATATCTGATAATAAAATATTTGATGAATGTACCTTTTCAAATTTTTTCTCTTTTGACCTATTGCAGTGATTTTAATATTTTCGAGTCCCTTAGTTATTTTTTATACATAACCATATATACCTATCACAAAGTAAATAAGACAAATGCTTTTATTATTATGTTACACAGGACAAAAACAGTTGGCGCATAAAAATATAAAAAAAATGTCCTGTTTATTACAAACAAATAATGAGTCGATAAATTTTATTGACAAATGTTTACTGCATATAATAATTTACACAATCATTTCAAGATGTCTGGCGTATTCTATGGTTTGCTCTGCAAGTTCTGCTGAAGGTAGAATTCCTGCAGCTGCTGCACAGGTTTCTTCTGCTGCATTAAAATGGTAGCACTTATCAGGACCAAGAACCCAGTTGCGCTACAAAAAAGATTAATTATACATGAGATTTTAAACTACAATAACTTTCTGGTGTTGATGTGTCAAGAAGTGCTTATAAACGTCTAAATTTCCGAGTCTATGAGGTAAATTAATTGGTTGGGTAATAAGTGATGGAATCGAACCCGGGACCTTGGTGTTGGCGACACCATGAAATCCTGAGACCACGACACTTATCCAAGAAGGTTGTCAAAATTAAAGTAAATATGTAAACTATCTAAGAGATGGGGCACAGATTTGTTTATTTATTTATTTGTGGGAAACAAACCGATTTTTATACACAATAAGAACTTACAATGAGGTTAAAACATAAGCCAAGACAGTTTCCACTACAGAATAAAAAAAGCATTGCGTAAACAGACAGTAACGATATATAATTAGCACTTATAGTAACAATGTTAAAGTAGCCCTACACATAGTATCTTACACGTAGTTAACCGTCTATCAAATATCAGTTTACATCCAGATTTAAGTTAGTTCATTATAAAAAAATATATACAGAAAAAATACGCAATTCCCAATACAGGAATACAACATACAGTCAATACATAGTTATAACATTATTTTACCTTTTTTACTGCATTAACAAATTTGGAATATGTTTCGTAAAATATGTCTAAATGCAGATACTTGACGTTATGGATTGAGCAAGCTCTAATCAAAAAACGATTTTTTGAATAATTGGTTCTGCATGTTGGTACGAAAAAATATTTTTAATCTTGTACGATGCCCACATCGAAAGCATATTCTACTTAAAAGATATGGTGAATCAACTAATTTATTTAAAATTTTGAAAAAAAAAATTGATCTTCATGTTCTCGTCGCTGCCTTAGATATGATATAAGATTGTCCAAATAAAGATAATCTGCAATGCCATTATTACGACGTTTAGGTTTTAAGAACGACCAAAAAGCTTTCGAATTATTTGAACATATTTTTTCTTCGGTTCTTGATATAAATAAATCGTAACAACTGGATTGTAATTGTTTGACTTCTCTTCTAACTTTAGAATAAATTTCATAATCTGTTGCTCTACCTTAAAATTTCCATTTTTTATGGAACATAGCCATTTTTTAAATAAGCTTTAATAGCGGTTTTGAATACACCAATCAGGAAATTTGCGCCTATTATTTAAGATTTTGTAGGAACACGATTTTTAATTAAATTATTAATAACAGTATAAAAATTATGAACGGCATTTTCAATGTCGTCCACAGATAAAATCTGATCCCAGTTCGTTTTGATTCGTTGATTATTAATTTCATCATAATTGGCAGCATTATAACAGTACACAACACAAGAGTGATGCTCAAGTTGGCTTTCCAAACAATTAAGCTGAACAGTAATCTCTATAGCCGGATGGTGATAATCTTCTGGTATCGCAAGAGGGTCGGTTTGTAAAACAATACAATGCCTATCACACAGAACCAAATCTAATAATCTTTCATTTTTATTACGTATGCCGTTGTATTGTAACATACCCGAAAAGCTCATGAATGTAAATAATTGAATGCACAAAGAGTTAATAAAGGGAGTATTAATTACAAAATTACTACCACCCTGGAAATTTATCCAATCAGCTTCTCTTATATTAAAACCACCCACCACTATAAATTGGTCATTAGGAAAATCACTAAGCAGGTCTAATAAATAATCAAAGAAAAAAAGCTCTGATGTTACTTGGTGACTATTTTGAGGAAAATAGCAGCAGAAAATTCTAAATACTTTCGAAAATGAATTGCCATTCATTACAATATACACGTGACTTCAGCACCGGGCAACACGGGAAAAGGGCGAGATATATTTAAATTGACTTCGTATTTCACATTAACCGCTATTATAATGTACCGCGTCCCATAGTTACCCCCATACTTTTATAATCACGATCAGTACGGTAAACAGTATAACGTGAATAAAAAAGTTCAGCATTAAATATGCCAGGCATTAGCCACATTTCACTTAAGCAAATAATATCATAGTCGATATTCAAAACATTATTAAAGAAACTTAGTTTTGGTTCGGAGGCCCCGAACATTTTGATAAAAAATACTAATTGTTTACATACCTTTTTACCATACTCAAGGACAGCTTGTTGTGATGGTAAATTCAACCGCCTTGCAGCCTCAGCGCATGTAATACTGAGATATGCTTTCTCAATGCAAGCAGCAATTTCACCTCTTACTGTATCAAGCAAGGTATCCATAAATAGTGTGTAGCTTTCAGCTGGAACATTACCCTATAAAAAAATTATTAATTATTTAAATTATTTAAAAGTTAGACATATGCTGGATACATTTATGTATATTTTCGCCATAGTAACAGCATGCTTTATACCAGGGTGACACTCATTTAATCCCTGGGCCGGTACTGCTATATTTGTTAACAGTAATTTTAAGTGTTGAATTTGGCAATAGCAGTGAAAGAAAATATTGAACCCGACAGAACTACCACAAAACCACAGAACTAAGAAATGTCATGATATAAGTTAAAAATAATGTATGTTTTTTTTTCTATAGAAAAGGGAGGCAAAAGAGCAGGTGGCTCACGTGATAGTAAGTGATTATCGCCGCCCATGAACACCCGCAATACTAGATTAGCAGATGCGTTGCCTCCAAGGGAGGCTATTTCTGGGCACGGGCGGACAACGTCAGAAAAAAAATAGTTTGTAAAAACTAACTAAAACGCCATAAAATCCGAAAATAGTTTTATTTAAATTAAATTTTTTCGTCAACGCACTTGGCAAACACGTTGGCAGTTGCGGTCCAGTACTCGCATTGAGACTTTGCTGTCAGTCAATACTTTGTTTGATTTCTTCTGATAATATTCAAGATCGTAGTCCTGCCATACATTTTTTATAGAAAAGGGAGGCAAACGAGCAGGTGGCTCACGTGCTGGTAAGTGATTACCGCCACCCATGAACACCCGCAATACCAGAGGCATAGCAGATGCGTTGCCTCCCTTAAAATGGCCCCCACCCCAGAATTGGGGGAGGGGGGTGTGTGGGCCTCCGGTTATTTGCACTCACCAGACGAAACGCAGAAGTTTGTTAGACTTCTACTTCACGCCGGTATTCTGTGAGGTCGTGGTACTTCCCCAGTCAACATGCAACAACAAAAGCTCATGCGTGGCTCTACCACTGTTTTAATGTAAAACTAGACACACCTTTGCTAAGAAGATTTTATTGTAACTCCCTTCCATTAGGTACTGTTCTAGAGCTAATGGATGTTTTACATATGGATCTGCCCTTATCACATCCACTGGAAGGCGTTCAAGTTCTGTATGAAATTCTGCTACTCTGTTCTGGGCCAGCAGGAACAGTAAGTTTAAACCCAAAAGCTGGTACATAAATGCTGATTCTGGCAAGTGATCTCTAGGAAAGATAAAAGCAAAATATTTATAAAAAAAATATCTTCACGCAATTCCTAATACAGGGGTAGACAAAGGTCTAGTCTAGACAATTATGTCCCTCGACCCACCTTCCACCGAAGATATTTTTCGGGAAAACGTGACAGGTGGTGAGCTCGTAGCCGCCATTATGTCCAAGCCAACCATGAAATTCGTACATAAGTTTTTGAAAATCTCATTGGTACTGCCACCTGGGGTTCAAACTCGGGTCTCTCGACTCAAAATTCCGACCACCCAACAACTCTTACCCATCGTCACTTAAAATATTTATAACTTATTATTAGGAATCATCTGCACTGTTTGACTAATAGTTCCTCAATTAACAAATCAAAAGAACATCTATTAAGTGATTACAAATTATTTGAACTGTTTCACAGTTCTGCCATTTATAATTTATAAGAACTCATCATTATATACTCCTAAATAAATAGCCATTTGCTTACTACATGGAATATAACACCTTCTTTCTTCCCTTGGATGTTGCAAGAGGTGAATAAGAGAAAAGCCATACAAAATGCATTGTCATGGCTTTTTCTTATATGAGCAGTAACATCTTAAGTGTGTACTGGAGCTACTGCAATCATTAATATATGTATATCCATTAAATTAAAGAGTAGCTTTCAGTAGATTTTTTAAGATTTATTAAAAAAAGCTAAGTATAACTTATATGCTTTGAAAATTCAATAAAAATGTCATAATAAAGATGTATAACCATACAATACAATAGGCAGTAACAGATGGAAATTATTATGAAAAATGTTCCATTCACATCACTGGTTTTGGACATAAAGAAAGTGAAAGTGAAAGGCCCACCACCTGCCACATTGTCCCAAAATATGCTGCGATGAAATGTGGATTGAAAAGACAAAAAATTGTATCTGACTTGGAAAATGAGTGAAAATCAAATAACTTACTTGTAATCAAAATAATAACATTTTAACTGTGACATGTATCTTTCAAAAGCTTTCACATCTTTACTGGCCACGGCCCACTGAGCACCAATTTCAAGAACATCCCTAGCCAGAATTAGTTCCTTTTGATTGGCTGCAGCATTGTTACTTGGAAGAAAACTCAGCTGTGTTAGTGCTACCTGTGAATAAAATGTTATTCATATATTTTAATACTATCGGCATTATAAATTAACAGTTAAAATAGAAACTGTCATAAAGTCCTTTTGGCATTATACCATGTATAACATAATATTATGTTAATAGATATTATTATGTAATGAAGATATTTATTAACATAGATTTATTTAACAATTATTAGAGGCTTGGTTTCACCCTGTGTGCTTCACCATTCAACTTGAAAAGGCAACTAGCATTGGTAGCATGCCAAAAGGAATAGGACTTTATGATTTATTACCATATGACTATTTAACTGTTAGTTTATAATGTCTATAGTATGAAAATATATATTATTATATATTAATATTATTATATTTTCAGCAAAATATGATCACAACAATTGTAGGTTACAAACTTTGGCTGGACTTAATTTAATTCATGCAGGTCTACCCTTTGCACAAGGAACAAAAAGACGTATTTATATTCATCAGCATTTTTTCCTAGTCAGAAATAATGTTTCCAAAGAAACTGCACAATGCGACGAACCCATGGATCATTCCACTAAAGCAAACAAACCAAATCGGAGCCTCTCTTCGTATTACATCTTTCCCAGTTGCTTCTGATACAGCTGCACTTATAATTATACCTCTGATTAGAGCATTTAAGAACAAAGAATGAAAGAACTATGCAGGAAGGACTTAACTCAATGTAGGTACCAATAAATGTATTGACTGTTTTGAAACAATTTCTCAAAATTAAAATGAATAATGATAGTAAATCTTGTCCAGAAAATTAAAAGAATTTGATTTTTGACGAGTCATGTTGTCAGTAGTATACATACCTTTATTTTGTTTAGTAATTCGCCACATTTGTCAAGTTTTCGTGGTTTTTTCGCCCACTCCGTTTTAAGATTCTGATACAAGGAAGCAACATCCTTAAGAGAAGCCATTTTATAAATTAAATCTAACTTTTAACGTTAAAATTGATGTAATTTTCTTGGAAATAACAAAATTAAACAGAGAACACAGTTGACAGATCAAATTTAGGTAGTCATTGTATACTCTTTGCAAAACTCATTGACATTGACTAAAAGGATATACTCTATGTCTGAACAGAGATCAGGGTTGCCACTAAAAACGACTAACGAAAACTAATTTTTCATCAAAGTCTCTCGAGGATTGTATTAAGGATTTTATCAAGTTTTTAAAAAATTAAGGGATGAGTACATACCATCTAAAATAATAAAGTCTCACTCGTACCATAAGTGGTATTCCCCAATATTAAAGAGAGCAATTAACGAAAAAAACAAATACTCCCGTAAATATAGGACGTATAGTAACAGATCAGATGGAGAATCGTATAAAATTTTATGTACTCGTATGCTACAAAAATTACATGTTAAATATTGAAAAGTCCAGGCAAATATTTCTAAAATTGAAGTCAGTATAGAATGCGTGTCTCGGTTGTTAAAATCTCTTGATCCTTCAAAACTGCGGGACCTGATCATCTTCCAGCGACTTTCCTAATCAATTGTGTAGAATCGATAGCATTACCAATAACCCTACTATTTCGTAAATCTCTAGCTGAATGTTAAAGAGTCACGATAGCCATGTTGTTGGGTGGTCGGAATTTCGAGTCGAGAGACCCGATTTCGATCCCCAGGTGGCAGTACCAATGAGTTTTTCAAAAACTTATGTACGAATTTCATCGTTGGCTTGAACATAAAGACGGCGACGGGCTCACTACCTGTCACGTTGTCCCGAAAATATCTTCGGTGGAAAGTGGGTCAAAAGGACTTAATTGTCTAGACTTGACCTCTGTTTACTCCTGTATTGGGAATTGCGTGAAGATGTTTTTTTTCTAGCTGAATATTCTGTGCCAGATGTTTGGAAACGTGCCTACATTACACCAGTGCATAAAAAAGGATCAAGGTCTGACATCAACAATTATAGGCCAATTTCTAAGTTGCGCATTGTTGCTAAAGTGTTCGAAAAGTTGATTTATGATCAGGTATATCCTTCACTGAAGCAGTGTTTAAGCCAGTCTCAACACGGCTTTCTTAGAGGTAGGTCTACCGTATCTAATCTGGCGCTGTTTAATTCAATTCTGACTAAAGCCATGGAAGACAGCCATCAAGTTAATGTAATATATACTGATTATAGTAAGGCTTTTGATAGAATTGAACATAAATTGCTTTTAAATAAGTTAAGGTATATTGGATTCTGTGGAGCTTTGTTAAGATGGTTTTCCTCTTATGTTGATAACCGTTCACAAACTGTAGTTATTAACAACTATATTTCTAGCTGGGTCTCAAGACCCAGCGGCGTACCACAAGGATTCTTGCTCGGTCATGAAGATATTCGCTAATATTTCGTCACAAGAGAATGCTATATCACTTCAGAATGATCTTTTGAGATTGGAGGAGTATTTTACGATTAACAAGCTTGATCTTAATCCATATAAATGCGCTGTAGTTACATTTTCTCGTAAGCGTAATATGATTCTATTTGACTATCACCTCATAGGTCAAAAGCTAAAGAAAGAGTATGCTGTTCGAGACCTAGGTGTTGTTCACGATTCAAAATTAATCTTTAATGAACATGTTGACAATATCATAGCAGGGGATCTAAGGCATTAGGTTTTGTTATGCGTACTGCGAAAGAGTTCAAGAATATAAAAACTATTATAGTTTCTACTGCACTTATGTTCGCAGTACCTTAGAATATGCTTCGCAGATCTGGAACCCATTATACAACACCTACATTTCACGGATTGAGAACATTCAACAAAAATTCCTGCGTTATCTTTGCTGTCGTAATCATACAAGGTATCGTTCTAAAGACTACCTATCTTTATGCAAGCAACACCATCTGCAACCTCTGGCTAAGCGTCGTGAGATTTCCGACATATTATTTTTAAAAATTGCTATAAGTAGCATAGACTGTCCTGAACTTCTCTCACAAATTTCACTAAGAACTCCTGCTTTGACTCTTAGAAAGAATACTCTAATTTATTTACCGACTGTATCAACTAATTATAGGAAAAAATTATTACGAACTTGTAACAGTTTTAATAATTTATCCAAAAAATATGATTTAGATCTGTTCAATACTAGTTTTGCCTCGGCAAGACGATTATTAAGCCAAAACTTTTTTTTAATGAATAATTACTGTAAGCAATATTTTCTGTCCTTGTCTCGCTTTTATGCATTTACATGA
Source organism: Sericinus montela (assembly GCA_029286605.1). NCBI lineage: Eukaryota > Metazoa > Arthropoda > Insecta > Lepidoptera > Papilionidae > Sericinus > Sericinus montela. The sequence goes on along the minus strand of JAGSMR010000065.1, from coordinate 1,298,572 downwards.
ATATTATTTTTTTTTCATTTTCTTATTAGATGTGTGCTTTAGTGTTTATAATGATGATTCATTGTTTTTATTTAGTTGCTATTAGTGAAAATCTGTTATAGGCTTTTAAGTTGTTATTTTGTTTGTTAAATTATGTATTAAATAAGCTGTTGGTTTTCCATATATAAATAAATATATAAATAAATTACAATGTTTGACTGGTAAACAATGCCATCAGGCATTAATTCCGCTTATGAGTGCCCTTACTTTAAGGTGTTTAAATAAAGAATAGAATAAATTAATAAACATTGATAAAAGTTCACGTGTTTACTTAAAGGGCGTAGTTTTGGAAGTGTATAACATTCAAACATGCGAGAATATTCCGAAACATTGGTTGTGCAAGGTTCGGGAATAGTTTAAGGTAAAATTTAAACTTTTGTTTAAATTACCACACAAACACATATCAACTGTCAGAGCGTAGTCGATATATATAAATAAGTAATATTGGATCGACAGAGGTCTAAACAATTAATCCATTTCGACCCACTTTTTGTGTCACAGTGCCTGTTATTCAACATGGTACGAGAAAAAGGTTCCACAAGGTTCGTAAGGACTGTATTTTGATACACAGCTGCATTCGTTTTTACACCTTTCTCACAAAAATGTACCTCTGTTAAGCCCCAATAAGCGAGGATGGAAAATGACCTCGTTGGACACGCAGAATACGGTTGCTCGCTTCTTCACTACTGTGTGCGTACACCTTATCATTTTGTTTGTTGTAGCTCTCTTCTACGGTAAAAATTTTTCATTCGAAGAAAGGATTTCCCGATTTTTTTTCCCCGCGTACCGCTTCAACAAAAAGCGGCATCTCTTAAGTCTCAGGTCCATTTGACGTGCATTCAAACGATATTCTGTTTTTCTTCGATATGCCCGAAGCCCTAAGTCTTCATTTAACATCCTTTTCATCGTGGTTCTGCTTAATCCCATCTGAAGGGCCAACAGTTTCTGCCTACGTTTGGGATTTCTTTGAATTGGCGCCTTCACAGCTTTTATCACTGCTGGAGTCCTAACAGACCGAGGGCGACCACTTCTTGACCAGTTATCTACACTAGAGTCTTCATTGTATCGTTTCATGGTACGATAAACGAATCTTTTGGTTATATTCAAATTTTTCAGTATGTCAAAAATTTGAATTGGCGCGTAACCGCAACGATGCAACGCAACAACTGCAACACGGTCTTCTTTAAGCGTCCACTCCATATTTAAAAATGAGTAAAATTCAAAAAGTATACAGTTTTATTTTCATGAAATTGGTCATCGAAATTCGAATTCAATAAACTTTTTTGTGGCTAGCATTCTAAAAGAATAGTTTTTACTGTGTGACAATACTTATGACCTGACTGTGTATTTGCAAATGACATTATCCGCATACGATACGATTTGTGTTTGGTCAGTACGTTGTAATTGTAATATCTCAAAGCAACATTTTATGTATGAGTTATTTAGTGTACTGTCTACCACAGACTATCCCAAAGAGCATATAATTACTCGTACACTGCTTTACCGTTCTTTCAAAATAAAGTATCATTGTCAAAATGAAAATTTTCATCCCATTCCTTGCTTTATGGTGAGCGACTTATGTCGGAAAATATTTTTCTAAATAATGGGTAGTACGGCGTTAAGAAACTCAATTTGTTCTTCGTTTGAAATAGAATTTTGGAAGCAATGAGATAAAATATGGTCTAGAAATGTCTTCTCCGTCAGCAGTGGTGTGTCGTGAAATATTCGATGAAAACAGTCAACCGTCTGCCGATGGTTTGTATATAAATTTATTCGCATTTTTTCCACATTTGAAAAACAAATCATTTCTTAAACGATACGGCGCATAAATATTTTTTTCATTTAATATTTTTTAATAATCTCTAGAAATAGTCCTCTGCAAGACTAAGGTCTCGTTTGTATGTAGGATTTACCATAAATGCAACTATTGGCCGGCGGATTGGCGATCGTAGTAGGCGATCGATTGGCTACCACATATCTCTGCGGAAAACTAATTATTTGTAATACCATTTCATGTCTGATATAAAAACTGATGCTTTCCATATTGGGGCAATAATTTATCATTATTACTAAAGTTATTTTCATCCATACATGTGAAGTGTCTGTTAGTATATTGAAATAACCGTTTTTTACTACATGAAGTCACGATAGCCGAGTTGTTGGGTGGTCGGAATTTCGAGTCGAGAGACCCGAGTTCGATCCCCAGGTGGCAGTACCAATGAGTTTTTCAAAAACTTATGTAAGAATTTCATCGTTGGCTTGGACATAAAGACGGTGACGGGCTCACCACCTGTCACGTTGTCCCGAAAAATATCTTCGGTGGAAGGTGGGTCAAAGGGACTTAATTGTCTAGACTTGACCTCTGTCTTCCTCTGTATTAGGAATTGCGTGAAGATATTTTATATATTTTTATTATTTACTACATGCATATGAATATACATGTTTGTACCAAACACCAATATATTTTTAACATTTGTTTTCTGTACATTGTCCGGATAATCTCTGAAACTGCTGGACAAAACCTTTTCATAAAAGTTACTTAATTTTTTCATATCCCCCTTTGTTAAATGTGAAATGTAAAAGGAAAAAAATAAATAAATAATAAAAAATTCATTTAAGCTGTTGAAGTAAACAAAAGTCATCTTTATACCCTGACATTTGCCTAAGAGGATGATACATTGTGATTTGCTAGAAATATTTGTGGACTCTATGTTCTGTGATTGCTAGCCCCTGCCAAGCTGGTTAGAACCTGAGACAAACCTTGCAAAATGAGTCCTACCTAAGTCTCAGGCCTAAGAAAAATAATAGATTATCAACTTAAAAATTTACCACCAGATATTCAGCTGATGGTACAAGATTTCATACTCTAGTGTTTTTATTTTAGCACTTCTTTATCTACTTTTGAACTTTTACAGAAATATCAGAATATGCACAGCAGTTAGGAATTGATCCTGAAAGCGAAAGCCACCTCTTGCCTTTGGCTCGTGAAGGTCTTATGCAAGCACTTCCACCTCCTTGGAAAGCATAGTAAGTTATCAATATTGAAAATATAGAAACCAATAAATTTATCAACAGTAAGTGGTAGGTAGTGTAAAATACAAAATAATCCACAATTCATAGTTATTGTGATATCATATTTTAAATGTAAAGGATTATCTGACCAAAGGAAACACTACAGAATAATAAACAAAACTTACTACCAAGGACTTCACACTTACATATTATATAATGCCTTATTAGCTCTGTCATAATTGTTACCTTAAAGTGCTAGAAAAGCACCTTTCAAATTTTATGCTGAACATTTATTTATAGAATTCTGTACTTCTAAAAGAAAAAGTGAAACCCACATAAGATCACTACTTATTTATTTGTTTAAAAAATGTTTGAATATTCTTCATGTAATACCATCTAGAATAACTGAACTTTTTAGACATGGATTTATGTGGGTTTAAGAGATAATTTTACAATTGAGGGCACTAACTTTATAATTTAAATTTTGGAGAATTGGCAAAGTAATTGCAGCTCACTCTTTATAGAAATATTGGTTGAGGATATATAATAATTTTGTTAGATTTATTGAATTATATTGTTTACTTTATAGTTTTGATGAGAAACTTCAAACACATTACTACTACAATGAAGAGACGAAGAAGACTCAATGGGAACATCCTCTGGACAATGTCTATAGGGAACTGGTTAAGAGGGCAAGAGATGCGTCTGTGCTAGATGATACTTGTGCTTCTGTGCAGGTAAGGACGCTAACGAATTTTATTAAGTTGTTATTAAATAACTACATTGCATCTTTCTGCATGGTGTATGTTACTGTTCAGAAGAGAAAAAGTGCACCACCCTCCCTACCACATATGCATGCACTAATTCTACTGAATTTTATCAGTGGTAGAGCCACACATCAGCTTTTGTTGTTGCATGAATGGGCCAGCTCGACCAGGGAAGTACCATGACGTCACAGAATACCGTCAAGAAGTAGAAGTCTAACAAACTTCTGCGTTTCGTCTGGTGAGTGCAGGTAACCGGAGGCCCACTCACCCCCCTCCCCCAAAATTCACTCGGCACTCAAAGGCTGGCAATGCATCTGCTATGCCTCTGGTAATGCGGGTCTTCATGGGTGGCGGTAATCACTTACCATCACGTGAGCCACCTGATCGTTTGCCTTCCTTTTCTATAAAAAAAATGCACCACCACCAGTACACTTCGACTAGGAAACATATACCATCACCGAATACGCAACAAATTTTTCGCCTCAAAACAAGGCACTATCAAGCATTGAAAGACGGACATTGAGGGACGCAAGCGGCCCCACCGACAACCGCCGATTGCGTCATAATCTACCCGAAAAAATATTCTAATGTGGTGAGTTCGAAAGATTTGGTGTATTAATTCAACAGTGCAAAACGTCCGCCACCATTATTTTTATTATCTCCAACTGTTTTTAACTGTTACTAATATCTTCAATATTGCTTCATGTATAAGTCTTATAGTATAAGTGTTTAATTTCTTTTAATTTTTTTGTGATTGTATATAATCTTCGTGTATTTCCCAATACAAGGGTAGGCAGAGGTCTAGACAACCAAGTCCTATCAACCCACATTTCATCAGAGCTGTCTTATTGATAGTCTTATTGATAGTATACCACCTGGGGTTTGCACTCTGGTGTTATTGACTCGAATTTCGAACACCCAACCACTTGGATATAGTTACTTTTGATTGTTTCAAGACTCTTAAGTTTTGACTGCCCCAAAATGAAGATATAACCGATAATATTATCAAGCTATTACCTATTTTATTCTTTAATTCTAGGAACTACCAACATCCGAGGACAATACAAAAAATTTAGAGCGCGTCGAAACTAAAGTGGAGAGCGACGATGATGAGCTATCAACGGACAGTGAACAACATCCTTCAGATGTTAAGGATGCTGGCCCGACCACACGACGCCTTGCGCCTCTCGGTCGGCCTCCCCTAGCCCCTCTCTCCAGACTCGATAAGAAATTAATCGATTTACGAATATCACCCCTAAGGCGTAGCGTAGACAGTCCGATTTCGGCTAAACCGGTTCTCGTTAGAAACACTTCCGACAGAGATATATTGAGTCGACCGAATTTCGAAAGGCCGAAGATGCTGTTCAAGCAACAGTCTGAGATCATCGATCTCAAGATGCATGTACTGAATAGTCCAGACGAGGAAAACTTCAGCCCACTATTGTCGTCAGCGAAGGTGGATAAGGGTTTGCCATTTTCAGGTAAGTTTATTACTAGTAAATTTTGTTTAATTTTGGTGAGAACCATTTAATATTTATATAAATAAATTTATTTAAAATTACGGCCGACTATATTCAAATGATGTTTAAGTATACGGCTATTAAGTATATTAAGACAACATCACATATTGTTCTGATCCCAAAGTAAGAAGCTAAAGCACTTGTATCACAACCACTCAGACCACTCAGGTACCACAAACACTCAGACCAGAGACAAGGTAGATAAAGTCGTCTATATTCCCCGTCGGGCAATCGAACCCAGACCCACAGAGCTGGCGACCCCTTGGAAACGGGTGTTTACGCTACTCGTCAACGAAGATCGTCAAAAGATAGTACTCAGTTAATTTGTAAGTTTCTCCTAGGTTATTGAAAAGGCAGATTAACACTCTTCAATTGTACGGTTTCATTGCCATATAATGCCGACTGTTTTTGATAACATGGTGGCAGTATATTATGTTAAATTTTTCTTTAAGGCAAAGGCGGCATGTTTTATAAGATTTCGAAGTCGGACTTGCCTAGTCCCGACACAGACAGATCACTACCGGGCGATTCGGTCACAAAGAGCGATCCACCGAAGGGAATACTCCGAGAGAAATCCGACTCATTTCAGAGGAAGAATGACAGTATTATATTGGGAAGACCTAAACAGACTGCCAGCTTTGATGAGGACAAGAAAAGTGTGAGGTGAGCTTCAATACATATTTATTGGTATTGGTTGAATTTCTATCCCTTTTCATCCCGTCATGCGAAAATGGAAGCAATGGAATGTCCCCATTTATGTTTCTTTTATATGGTTGAAGGTTTGGTTTTATACATTTATTTCATTACTGTAGTGTAACTCTTTTAATAAATAGGTTATCTGTGTTTTTTTTAGAGTTTATATTCCATATTTTATCTAGATGCGTGTTAAATCGGAGAACATGTGATGAAAACAAACTAACAAAAAATAGTTACATATTTGAATATGTCAACCAGATAGCCTTGATGGTAGTGAACAGGCCTTTGAAGCTTTGGGTTCGTATCCCGCTTGGGGCAAAAATTTTCGTGACGAATATGAATATTTGTACTTGAGTTATAGATGTTTATACGTGCTTGGACATTAAGGCCAGCTGTCAAGTCGTCCCAAGTAGGCTTCAGTGGACAATTGTCCGAAATGAGTCCATTGTTTAGACTTCTACCCCATTATAGGAAATTGAGCGAAGATACAGAAAAAAGCATATAAAGTATATATATAAAAAGTAGTATAAATATAATGTTCTTTACACATTTTTTTCAGATTTAAGTTGGAGAATGTTCCAGAACCAAATGTCAGTCCGGGATCCAACAGTTCGTCGGATCAGAACGAAGGACAAAGTTCCATCATAAGTGCTCCCCCAACATCTGTTCCTTCATCCCTCGCTCCGTTATCGCCTATCGTTCCTTCATCCCCTGTGATACCCTTATCGCCAATTTCGTCCCCAGTGCCTTCTATGATAAACGCCGTGCACCTATCTCCATTGGTGGCGCGGCCTCCCTTACCTCCGAGGCCACATGTCTCGGAGAGTCCGAGGGAAACCAAAAGTGTCGCAGGGTCTGAGAAAGATTCCATAGGTAAGTTTTCAGCTAATCCTGTGTTTGTACTTTAAGCAAATTTTATAAAAATAAATATAAATATCTTCACGCAATTCCCAATACAGGGGTAGACAGAGGTCTAGTCTAGACATTTAAGTCCCTTCAACCCACCTTCCACCGAAGATATTTTCGGGACAACGAGACAGGTGGTGGGTGAGCCCGTCGCCGTCTTTATGTCCAAGCCAACGATATAATTTGTACATAGGTTTTTAGAAAAACCCATTGGTACGGCCACTTGAAGATCGAACTCGGGTCTCTTGACTCGAAATTTCGACCACTCAACTATTTGACTAACGTGACCTTTTTCTTCTCCTCTCGGCCTCTATAAATCATAAAGAGTGGTTGGGCGATCTGAATTCGAGCCAACAGACCTAGGTTCCCCAGGTGTTAGTTCATTTCAATTGGTTTTTTCAAAAACTTTTCTATGAGTTATATCGTTGGCTTGGACATGAGGAAAGACCAAAATATATTTTCGTATGAAAGATAGATCGAAATGACTTAATCTGTCTACTTCAGTATTTGGATTCGCGTGAAGATATTCATTTAAATTGTTCTCTTTTTTATATGAACTCATTTTTACTGGATTTTTTATTTGATGCAAGGTGACGGGTGGTGAGTCCATCGTCGCTTAGTGTCCAAGTCTATGTTCGAATGGACTTCATAGCCTAGACCTAGACACAGAATTGGATTTTTTTAAATAAAATAATAAAATAAATAAATATCTTCACGCAATTCCCAATACAGGGGTAGACAGAGGTCTAGTTTAGACAATTAAGTCTCTTTGACCCACCTTCCACCGAAGATATTTTTGGGGCAACGTGACAGGTGGTGAGCCCGTCGCCGCCTATATGTCCAAGCCAACGATATAATTCGTACATAAGTTTTTGAAAAACTCATTGGTACGAGCCTGCCACTTGAGGATCGAACTCGGGTCTCTCGACTCGAAATTTCGACCACCGAACCACTCGGCTATCGTGACTTCTTTTAAATAATTTTTTTATAACAATTTTAGACGGCGAGCCGCGCGATAAGTCGCCGAGGAGACGTCTCCTGCGGCCGCCCGCCTCCGACTACATAAAGCCGGATCTATTTCAGAAGAACTTCCAGAAGATTTCGGATTTGGTGAGGCGCGGCGACAACGATTCCACGCCGGCGAGCTTGGAGGAAGCCGTCTCCGACAGAGAGAGTAGGCCGAGGTATGCTTTTTATTGTTTTAATTATGAGATATATTTGTTTCATAATACGTAGATAGATAGAGACAATGTCACATGTATTGCTCTGATACCACAGTAAGTAGCTAAAAGACGCTTGCGTTATTGTTCATTGTCTTGAAGTTGCCAGGGTTTTGTTCATATTTAATTATTATTATTTTGAATAAAGTTTCTTTGTTATTTAATTAGTTAATCGTAAGTAGTGGTAGTATAACAATGGGAATCTTTTAGGAAACAAATTAAAAATATATATATTTTAATATCTGTTTTTCTTTAGATCTCCAATGATACCTCAAAAGAACAAAATATCGATAAACCTAATGGAAAGTATTGAATCGGAAACTTCGATCGATTCTCCTGACAGAGAATTTGCAAACATCGATTTGAATGATCTCGATGATTCCAATGAAATTCACGATGTGCAACAAAAGGAAAATAAAATTGATGACTTTGATGCCGACAAAGAAAAAACTTCTAAAGAAAATGAGACGATACCAGAAACAACACATTCCAAAATGCCAGAGTCTGTTCAGAACATACCTCAACGCACCACGGACATTTCAATACCTAAAATGACAGTTCCTAAACTAGAATTATTAACGAAACAATCGAACTTCACACATTCCGATTCCGAAGAATCTAGAAAATCGTCCATTAGAGAGGACGATATCAAAACTAGCGCCAGATCGAATAGTATAGATATACCAAAAGACGTTAAAAACCAAATTAAAATCTCCCCGCAGTCAAGTTTAGGTTCCGATAGATCGCCGAGATTAGACTTCGGGAAGACCTGGTCGAGTCCTATGTCAATGTTCAAACCGTTAAACAAGACGGCCATAGCGTCCCCAACCAAATTATCTGATTCAGTGACAAGTCTAGGCAAAGGCGTTACTAGTCCTCGGCTAGATGGCGTTATAATATCTCAAGGGAAGTCAAGTTCCGATAACGTAGTGGTAGTGTACCAGTTCGAAACTCAGGATGAGAACTCACCAAAGCCTATAAAGTCTCCTCTAATACCCGATATGGGTACAAGAGATTTAATCGAGAGGACTAAAAACGACGAAAGGAGGAGACTGGAGTTGTCATTGCAGAAGGAATTAGAGTTGATAAGAATGGAGTGGTCCACTAAAGAGAAGAAAATGAAATCGGATTTGCAGGAAGAATTGAGAGAAGCGGAACAGAAATTTTTGAATGAGAAGAAATTAAGATTGGCGGAACAAGCAGACAGACATAAGAAAGACATGGAAGACGTAAGTATAATCGATATATATAATTATTAAAATTCATTGTTGAACACCTGTACACAATTTACTTTTATTTAACTATTCATTAATTAACCAGTTTCGCAAATGCAATTTCACCAAGTGCCAACAATCGCAAGTACAAATTATATAAAAATTATTTCACGTATAATGGGACAGAACACATAAAATATTTTTTTTGCTTTGTATGAACCATTTTTGGTCACCAAAAAATTGTCGAGTCGAAAATTCGGGAAAAACTGATTGAGTTTTGTATTGCAGATAGATGAATTATTCACTCATTATCATCATTCCAATCTCGTTCGAGAGTCCACTGCTGAAGAAAGACCTCCCCTAAATATTTCAGACAGCCACCTACATTCAATATTGTGCATGTTATCACTCCATCTTGATCTACTTCTTTGATTGACAGTTCTTCGGCCTATATGCCCAGACAGTTGGCACTCCAGTCTGCAGATGTTTACCCAAAATAGGTGTTTCGCTCATTTTATATAAATTTTATTAGATTCCATTCAATTTTTTTTTAAATCACGTTTGTTTCATTGAGACACGGGATTTCTGTCTTGATATTCTATCTGTTTCTGCCTAATGTAAATTTCTAAAATTTTAAGTAAGTAGCAAAAGTACATAACACAAACACCCAGACTCAGAGACAATGCCGGAAAGGTTGATTTATATATTTATCTACCCGGTAATCGAACCAGACACTTTAGAGCTGCACCCATGACTCGTCCACGGAGGTCGTCAAATTAAAATAGTCTTATGTTATTTTAAAACTTTATTCAAGGCACTGGCAACTACACAACGTAACCATGAGCAAACGTTGCAAAACGCAATAAAAGAAATAGAGAAGCGATATCAAAGCGACATCGATGCCGCAGAGACGCAGCACGCGGACAACATGGCGCGTTTACGGGAAAATTATCGAGCCAAGTTGGCTGAGGAGCAAGAGCATTTAGAAATAGGTATGTCCATGCATTTTAACATTTACTGGGGTATAGGCAGGTCTAGACAATGAAGGGAAAAGCCTTTTTGGGACGATATGACAGGTGGTTAGCGTGCCGCGGTTTTAGTTTCAAGCTACATTATAATTCAATACTTACATATTTAAATGGATAAATATTCGTATAGAAACATCCATGACTCAAAATAAATATTTTTAGGTAGCGGTAGACAGAGGTCTAGACAATTAAGTCCTTTCGATCCACCTTCCACCGAAGATATTTTTGCGACAACGTGACAGGTGGTGAGTTCGTTGCCGTCTTTATGTTCGTGCCAACGATATAATTCGTACTTAAGTTTTTGAAAAAAAAACCTATCTATACGTGCCTGCCACCTGAGGATCGAACTCGGGGTATCTTGATTCGAATTCCGATCACCCAACCACTGGGATATCGTGACTCGAGTATAAACATTCATATTCATGACACAAATGTTTACCCCTATTGGAACTTGATTGCTTGGATTCAATGGCATCGTCACTATCAACCCAACTAGCCTATCCAGTCCTCCAAAATCAGATAGAAATAAAAAAGTTTATTTTGATTAAAAAAAAATCACGATGATCTGATCACGACAACAGCGCCATCTATCGCGTTCAAAGCTATTCTATCTATCAATTTACATCTAGTTACGTTTATGTGAAAAACATCTTTATGATTGGTTCAGTAGCTTTAGGGAGTTCGTCCAGGACAACACCGTGACATTGGATTCTAATACTATTAATATAGATGATGAAAAAAATTGTTTTTTATTCGTAGAGAATGAACGAGCTCTATCTGAACTTCGGGAGCAGTTGCAAATGAGTCTAAGCAAAGAGAAAAATCGGATGGTAGACGAGAACAGAGCTACAATAGAGGCTTTGAGGGAAGAACACACTGCAAGGGTTACTGATTTGAGGCACGACTATAGAGCTGAGGTATATTTAGTTTTATTTTTAGAAGATTTTTACCAATTTAAATATGGTAAAAATATCAAATATATGACTTCGATTGATAAGTTTTCAAATGTATATTTATTACTATTTAAATATAAGACTTTTAATAAAAATGGGCTAAATATTCTTTAATATTTTAGAATATAAATATTGACTCATGGAGAACTTAAAACATGTAGATCAAAAAACAGGTAATTTTTTTATTTCAACCAGACTTTAACCAAAGAAAAAAGGCAAGTTAGCATGTTAGCACTTATGGCCACTGACTTGGTATGTTTAAATATGTTTATACTTCCTCTTAATATATTAACAACCTTTTTAGTGAATAAATCTAAGGTTTATTGTTGCATTAGTCAAAGAATCTTTAAAAACCGGTCTTAGTAAATTTTATATACACTAAAATATTACAATAATATCAAAGGGACGATGGACTTAAATCCATTGCATTCATAATTCAAGGTGGAGCATCTGCGGCGTCAGCACGCGTGCCACGTGGAAGAGGTGCGCGCGCGGCTCGCGGGCGAGCGCGCCGCCGCCGCGCGCGCCGCCCTCACGCACGAGCGCGCGCTCGCGGACAAGTACCGCTGCCTCAAGGAGAAGTACGCGCGCCTCAAGCACGACGTCAAGGTGAGCGCACTCGCCGCCCTCACGCACGAGCGCGCGCTCGCGGACAAGTACCGCTGCCTCAAGGAGAAGTACGCGCGCCTCAAGCACGACGTCAAGGTGAGCGCACTCGCCGCCCTCACGCACGAGCGCGCTCGCCGCCCTCACGCACGAGCGCGCTCGCGGACAAGCACCGCTGCCTCAAGGAGAAGTACGCGCGCCTCGGCACGACGTCAAGGTGAGCGCACCGCCGCCCTCACGCACGAGCGCGCGCTCGCGACAAGTACCGCCGCCTCAAGGAGAAGCACGCGCGCCTCAAGCGACGTCAAGGTGAGCGCACTGCCGCCCCTCACGCACGAGCGGCGCGCTCGCGGACAAGTACCGCTGCCTCAGGAGAAGTACGCGCGCCTCAAGCGACGTCAAGGTGAGCGCACCGCCGCCCCTCACGCACGAGCGCGCGCGCTCGCGGACAAGCACCGCTGCCTCAAGGAAGTACGCGCGCCTCAAGCGACGTCAAGGTGGGCGCACTCGCCGCCTCACGCACGAGCGCGCGCTCGCGGACAAGTACCGCTGCCTCAAGGAGAAGTACGCGCGCCTCGAGCACGACGTCAAGGTGAGCGCACTCGCCGCCCTCACGCACGAGCGCGCGCTCGCGGACAAGTACCGCTGCCTCAAGGAGAAGTACGCGCGCCTCAAGCACGACGTCAAGGTGAGCGCACTCGCCGCTCTCCTCTGTTAGAGGTACATCATTATTAGGAGTGCCGTGGCGAGGCACAACTGCGCCTCGGTGGACCCGTCTCCTAGTGGGATCCGCCCACTCTCGATCGCGCTCCTGTTTCTCGATCATTACGGTCTTACAGAAGGCACCTACGGCCCACCATGCCGCGCGGAGAATGCTTATTCGTCATCACATCCATGTGAGGGCCTGGATATTAAATCTAAAAAGTAGAAAACGAGGCAGAACAGTTGTCGCATCAATGGATATCATGCGTTATCCTCGTAAGATCCGTGTGGCCATCCGCCCTTGTACACTGCAGATTTTAGATCTATATCGGCGATTGGCAAGCATTATTGCACACAGGCGCCTCTAAATAACTAATAAAGGGCAACGGATAAATATCAATTTATACCAATATTTCTTTCCTTTTCAGATGTCGATAGAGAGACGTAACAAGAGAAGGGAGATGAGCATGACCACTGGTTCGGAAACTGAAAAATCAAATTCGCACAAAGCTACGCAGTCCCTTGAAAGGTGAGCTAACTGTAACTTTTAAATTTTTTCTCTTAACGGAACTTAAGCAAGGGATTTTCTACGTCATTTTGATGTCATCACTCTAATTGACTAACTGCACGATTTTGTAAACTTTTGATGCATACAGATGGTTTAGGGCCTTGATTTGTGACAATCTTGAGGAAATCTGTGTTCAGCAATAGGCTATTTACAAGAACGTAGTTGGCCTCCAAATCTAAAGGACGACTCGCAGTTGACCATTGTTATTTAAGAAAAAAATCTTTCTTTTCGAGTTTACAACTTTTTCTATCCTATTCATAAATTAGCTGAATAAATCGTAGATGCAAGGAAGTGAACGAGACATCAGTGAGCGCAGCTATCGAACCCGAGCCGTCCCGCGCGAAGGTCAACAACAACCCAACCATCAAGTACAACGACAACGAGACGTCTGTATCGGAGAGCAACGCGCACAAGTCGGACAACAATAACGAGGATTGGAAGGCGAAGAGCAGTGTGAGTGTCCTCTGTATTAAATCAAATCAAATCAAACCAAATCAAATCATTTATTTATAAGAATGTACATTCGTTTATCGATAGTCACTTTTAAACTACCATCGTTTCGTAGTGAGGTTCCTCTAAACGAGAAGAAGCAGGCGAAAGAAACTCCGTATCCTCTTTTTTGGTCAATATTTTGTTTTTAAAATATAATATCCCTGGTACATAATATCTGATACTAACTAATACTGATATCCCTATTAAACCCTGTTAAATCATTATTTTCCGCCATTGGAACATAATTTTCACGTGCAAAAAGTAGTAAAATAAAATAATAAAAATATCGTCACGCAATTCCCAATACAGGGGTAGACAGAGGTCAAGTCTAGACAATTAAGTCCCTTTGGCCCACCTTCACCGAAGATATTTTTCGGGACAACGTGCCAGGTGGTGAGTCCGTCGCCGCCTTTATGTCCAAGCCAACGATGAAATTCGTACATAAGTTTTTGAAAAAACTCATTGGGACTGCCACCTGGGAATCGAACTCGGGTCTCTCGACTCGAAATTCCGACCACCCAACAACTCGGCTATCGTGACGAACGACAAAAAGTAGTAATTTTTAATATACCACTGTCTTGCAGTGAGATTCTTTGAAACAGTTAAAGACAACTGTTGGTAGCCATTATTTTTGTTTCGTTTTTTATCAATATTGGAATTAAGCTATAAAAACCAAATTGTTACCTTGACTCTTATTTGGAACGTCTGTGTTAAAGCATGTTCTAAAATACAAACAATAAAGTAGAGAAAAATGAAAAACTGATGACATTAAAATCATACTAAAATTGGGTTTGTCTGATTTATCTGACTGTTATGATAGATTACCACCATGTGGAATGTATTCCATGAAACAGTTCTTATGTAATACTGCATGATATAGAGACACTAGTCAAAGCAGATTTAGTTGTTCAGTTGTATTAACAAAATCTTTCTAGAATTGTCTTAAAAACGGGCCGATGAAAATGTGACAAACAGATATCTTTTTACTACCTTCAATAAGCAGTATAAATTTTTTTTTACGTTTTCTACATTGACCGGTCAGGAATTCAACTTGGGATTGATGTCCGGAGTAGATTGTTGTAATAACCAAATTCTATCGTTACCTCATGATGTAGTGTTTGTATTCCAGACATTACCATCGGCGGATTCCTCCCTGACCTCCGCCATGAAGATGCAGCGGCCGCATCGTCGCACAGCCGTCGCCTTCCGCGAGCCGCCGCGGCGCGGGTGCGAGCGGGACAGAGATACCGGTATTGTAAGGTTTCTTTCTCTTTTTACTGGATGTTTGTGACGATTGGCTTGCTTTGGACGGTGGACTGGAGGAGTTTGTTTGTGAGGGAGCTCCCTATCTATTATCTATCTTTCTATTTGACGACCGTGGACGTGTGGCGTAAACACCGGTTTTCAAGGTTTCGCCATCTCGAGGTCCCGGGTTCGATTCCCGGTCGGGTCAATGTAGAAAAAACTCCTTTTTCTAGATTTTCTCGGGTCTGGGTGTTTGTGGTGCCTTCTTACATTGGGATCAGAGCAATGTATGTGGTGTTATCCCTATCTATATATGTATTTATTAATTTTATTTACCCACCACTGCATAACCGTAGTCGATTTTTGAGTGTTTCGTATGATTACTGCTTTAATGCTCATACACAATATACTAATTAGTTATTTTAAGGTATATACTTTCATAATACCTTAGTCTTAGTTAGTAGTTATTTTAAGGTATATACTTTCATAATACTTAGTATATCTTAGTTTCTACTTAGATGTGTTTTTCGATATTAAATTAAATTAGTCATAAATATAATACACCATGTTTAAATACTATAATAAATAAATAATATCTTCCCAATACAGGGGTAGACAGAGGTCTAGTCTAGACAATTAAGTCGCTTCGACCCACCTTCCACCGAACACATTTTTGGGACAACGATACAGGTGGTAAGCCTGTTGCCGTCTTTATGTCCAAGCCAACGATATAATTCTTACTTAAGTTTTTTGAAAAACCCGTTGGTACGAGCCTGCCACCTGGGGATCGAACTCGGGTCTCTTGACTCGAAATTCCAACCACCCAACCACTCGGTTATCGTAACTTTAAATACTCTTAAGTATTATCGTTTCCATATCCAACTATAGCGAAAAAGAAAAAGCGAGAGACGAAAAAGAAGTAGGTTAAGGTTTCTAACACAAGACGTGTGCTATTAATGTTTGTGTGATATAATACGTATGTTTGTCACAATGGTACTTCGAGCCGTAAAGTGTGTGTGTGTGCGTGTGCGTGCGTGTGTGTGTGGGCAGAGAGACAGAGAGAGTGAACAATTATATATTGCATTGTATTTATAATATAGATGTAGTTTGATTTTTATTTGGAACAACTCTACGCAATTATTCATATATTATCTTACAATATTTCAATTTTATAAGGAGCCACAACCGACTACCAAGACTCTTCCGATGCAACAACCGCTGACGAGAAGCCTAAAGAAACAGTAAACGGTAAGATTTACTTTTTTTACTACATTTTTTATGTGGTCACCATAATAATCATTATCTTCATGCGATTCCCATAACTGGTGCAGACAGAGGTCAAGACGTCGTTTCCACTCACCTTCCACTGAAGACATTCTTTGGACTGCGTGACAGGTGGTGAGCCCGTTGCCGTTTTATGTACTAGTCATTGATATAAATCGAACATAAGTTTTTGCAAGAACCAATTAGTACGAGCCTGAATATATTTAATTCCATTTATACAAATCGCATGTGTAACACTATATTTTGAACGAGGAATGATTGGTGAATGAATTCAGTTTGTAATGAGTGTTGGCTCATTACAAACTGAACGGAAATTTGAGAAATAAAGCAAATAAAATAAAGAAAAAAAAAAAAGATAGAGACACCTTTTCATACATTATTCTGATCCCAAAATAAGTAGCTAAATTGTTATGAAATAAGAAATAACGAAGGTATTGCAAACAACTCAGAATGGTGGCAATGGGGAATAAGTACATTGGACTACATTAACTTGTCCGGGAATCGATCCCGGGACCTCGAGCGACACCATGAAAACCGGTGTCCACTCCACTCGTTCATGTAGTTCGTCTAATAATATGTATGTGCAGGTCACGGGAGGCGGAGGTGCTTCACGAGATTAAAGTCCGCCTCAACATCCAGACTCAACTATTCACCCAAGTATGTATAGCATGGTATAGCCTAGCGCTGTCGACATTTTAGACTATAGATACTTAAATACAGTGCGAATACTTTCAGACTACACATTAAAGCTATATCCTTGTGGCGACATCTATGTCTCCACATAAGAAGCTCGCTAGTGGCGAATTCGGGAAATACATCGACATCCTACATCGCGCTATCGAAGTTTGCACGATTACACACATATATACGATTCATATAGTACACTGGTGGAGACTTCCTTCTCAGGTCACGAACACCGGAGCTTGCACCCTTTTTCTGGAGCACATCATCGTAGCATCGATCTTCTTCTTTACAGCCTGTCAAAGGTCCACTGCTGTACATAGGCCACCTCTAAAGATTTCCATAAAGGACGATCCCAAGCCAGCTGCATCCGTCGACTGTGAAGGTCGGTCGGCTCCCCACCTAGTGGTGTATATCCTATGTAAATTTACGCCGTAATAAGTCACGATAGCCGAGTGGTTGGGTGATCGGAATTCGAGTCAAATAGACCCGAGTTCGATCCCCTAGGCTAGTAAGAGTTTTATCGAAAACTTATGTACGATTTAAACAAGGCAAACAAAGGCGAAACCGGTCAGGTATTTTCAATATAAATAAATGTGGAATAAGTAAAAGTGAATTTTAATGTGTTTAATGATGAAGTTCCACCAAGAGACCACAACATTATGTACGAATTATATTGTTGGCTTGGGACACAAAGACGGCGACGGCTTGTCACGTTGTCTCAAAAAATGTCTTCGGTGGAAGATGACTCGAAAGGACTTAATTGTCAAGACCTCTGTCTACCCTCTGTCTACCTATCTATTTGCACACTGCCCAGGCGCGGCGAGGGCTGGTCCAGTCCGCTGGAGTCGCTGCGGCAGCAGCTCCGCAAGCTGGACGACTTGGAGGAGCAGTTCCCGGACTTGGCGTGCCAGCCGGCTTACAGTCTGCGGTATCCATTCACTGAACTAGGTTCGTAGACTAACGCTTTGTATCAATTGGAGTTCCATTGTATTAAACAAGGTGTTATAAAAAAAAACGTATAAATACCGGCACGCCGGGCTTAGGACCCGTACGTATGTACCCTAAAAAATACTAAGAGTCACGTAGCGTGATTCCCGTGGGGGATATTAGGACTTGAAGAATCTACATTAAACTCGTTGGTGTCAACCCTATTAAGCATTAGTCAGCTGACAAAGGCAATGACCCTTCTTCAACACAATT
The DNA here is from genome assembly GCA_029286605.1 of Sericinus montela. Classification (NCBI taxonomy): domain Eukaryota; kingdom Metazoa; phylum Arthropoda; class Insecta; order Lepidoptera; family Papilionidae; genus Sericinus; species Sericinus montela. The sequence goes on along the minus strand of JAGSMR010000065.1, from coordinate 1,280,436 downwards.
TCTTGTCACCTTATCTGTGCTCCGACTACGTTCGAACCAATCCAGATTAAGTAAACTCAAACACAGTCATCTATTTCATATGATTAGTCAATAATTTCCGCGCGAAAATTGATCGACCAATGATAAAATCTTCCTAACAATGTTGAATGAATGCAACCCGAGTACCTACTTGGCGGTTTTTGAAAGAAATGTTTGTAACATACCGCTATTTGGCGTTATTCGTTTGATGTATTTGCCCTTCCTATTAGTTTCTACGGAAATTTTGATATCTGCGGACGTATGTAATAAGAAAAACGTATGTAATAAGAAAAATGAGTTATACGAACGCGGAGTATTACGATCTGATAATGTGTGTCGGTGCTTGTGATGGTATGTTAACAGATGCTAGAACCCAAATAACTCCAGAGTTCTTCCATCGTAGGCTTGTTTTAGGAATTTGGTCAATAGATTACACACAATTGATTCTTTGCACCAGCGCAATAGTGAAGGAAGACCTTCGATTTTGAGCACGGCTATGGAAGACAACATTCTAGAATTCTTTAATGAGTTGACCCAAGAACTTGTCAGAAGCGACTTCCTTCCACGTGAGGGGTTCGCGCTATGGTATTCTGGTCAAATAGCTGTTGACCCCTTATTCAATCGGAAGGTCTTATGGACTGATGAGGCTTCATTTACACGAGGAGGCTTATTTAACTGCCACATCCACGATGTGTGGGCACACGAGGATCTGAGAGCGAATCGTTCATCGAACTTTCAACATCGTTGGCGGATTAACATCTGGGCAGGCACTTCAGGAGACCGCTTGTTGGATCCAGTGTTCATATCGTCAAATTTTAATTAGAAAAACTATGAGAACTTTCTGAAGACCCATCTTGAAGATATGCTGGAAGACCTTGCTTGTGGCAACATTTCGCATCAGTCGTATTTCAGCATGATGGGGCTCCAGCTCACTTTGCGCGGTCGTGCAGGGCCTACCTTACCCATGGATTTGGCTCTAAGTGGATTGGACGTGGAGGTCTTATTGCATGGCCAGCGAGAGCGCCGGATTTAACGCCATTAGATTTTTTCTACGGGGATATTTAAAAGCGTTGTTTACCCAAATGAGTTCAACAACGAAGAAGAAATGCGCCAGAAAATAGCCGCTGGATTTCAGACTGTAACACCCCAGATGGTGAATAATGCCACTGAGTCAGTGTTTCGCTGAATGCGTTTGTGCCTAGATAAACATGGATCTCATATCGAGCCATTTTTGTGAGGGTGTGTTGGTACGTTCAGTGCTGTGGTAGATTCGATTCGTCAAAGGAATTTCCTGCTATAAATGTATGTATGTTACTTCTGCGATGAGTTAACTTTGCTGTTTCCTGCTTTCACATTGTTATCTGCAAACCTCTGAATAAAATATTACAAGACTTATTTTTTTTTTCTTTTCACAAACTAGGTTGCCTGTACGTCATATTAGTAAATAACAATTAGATATTTACAATCTATTAAATAAAATTTAAGATCACTAGTTATTATATTATTATATGTTTGCACCTACACGCGGTAGGTACTAAAAACGAGCCTCTAAGGGCGGCAACGCATATGCTATGCCTCTGGTATTGCGGGTATTCATGGGCGGCGGTAATCATTGACCATCACGTGAGCCACCTGCTCGTTCTCGCTTCGTGTTACTTCTTCCTCTTTTCACCCTTTGATTGGACCAATGGCCTTGATTTGGTGTTCTTGTTGGAGTTGCGTGTTTCATAACTGATTATTGTTATTGCTCCCACTCCATTTTTCCATCTCTTAATATTTCTGCAGTATTGTAACCTTTCTATGTCTTGCAAGGGCGGTCCATCTTTTTTCTTCCTTTTTGGGAAGTTGATTTTTCGTCCCTGGCGACTCCCGGTGTTTTGTATTGGTGTTTCGTCTGAGGTTTGTCAGCTGAATCAGCTGACCAACCTCACGCCGCAGCGTAAACTGCTGCAAATAGAGGCAATCTCTAGGCCTCCTTATTCTTTTCACTAACCGTGTGGTAACGGCCCAGGAATATTGCCACTCTCTTTCTTCCCGTGGATGTCGTAAGAGGCGACTAAGGGAAACAGCCTTGAATATCTTTATGGCAACCGATTAATGGCGGGATAACTATCTCTAAAAAAATAACAGACCAAAATTGTCAGACCGAAGATGGGCAGCAGCGTCTGAGGTGCGAGTGGTCTGGTACTGCGATCGCCAATCCGCTTGCCAAGCGTGGTGTTTATGGCAAATCCTCCCTATGGGAGGGGCCTATGTCCTGCAGTGAACTTTATCAAGCCGATATGTATGTGTACGAGGGGTGATCCAAAAGTAATGATAATCAGTTACTTCAAGTCCGCATAAAGAAAATATATTTTCATACAAAAATTTATATTTACAATAAAATATATTTATAAAAAATATATTCTTTCTTATGTACTCACTATGTTAGCCTAAAAAATCAAATAAATAGATCACGATTTCCAGATAGATATAATCCAGAAAGAGATAACATCAACATGAAGAAAAACGAAATAAGAGCTGTCAACAAGTTCGAAAAAAATGTGACTTAGTGGAAACATTGGGGGACTCTTATCCTCCATATTCTACAATTGCACGCTGGGCCAAGGAGTTTAAACTGGGCAGAACATCCACTGAAAATGAACATCGCGAAGGACGCCCATACACGGCCCTCACTGAAGACGACGTGAAAAAAATTGGAAGATGTTGTGTTGGCAGATCGAAGAGTGACCATCAGGCATGTAGCTGAGGTCACAGGGATCTCATATGGCAGCGTTCAAAGAATCCTTGCGAACGAGTTGCATATGAAAAAGGTCTCAGCGCATTGGGTACCCAGAATGTTAACCGACGAGCAAAAGAAAAATCGAGTTGACATTTCGAGGGTCGATATCGAAAAGTTTCAAGCAGATCAAGAAAATTTTTTGTTCCGGTTTGTTACTATGGACGAGACCTGGATCCACCATTTTGATCCTGAAACGAAACAACGAAATACAAAGTTTCAAGTTCGGCGGGAAAGGTTATGGCATCTGTTTTTTGGGACGCTCAAGGCATAGTTATGGTGGAATATTTTGAAAAGGGAGCCACTATTACGGGCTCTTACTACGCAGACCAAATAAGAAGATTACGGGAGGCCGTTAATGAATAAAGACGCGGCAAACTGCGAGCGGGAGTGCTGTTTCACCAAGACAACGCACCGGCTCACAAAGCCGCAGTTGCGATGGCTGCCGTTCAAGAACCGGGATTCGAACTGCTCGAACACCCTCCCTATTCGCCAGATCTAGCTCCTATTGATATCTACCACTTTCCTCGGCTTAAGGAACGCCTCCAAGAGAATCCCGTTTAGAAAAAAAGTTGGACTAAATGTATTGATTTGTTAAGAGACTATGTAGAGAAATAAATTATTATTTTAACTTTAATTACCGTGTTTTATTTTCATTATCATTACTTTTGGATCAGTCCTCGTATGTATGTATTCTTCGCACTAGAGGAACGTTGCTACTTCTGTCTTGTGTCTTCCTCCAATTTCTTCAGCCTCCTAAAGGCAGAGTCTATGTTGGCTAGCTTCGCTCCTTGTGGAGGTTTGCCTTCGAATTACCAAATTATTTCGCGTCATCGATGAGGTCCGCGAAGCGGTTCCTCACGCAGTCCTAAATTCCTCTGTTATTTCGTCTAATGCTGCCAGTTGGGCATTATACCTTATGTCAAGTTCACTCGAATTGGTTTTTGATAGATTCGTCATATAGTTCCCACGAGTATACCTAGATAAGGTCAACGGTTGACCCCAGCAAGAGCTCCAGATACCTGGGGCCAGGCCAAATTACTTGCACTTGGTCGGCGGGCCCGGTACCTCAGGGGAACCGTTCGCGACCTCGGCGCCATGTAATCCTCGGCACGGTTTCTATACACCTTCAATTCAGGGAGTTTTGTCCGCGGGAGCTATTTTATTTCACTCCTATTCTGTGCTCCTAAGAGCAGCGTATCCGCAAGTGTAGACGCTGTGCCCCGGGGGATGTGTGAACATATGGGCGTGTAGGCGTATGCTCTTTACTTGTTTCTAGGTTCGAGTGTGAAATATTAAAACTGTATCATCAGCGTACATTCGTATGTCGGTTCCTTCAATTGACATGTAAGTAATTTCATTTACATAAATTAAAAATAGAATCGGACTAAGAGTGCCATGAGGACACCGTAAGGACAAGGCGGTATACTTACTTTACTTTACAATCATGAGCGATTCCTCTAGTGCTAGTTTTATGTAATCGAGATAAAAGGATAGGTATCGAAATCGTGTCAAAAGAATAAATATAAATAAATATCTTCACGCACTTCCCAATAAAGGGGTAGACAGAGATCGAGTCTAGACAATTAAGTCCCTTCGACCCACCTTCCACCGAAGATATTTTCGGGACAACGTGACAGGTGGTGAGCCCGTCGCCGTCTTTATGTCCAAGACAACGACATTCGTACATAAGTTTTTGAAAAGCCCATTGGTACGAGCCTACCAAAATGGGGATCGAACTCGGGTCTGTTGACTCGAAATTCCGACCACCCAACAACTCGGCTATCGTGTCAAAAGCTTTCTTTAAATCTGCAAACACCATTCTGTACATTTATTGCCGTTACGTATGTTTGTTCGTACACCGTTATCCCATCGGTATCATCTATCATGACATCGTCAGGAAGAAATGCGGTGTTATATCCTCATGACGTCAGCAGTGTGAGTGAGTAGATGAGTGCGTGCGCAGGGTCGGTGGGCGCGGGCGGCGCGCCGGAGCTGGAGTTCGTGCGGCACCGCGCGCTGGTGGAGCGCGAGGGCATGCGGCGCGCGCGCGCGGCGCTCCGGCGCCGGCGGGCGGCGCTGCGCGAGGCGCCCGCGGTGAGTGCGCCACTGAGCGAGAGATTGTACTCTACCAGGATGTTACTCCTGGATGGATGATGCCTGGAGATGTGAGATGGGAGTAGAGTGGAGTGGAGTGGAGTGGGGCGCGTGACGTGCGGTGACGTGTGGGCAGGAGGAGCGCGAGGCGACGGAGCTGGAGGTGGCGCTGCACCGCGCGCGCGCGCTGCTCGGCGAGAAGGAGATCCGGCTGCGGCACATCGAGCGCGCGCTGCGCCGTATGCCCGCCGCGCGCGCGCCGCCGCCGCCGCCGCTCGTACAGGTCCCCCCCCCCCCGCACCCCCCTCCTCACCAAACCCGCCCCCACGCCTCAATAATTCTTCCCTGCTTCATTTAAATTCTCTCATGTCCTCATACCCAACACTCACTTCACACAAATCGTACCCAGCACGCCTGCCTATTATTTCTCAAGATATTTGAGCCCCGTTTTCGTTCATGTTTCAGCGCTTCGTTTTCCGTTTGTGCAGTTATGTTTTGTCGTATTCTGATTTTTCTATGTTTTTCATCGTTTCGAACGAAACCATTGTTTTATAATTTGTTGTCTTTGCTAATATTTCTTTTCTAAGTTCACCGCAAATTCAAGTTAAAATTTATTCTAATAGGATATAAATGAATGTATTGTATTTATTTGCATTGATTATTAATTTAACACATTTTTAGTACATTCGTTTTTAACTTCCATAACATATAATTGCTTATTAACATATTTTTATTTGATATTCAATAATTTTGCTAGCCATTTTTAATAATAACATATTTCAACACATTTCATAACAGCTTACATTAAAATTTAGGAACCAACAACTAGCGAAGCGTCGTCGGCGAGCGAAGTGGCGGAAGATGCGGAGACAAGCGGAGCGGTGCTTCGTTCGCTTCGCGCGCTGCACGCCGACGTGCGGGATATTTGGCGCGCCTTGGATGCTCGAAGGCCTAACACTGGTATGATTTTCGTTTGTACCATTTTGACAAATGCTTCATTCGATGTTAAGTATGTGAAATATTAAAAATATCAACGACAATGTGCTGAATTCGTATCCGCGACTCCCGGATCCTAATTAAAATGTCTTCGTTTAAAATAAATAACCTTTGATAAGAAATACATATTTCTTATGTCAAAAAATATATAAATATATCTTTATCCATTCTCAATACCCCCTGTATTGTAGACAGAGGTCAGACACAATTAAGTCGACCCACTCTCCAAAGACATTTTTGTGGGACAATATGACAGGTGGTGAGTCCATCGCCGTTATTATGTCCTCGCTATAAAACGTTATAAATCGTACGACAGTTTAAAAAAAAACATTCTTACGAAGCTTGGGAATCGAACTCTGGTCACTTAACTCGAATTTCAATCACGCAATCACTCTGCTATCGTGTCTCAAAAACAATCTCGTCTCAAAGAATAAATTGTTCTACTTAATTTAACTTCATTAGCGCTTCTTTTTACGTTGAAATGATTGCAATGTTTTCGATGACGAGTAAAACATGCAAAATGTCATAAAGTTTTAAGTTAAATAAAATAAATAAAAACGATACGATAACAGAGTGGTTGGGCGGTCGGAATTTCGAGTCAAGAGACCCGAGTTCGATCCCCAAGTGGCAGGCTCGTACCAATGGGTTTTTCAAAAACTCATATACGAAATTTTATCGTTGGCTTGGACATAAAAAAGGTGGGTCGAAGGGACTTGATTGTCTAGAGTAGACCTCTGTCTACCCCTGTATTGGGAATTGCGTTTTAAGTTTGTAATAATTTTTTACATATATTTAATTGCCTATAGCCTCACCTGAAACCAGTTCCTGTAATGTGCCCACTACTTCACAGACTAGAATGACACTGTCCGCTGTGAGTATGGAATTGATTTTTAAACTTTTATATTTATTTACAACTACCCTGCAATGGTTTTGTTTAGCAATAGCTAATGAAATTTTTTATAACATTAGGTCGGAGAAGAAGCTGTTTCGTGTTTTAGTCTTGAAGGATACCAGTCAAATTTTAAGTAAACCTCCGGTAACGGGGGGTTTGTCGTAATCGCCACTCTTCGCAAGCAAATTGGCGATCGCAGTAACGGATATCTCGCAGCTTAGACGCTGCTACTTGCCACCGGCTTGCTTAAAATCTCTCTGGTCTTTTCAAGATTGTTAATTTGAACAAGATTGTTTTATCTGTGGGTAGTCAATGAATTTGTTAAAGCCCATTTCCCATAGTTGCCTTTCACTACTGCCACGGGAAGAAAGAAGTGGCATATTCTTACTCTGATTCCGCAAGGAAAATTCTTTGTAAGTTAAATAATAGCCACGATAGCCCAGTGGGGATGAGTGGATAGAATTCGAGTTGAGAGATCCGAGTTCGATTCCCAGGAGGCTTGTGTCAATGAGGTTTTACCAAACTTAAAACAAAAATAAATATCCTCACGCCATTCCCAATACAGGGGTAGACAGAGGTCTTGACAATTAAATCGTTTCTCACCTACCTACCACCGAATACATTATTGGGACATTGTGACAGGTGGTGAGTCCGTCGCCGTCTTTATCTAAATCATACATAAGTACACAACTATATAAATCTTCATAAGATTTATATAAATGGAGACGGGCTCACCACCTGTGACTTTGTGACAATAATGTCCTTTGTGAAAGTTTTGTCGAAAGTGCTTAATTGTCTGGACCCCTGTATAACCCACTACAGGGAATAGCGTGAATATGTTTTGTATTTTTTTCTAAATGTAACAATGAATTTTCAGCCCGATCCAATGATGAACGACAACTCGGACGGTGTCACCGAAAGGGTGAAGGGGCTACGCGCTTGGTTAAAGACATCGCCTTAAGACATTTAACACTTCCTACCGACTGAATATATGTTATCTCGTAGCGTAGTTATATTTACAGGTTGTATCTTCAATATAAGAGCGTTCTATGTATAAATAATTTTTCGTTCATGTCCGGTAAAGTTATGCAGATTGTGTGAAATGCCAAATATGACCGAATTAGACGAATTCTATAGAAGCGTATAAAAGAAGTTATATATTTCAGTTAATCAATCGCTTATTATTTATTTCATGGACAACTCTGATGGTTGAAATCAGCTCGTGAAGTGAAAAATTAGTTTACACAAATTAGACTTTGTCGTACATTACATGGATACATACAGTGTTAAAATACACATTTTGGTAGAGCCACGCATCAACTTTTGTTGTTGCATGAATGGGCCGGCTCGACCGGGGAAGTACCGCGACCTCACAGAATACCGGCGTAAAGTAGAAGTCTAACAAACTTCTGCGTTTTGTCTGGTGAGTGCAGGTAACCGGTGGCCCACACACCTCCCTCCCCCAATTCTGGGGGAAGGGGGCACTCTAAGGGAGGCAACGCATCTGCTTAGCAGATGCGTTGCCTCTGGTATTGCAGGTGTTCATGGGCGGCGGTAATCACTTACCATCACGTGAGCTGCCTGCTCGTTTGCCTCCCTTTTCTATAAAAAAAATACATATTATCTATCGAACATTTTCAGCTTGACTACCAACGATAACCATATAATGTTATTCGATATGGGTTTGTTGAATCAATTCAATGTTATTAAATAATAATTATATAATAATTAATTTGAATCGATCGGTAATTATTATGAGGTGTGGTTCAACGAAGTGTTAAATCACATCTCATAATTTCGTTGTCCAAATAAATACAGCAATTATTTTTAATTATTATGTGATGTGATCAAACAAAAGTATTTGTTGAATCACATCTAATAATATCGTCACAATAAATATAAAAATTAGGTATTTACTGATATTGTATTTAAACGACTGATTTGAAGTGAAACATATTACGACTTTCTTTGTCGACATAGAATGCCTCAAATAATAAATGAATAAATATAAAATGAACGAATATTGAATGAATGAATTACAAATAACCCCACAGACTCGTAATTGTTTCTAACGCACATTCTTTTTTTTCTAAAGTAATCAAGAATTTCATTACCTTCGCTTAATATAATATTAATGAATGAAAACACGCATTCTATTTGATATAAATTACGTGAAACACGTACTTATTGTCTTTATTTTGATTGTACATAATGATTTCATGTATTTACGCGAATGCCACACACACATGATTGTACATTCCATAAAAAGCTTTAGTTTTAATAATATAATGTAGATAGTTAACATATTATCCATAAACATTCTTCATTGGTGCTCTTTTCTGAAATAACTAAGATAATTCTTATATATAATGTTTGGTTCTTATTATATTAGGTGAAAATATACTTTGTATAGATGTTCATTACTTTGTATGTAACAAAGTTATTCATTGTCTTTGCTCGTTCTTTTATTAATTCGCATTAGATAATTATAATAAAAATTTTCAATATTTAATATCTAAGTAGAAATATTGGCACGAATATTTGTTTCATTTTATGGTGCTTAATATATGTTTAATTCAAATTAAAACGATATTTAATCTATGGTTACGTATAGACTGAATCTTTTCATACAATTGTAGATTATGTATGTTAAATAACCAAATATTACGTTTATTAAAAGCATTTATGTCTAGTCATTAAATATTAAAAAGATTTACTACCCTATGTGCTTTGTCATAGTGTTCAATACGCCATAAACTGTCGGTCGTTTCAGAGTCGAATCTTATGAAGCAATGTATAGAAAGAGTGAATGATAATGTCAAAGAATGTGGTGTAACTTGGATTTAATCAAACTACGTCTCCAAAAATTTGCAAACTACGTCTTCATAAATGTATATAAAGTCGGCACAATCGTATGTATGTCTGTGATCATAAAAGAGATTAATATTTTCAATCTGTAGCAAATTTCCCACAAATGCGCCATTTCATGTTAACTTAATAATTCATTTAAATATGCAATAAATATATGTAATGATCGTAACACTTAGCGATCTGTTTACTCTGGCTACCCCGATAGGGATTGTGCGTGAAGATAAATAAATAAATGTATATAAATGTTTGTAAAAAATATCACAATAACAAGACTTTAATTTATAAAAGTATGAAAAAGAGTTACAATAGCCGAGTGGTTGAATGATTGGAATCTCTATCTTGGAAATCGAAATCGGATCTCCTGATTCGAATTCCGATCACTCGACCACTAACCCATCGTTTCGACTACTTTATTTACGTACGTAACTGCCTGGGCCTTACTAATTTTATGTAACAAGAGTGGTTAAGAAATTTATATTGATTCCTCTCTTTTTGTCATCAATATTATGGGATAATGTTGGTGTTTATAGCGTTTTCTTAATGTAATATTTTAATAATACATTATGAAACAACTTTCGTTGGTGAAGTGCGTATTTTTTTTATAAGTAGTATTGTTTCAATTAAATCATAAAATATATCTCTCTTCGAAGAAAGACAGTAACTGGGTATTTAAAATGTTTTGAAATAAAATGTTTTAAATATTTTTTTTAAATTAAACTTTGTATAGGATATGCCCTCTTTGCGTGATATTATTTATAATCTTTCGTTAAACTTCGGTTTTTAAAGTTTTGTCGTACAAAACGTACGTTGGGAATGAAAGTAGTAATAGCTAGACCGATTTACAGTTAGGTGTAATTGTATTTAATTTTTCACATTGTATGGAGTCTTTGTATTCGTATTGTATTTTAAAACACAAATTTGACTTTTATTAAAAAGAAAAGTAGTTTAAAAGTTGTCGTCTTAAAGTCTTGGCTCGAAACATCTCGATGTGTATGTACATTTACGATATAGTTTAAAAAAACTTTGGTTGTATCTAACATATGCCTTTTTTCATAGTGATTAAATATTTTTATGAAATAATATTAAAATAAGTGTTAGCTTTATATGCACGTAGAGATCTTTAATGTTCTGTCATTCAAGGTCATCTGCCTTTGTAAACTTTGCAAATGATTTAAATTATGTATAATGTCAATAGCAAATTACGTATATAGGACAGATTTTTGTTGGGTTTATACCTAATACTTATGTATGTTGCAATGAAGTTTTTTTTTTAATTATGACTACTCGAAAGCTAACTCGAAAGAAAACTCGAAATTTTGCTAATATGAAGCCAAATATATTAAAAGTTTTAATCAGTGGAATATTAATACTATTTCATTGAGACTTCAATAAGTTAGTATGAAATAACTTTTTTTTTTTAAATAAAATTTTATAATAATAAAAATAAACTTTAAATGTATGACTTCATATTTGATATCATTTGCATGAATGAAGACTATAGTCATCATGTTAGTAGAGCGAGGTATATATAAGCGGAGACAATCGCATAATTAATATATTAGGGCAAGCAAAAAACCACAATAAAGATTTGGCTAAGTGAAAAACCACACAATGCCATTTGTGTAAAGTTTCGTCTCGATTTGACAATAGAAGAAGTTTAAGAGTGGTGGAGTTTACATAAAACTTCATGTACTTCGGTGGAAAATCGAAATGTTTAGACTTAACAGTAGTTAGTACATATTTCTTTTTAATAATTTAGACATTTCGACGCACAAGTTTCTTGGCCTTTAACGTAGATGTAATTTAGATATTTAAGAGAAAAATTTCGGCGTTTCGGCGTATCTTTTTAAATCTGTTTAAAATAAACATTCTTTTTTTGATTCTGCAAGTTTTTATCTAATCATGATTTATGGAAACAATGTCAGGTCGCTTCTATCTTGATAATCTACCATTTTTACCTTACAGCGGGTTTGTCCACTGTTATTTGGAATAAGGCACATATTAATCATGCAACATTAAGCATATACTCGAGTCGCCGGTTCGAATTCCAAATCAAATCTAGGGCTATGGTGACTATGAGAGGCAAAATTTTCGCAACAGAGGCCACATACGTTTCTCTCCCTTCTTCTCTCCTCTGTCATCTCTCTCAATGCCTAACAATAATATTGTGCATCTACTGTATGGCAGCTGGTATCCCGATTATTTATATGTCCACCTTTTTCAATATACAAAGTGTACTTTCCCTATGAATGTTAAGTCATTATTTTATTGCTGCGGTAGTGTAGGATTAAATTCGTATTATAAAAAAATTAGTTCACTGTGATAATATACTAGTTTCTGTAAAAATAATTCAAAAGTTCATTCAAAATCATTATTTGTATGGGATATTGAGGATATTGAGAAAGCTGTTTAATAATATATTTTGCCGTGTCAGTCTTACCTAACGAATATATATTCACTTATACGAGTTAAGCATGTATATAATTTTTTTTCCATTTTTTTTTAATTTTATATAATCGCAAACCGCTCTTACGATATTTTGTGGTTAGATGTTGTTTAACATTCCTAATTTTATTAGTACGGTGCCATCTCTGAAATAAGTTTTTAATTAAAAATAATTATTAAAAAATGTAAAATATTCCGCTGTTTATCATCTTCATTCATTGCCATGTTCACCTAGGTATTTTATACTTTATTTCAACGCCTTAATATGAGCATTATGTTTGTCCCCGTTACTTGTATTATATGTGAATAGTTTTTGTAGTTTACATTTAAAATCGAGAGGATTGCACTACATTTAAACGAAAGCAACACAACACAAAACTTGAGTTCCTTAATAACCATGACATTTTTCCCCTATCTTGTCCTGAAACCTGTACGCTATTGGGTCGAACATGATTTGATATGTCTCAAATTAGGTACTTGGATTTGTTATCTCTTAGATTATAATGTCTGGTCAGCACCATGATACGTAAACCATATACATATATATAAAACAAAATATATGAAATACATATATAAAATATGTGACCACACGAAAACTAATAAATTGTGGTCACCAATGTTAAAACACATTAAAATTCCTTTAGTTTTATTTATCTCGGGTCGGCTCATATTTGTTAATAATTTGAAAGCCCTAAGACTTAGGCACTTTTAATTTAATTTTGTTTAGTTTAATTATTAGATGGATAAGTAAAAAGCCAAATTAAATTTGGTTTAAGTCCCACTCCTAAGGAAATCTTTTTTCGTCCAATATACGTTAATTATAATATTACTATATAAATTAATTATTTATTACATTCCAAAAAGCAGCCTATGTTATTCATCATTGTTTTACATATACACAAAGTAATTGCATATTTTTGTTTCATCAAAGTAGTAACAAACGAAAGTTACTATAATTTGACTATTAAAATTTAGTTTTATTGTTAAAAATTCTAGTGATAAATAACCATAAACATTCTTTGGTCGTACAATTAGATAAATATTAAATTTCTTTTTACGAGAAATTATAAAAAAATAAAAACGTATTGTAATTTCGTCCATCATAATTTTATTATTTACAATTACGAATAACTTACATGATAAAATAAATGCATTTAATCTTTTTAAATATATCGCACATAATTGGTAACTGTTCTCTAAAATAAATATGACAAGAATTACGTAAATAACTAGTTATTTACGTAAGTTTTTACAATTTATTTTAATTAGTCAGATTTTATTATTATTTATTTATATTACTGTAAAAATGTAGCTGATATTGAATACATAACATACTAATCTTTAATATAAAAGATATTACCTGTAAAGATGATAGTTCAATGACCGATAGTAAAAGTTCTTTTATTTTATAGTGAAAATAAAATAATATATAAATAAGTTTGGTAATCTTGTTATATAATTATGGTTACTTATTCCGTTGCAAATGAATACTACGCATGTAATCGAAAATAAAAAAAAAGGCTTATCGATTTTTTTATTGAATATCGATGAATTTTATTCGTATTTCGAAAAGTTACGAGATATTCGTCACTTAAAAACTTGTTTATTCTAAGCTGCGGTTACACAGAAATTAAAAAAACATATTTTTTCCTGTGAAGTAGTTTATCAAGTTTGTCTAAACAATTAACTATCTACAATTTGTTTTTTGGATATTATACACATAATACGCATTCGTATGCAGGTTTCCACTGCCTAATACGGTTCATAATTATTACAGTTTTATTTACGTAAACACTACACATTTAAAATATAATGATTATTTACAGATTTTATCGCGGTTTTATTTAGGTTTTAGTTCAGGTAAAACACTCGAAACGTCAGACAATTAAGTTAAAAAAACTAACACACAGAACCCGATAAATCCGATTATTTACAATCGTTCTATTTTCAATGGTACCATTCATGTCCAAACAAATCCAGATAACATAATAATACTTTCATATGAATTACTATGTATTAAGAAAAAAGTCCCTATTGGATGTGTCCTTTCTTATAAAACAGGAATGGAATATAACATTTACTGTACTATGCTGAGGTAGCGGCGAGTTTCTATACAATTCAAATGATAAATACATGTTCTAAGATTTTAAATTAACAGCATTTATGTTATTGTTTACATCATCAAAGTTTACTCAATCGCATATTTAAATTAACCATCCACACAGTACCTTCTGTTTAGTATTTAAGGTTACAATATATATTCTGTTAATATTCTAACAATTGTCATATTCGATTCGTAATAAAACATGTGACTGCAGCTATAATTGTAAAATGATCGTTATAAACGATACCTATGCCAAAATAAATGAAATTCTAATTATATCTTGTTTTATTTTAAGTATCTTTCTTTTTATTGTCCATTATGATACCGCGTCACCTTAGAAGCACTATAGCAATGAACACAATCATACTTTTTGTGATACCTGAAAATAAAAGAACGTAAAAGTTAATTAGATAAAATGGCAAATTGCTTTCTAGTACTGGCGTATGAATGTACTACGCCTTTTATCTCGTGTGTCGTCAGTTGGCGAGATAGCCATCGCTGTGTATATCGCTGACGCGCAGGCCGACTCAAAGTTCGAGGTGCCTGATACTGTAATCGTCAATCCACTTTCCAAGCGTAGCGCATGGCACGCATTGGAAATAAAAGTATAAAAGCGTATATAATAATAGCGAGCGTATAGAAGAATATAATAATAAGCGTATATAATAATATATAATACTATAACATTATGTAATAATATTAATACTAATGTATAATAATAACACAAGTATAAGTCACCTTAACTAGCGTGCCTCTGTCATATAAATTACTTCTGTTTCTTATACATAAAAAATATCGCACTAATACCTGACTTGATTTATTACTTGAAAATGACGAGATTCATATTCGAAATCTCAATTCATAAGATATAAAAATATCGAAGGAACATTATAGACAGAAACATTATTGTAGAAATACATACATAACGGCCTAATAAAGTCCACTGCAGGACTTAGGCTTCTCCCATAGGAAGGATTTGCCAAACTTGGCAAGCGGATTGACGATCACAGTATTAGTCACCTCGCAATTTAGACGCTGCTGCCCATCATGGTCAGATAATTTTGGTCTGACATTTTAAGGTATGGTTATCCCGCCATCTATCGGTTTTCATAACGATATTCAGTGCTATTTCCCTTAGTCGCCTCTTACGACACCCACTGGAAGAAAGGGAGTGGCAATATTCTTTGGCATTTTGTGGTATTACTGTTACCACACGGTTATTTTATAGATCAGAGAAATTTGTCTTTCGTTGAGAGTAGACTGAAAAGACACGGCAGGGTCTATGCGCGAATGTACACAGTCAGGTCATAAGTATTGTCACACAGTAAAAACTTTTCTTTTAGAATGCTGGCCACAAAAAAGTTTATTGAATTCGAATTTCGAAATGTTCATGAAAATGAAACTACATACTTTTTAGAATTTTACTCATTTTTAAATATGGAGTGGACGCATAAAGAAGACCGTGTTGCAGTTATTGCGTTGCATCGTTGCGGTTACGCGCCAATTCAAGTTTTTGACATACTCAAAAATTTGAATATAACCAAAAAATTCGTTTATCGTACCGTCAAACGATACAATGAAGACTCTAGTGTAGATGACAGGTCAATAATGGTCACCCTCGGTCTGTTAGGACTCCAGCAGTGATAAAAGCTGTGAAGGCTCGAATTCAAAGAAATCCCAAACGTAAGCAGAAACTGTTGGCCCTTCAGATGGGGTTAAGCAGAACCACGGTGAAAAGGGTGTTAAATGCAGACTTAGGGCTTCGGGCATATCGAAGAAAAACAGGACATTGTTTGAATGCTCGTCTAATGTACCTGAGACTGAAGAGATGTCGCGCTTTGTTTAAGCGGTACGCGGGAGAAAAATATCGGGAAAATCTTTTTTCGGATGAAAAATTTTTTACCGTAGAAGAGAGCTACAACCAACAAAATGGTAAGGTGTACGCACACAGTAGTGAAGAAGCGAGCAACCGTATTCCTCGTGTCCAACAAGGTTATTTTCCATCCTCGCTCATGGTATGGTTGGGAGTTTCTTATTGGGGCTTAACAGAGGTACATTTTTGCGAGAAAGGTGTAAAAACGAATGCAGTTGTGTATCAAAATACAGTCTTGACGAACCTTGTGGAACCTGTTTCTCATACCAAGTTCAATATTCGGTATTCCAACAAGATTCGGCGCCAGCTCATAGAGCGAAGAGCACACAAGACTAGCTGGCAGCGCGTGAAATCGACTTCTTCCGGCACGAAGACTGGTCCAGATTTGAATCCGTTAGATTACAAGATATGGCAACACTTGGAGGAATAAACTTTAGTGTCATAAGAATCTATGTTTTGTTAAGTTCATTTTGGTGGATAAATAGTTACATAATGAAAAAACTTGTTTTAATTATTTTAGGTTAAACATGTGACAGAATTTATGACCTGACTAGGTATTTATATTTTGATACTGAAATGGATTAGAAATCAAATCTGTTTTACAGCAAGAGGCTTGCGTGGCGATTTTGAAAAAAAAAATAATTGCTTATACAAGACGGTTATAACCTTAATTTTAATCTCTATGACTTGTTATTAAGGTTACGTTACATTTGCTACAGATGTAACCAGCCCTTCCCTCGATACAAATTTACATTTATTTACAAATCGAGTACAGAATGTTCAAACAGTGCCGTGAATGTTAACGTTCTGTTTGTTGTTCGTAGATTGGAGCAAGTCTGAGCGGGGGCTTTACTTAAATATTAAAAAGAAACAGGTAAACTGTAGTTAAAACGTTGGGTATCGTGCTCGATGAGCTTGATCTTTATTTAGTGGCGTGCACAGGATGTTAAAACAGGGTAGATAGAAGAAAGAAATATATGACAAATATTTTTTTATAGAAAAGGGAGGCAAACGAGCAGGTGGCTCACGTGATGGTTAAGTGATTACCGCCGCTCATGAACACCTGCAAAACAGAGGCATGCAGATGCGTTGCCGGCCTTTGAGTGCCCCCCCCCCCAGAATTTTGAGGGAGGGGGGTGTGTGGGCTTCCGGTTACATGCACTCACCAGACGAAACGCAGAAGTTTGTTAAACTTCTGCTTCACGCTGGTATTCTGTGAGGTCGTGGTACTTCCCTGGTCGAGCCGGCCCATTCATGCAACAACAAAAGCTGATGCGTGGCTCTACCACTGTCAAAAGCTATATATCTATATATCATATATTATATAGCTATATATCATATATTTCTTCTTCAATAAAGTATGATTCGATTTATCACGGTTTTTTGTTCCTTTAGTTACCTCTTTTGTAAAAAATATGTATATTTTTATTTATTACATTTTTGCCTATGTGGAATGTACGCCACTGCTTATATTGTTAAAGATAAATTTGTACTTATTGTGGGGGGATAATCTCCGGAATTAAAGCTGAAATTCAAGATTCGCTATATCGGAGTGTGACAGCGAACGACAGTAGAAGTATTTCGCTGTGTTATAGCGAAGTAGTAGTTTAGAAAATGTTACTATAGTATTTTTATTTTACCCATTGATTGACATTAAGATTCTTATAAATATGCACAGTTACTAATTCGCGCGGCTTAAGTCTCGGGCGAAATGGAGTTGATAACTTTATAAATTTTTCATAAGAACGTTCAGTAAGAATTGAAGAAACTTATGCTAGGTTGGGCTTGGACATTATAAATGCTAAGTTTTGTGCGGATGCATAGATAAAGATATAAATAATTATTTTAAGGGAAACCCCTTCGGAAAAACCTAGTTGGCATAATAATGAGCATGCATAACAAATTGTAACATGGAATAAGCAGTCAAATAAAAAAAGGAGCTGAATGAAATGCATAATTTATATAACCTTAATTTAACAAATGGGTTACTTCCTATATCGAAAATTCTATCTGGTATTGTTGACAAAAACTCACGTTTAAGAGTCAACCAACCAGTGGTGTAGTATTCATATAGTAAGTATAGCTAAGCATCATTCACCCTCTTTTTTGAAAAACGCCGATGCACGTTTTTATTTATTTCTTATCAGAAACACGTTCCAGACTATTTCTGAATATTCCATAACATTCTAGAATATTCCAGAGTGTTCGAAAATATTGTAAAATGCTCTCGAATTATCTCAAATGGTCTGGACCATTTACTATATTTCTATAGGATGAAATTTTTAACCCTTATAGGTTTAAAAGCACCCTTTTCAGCTACTGAGTAAAAGAAATGATTACTTACCAATCACATTAGCAGCGTTGTACATTGCTGGTGTTCCTTTTATGATTTCTTCGTGTGAGTGAACTTCCGGTGTGCAACTCACTGAGGCAGATTGATCTGAACGAGAGTAGGACAGAGACGACCAAACGTGCCAGAGCTTCGACGTCACATTCCACATCCTCCCGGTGAAGTCTGCTTGCACCTGGAAGAGGAATAACCTTACTGATCTGAAGAGGATAACCTTGCGTGAATGATAGAAATAATAATATTAATAATAACGAGCTCAAATGCAGAAGGCGGGTGCTCCTCGACACCGCCCGCATCGTCCGCCGGATTCCCTCATTTTCGCACTAACCCTCGGCCGTCTGGTCTCCCCTGTCGAGGGCTTCCGTCTTGTTGGATCTTATATATTGATGTATCTAAATTTAAGTATTTATTATGTAGGTATATGTATTTATATTATTTTTCGTACTGTTTTTTATCTATTTATATATTTTTTTATTGACCAACGAGACGAGTATATAAATAAATAGTAATAAAGATTATTTATTTACTTTAAATATTACAACTAATTCTGATAAAAATTAGATTTAGAAGAGTGTTAGATATTATATCCAACTATAATAATTATTTGGATAACTAAAACCCGTCCTGGTTTCACACGGGCAGCATATATTTTACGTGTATGTGTGTCTATATTTTCTGTTATAGCTTCCTAAATTTTATACCTACACGAAAATTTATAGAATTTCAAGTTTTTTCCATCAAAAGTGACGACTTCATGGAAAATTTCACCTTTTTGTTTTAATTGGCGTATATATTTATGTATGAGGTTAATACTTCGCTTTTTTACTTTGAAAATTGCTAATTTCTATGAAACCTACATTCCATATATTACTTTTTGCATGCGGAATGGTGTAATGTAATTATTTAATGACAAATTTACAATAATGAATTTCCGAAAAGTAACGCCCGAGTCTATTAACTATTAACATAAAACCGTTTTAAACGTTATTTTACCAACTCTTAGTGGATGCTTACAATACAATAAGCATAAATGGGCAAAAGTTTATGTAGATGTAAGAAGGTAGGGTACACTACTGATGACGATTGTGAATGAATACGCCATATACGAATACCCTGCAGGTACATGAGAATTGGTAATTACCCACCACTAAGTGACCGAATAGGCGCAACGAAGACTTCCGCATACAGCGTAGCGTAGCGACATAGTTGCAAGGATCTTTTCTATCTTTCGATTATCTATCTACGATTACACATATCTTTGGCCTAGACATAAAAGAAAGCGAGACCTGTCACGTTGTTCCAAAATATTTCTTCGGTGAAATGTAGGTCGAACGGACTTAATTGTCTAGACCTCCGTCTACCTCCGAATTAGGAATAGCGTCAAGATACTTTTTATTTATCACGAAACAAAAACTGGCAACTAATAAAATGATTAAAATAAAAAATAAAAATTATAAAAAAATGGTGTACTAATAAATAAGTATCCTATAAAACGCAAATATACGCAGAATCTGTGTATAAGCCTTGTCACAGGAAGGCGTATGTACAAATAAAACAGACTTTGATAAATGACATTCAAGGCAATAAAGCAGGCTACTGACTCGAACGATAAAAGACAACCCAAAAACGTCATGTACATTTAATTTAAATATTTTATCTGACACATTACATTTTAGACAAATTTGTTACATCCCATCCCTTTCCAAAAGGATTCCGATGTACTGAATTTTAATAATTCCGAAGGATTATGCACTGTTATCCATTTATAAAGATAACAAGTGTGCTATTACACATTTTCATTTCTAAGAATATTCAATCTTAAAATATTATCACGTGCTTAAATATTGTTATTGAGGTTTGATTGAGCGAACATGTACTTGTTTGCTTATGTTATATGTTACTGGGATAATAACATAATTAATATGAAAGTTTATTAGTGTGTGTGAATTTTTATGCATTACCAATGCTGGAATAAGCACAGGTGTAATCAAATTTTAGCCCTCGGAACCCACATTTCACTGAATCTTATTTAGGATTACGTTACAGATGGTGATAAGTCGCCGTCTTTACTCAACCTATCCAACGTAAGTTACAGTTAAACTACAGAGTATATTTGATTTATGAGGAGTTAATGAATAAAACAACGTATACGAATAAGATTCGAAAAAACTCATAAGTACGGCCCCTTTTAGATTTCGATGTTTGACGACGTCCGTGGACGATTGGCGTACACATCGGTTTTTAAGGTATCGTCAGCACCGAGTCCGGGTCCAATTTTCGGAAGGTTTTATGTAGAAAACCACTTTTTCTGTATCGTCTCGGGTCTGGGTGTTTGTGGTGCGTTCATTGTTTCCGTTTCCATACCACAAATGCTTACTTACTACGCAAGCTACTTACTTTGGGATCAGAGCAATGTATTTGATACTGTCCCTATGTTTTTCGAATGTAGATGATAAACCCATCGATTTTGTTAACATTTGTGTTATCTTGTGAAAAAAAAAATATTCTATAAATAGAATAATGTTTTTTTTAATAGAATAATTTTTTTTTATAAATAGAATAATTTTTTTTTCAATAAACTAGAATGCACTACACTAACACTAAAGTGTTGCCAGAGCTTATTGAGCTATAAAATGTATTTACTTTATCTTCGTCGATGGTCCACTGGAGGTTGGGCGCTGGTAATCCAGTTGAGGTACAGTTCAACATCACACGACCAGGGGACACTGCTTCGTTAGTCTTATATTCTAATTTAGCGTCACTCGGTGGAACTGAAATCAAGATATTTTTCTTCCTTTCATATCATAGGAAATACAAAATTTAAATAATATGTTATGTATAATGTATATGTTAAATAATAATATTAATTATTCACGATAGCCGAGTGGTTGGGTGGTCGGAATTGCGAGTCAATAGACCCGAGTTCGATCTCCAGTTGGTAGGCTCGTACCAATGGGTTTTTCAAAAACTTATGTACGAATATCGTTGGCTTGGACATAAAGACGGCGACGGGCTCACCACCTGTCACGTTGTCCCGAAAATATCTTCGGTTGAAGGTGTGTCGAAGGGACTTAATTGTTTAGACTCGACCTCTGTCTACCCCTGTATTGGGAATTGCGTGAAGATATTTATTTATTTACAATAAATAATAATATGTTATAAACTAATAGGTACATAAATTCCAAAGATGGTACTTCTAGATATCTTGGAATCTTCTTTTTATCATAGGAACGCTTCATCACACGCTCACATCCGGGACTCTACTGGCGCTGACAACCTTGCTCAAGCTACCTCTTCTTCGGTGTAATAGATTTTCCTGTCACTCCCATTAGCCTAATTAGCGCCAGAAAACGGACTCTATTGGGTTTAGAGAACTTTATTCTCATAAGGACATTGTGTCGTTCATATACATGAGATTACAATATGAAAAAAAGTAGGAACTAGAGTAGGAGCATGCAAACAAAATTACTTATAATACAATTGTAAGGGTTTTTTTTACTGAGAGTGCTTATGTTTTATAGAATATACATATTAAACTTAAAATCAATGTATCAATATATTAATATATTCAATATATCAATAAAATAATCATTACGAATTAAAATCAATAGTTTGTAATGCATAATACAACTTGAGTTTCTTTTTAAATAAATTTACATTTGTATATTGCTTAATTTCGTCGTAATTGAATAATTGTTTGTTTTGAAACAACATACTATTAATAAATAGTATGTTGTTTTAAAACAAATATACTATTAATAGTATTCGAAATTATTTTTTTTATTAGTAAGCATGTATTGAAATTATGTATTTGTTTTATATTGTGTAGTTTAGTTTTCTTGTATGTAATTCAGTAGAAGTAAAATGCTTGTAATGGTATAGTTTTTTATTTGTTTTGTTTTGTGTTCGCTGTAGATGTTCAAGGTTGGTTTTAGCAGCTGATCCCCAAACCTCAATTAAATAATCTAAATGAGGCTTAAGAGAATTATATACAGTACTTCTTACTCTAAAAGGTATACAATTTCCTATTTTGCGTATTACTCCATTGAATGACATTAGTTTTGATCTTACATGTTCTATGTGTGGTTTCCATGATAATTTGTCATCTAATATTAGGCCTAAGTATTTTTCATGGTTAGATTTATTAATTACTTCATTGTTAATTGTAAGCGACGTTTTAAAAACAATTTTTTTTTTATTTTTGGCGGCAAATATCATGTAAGATGTTTTTGTGGCGTTTATCGTTAATAGGTTATGTAGAAACCACTCATTAAGCAAGTTAAGATCAGTTTGTGTTTGGTTAATAATATTAGTTATGGAGTGTCCGAAATAGAAAAGACAGGTGTCGTCTGCGTACATGGTTAAATGTCCTCTTAGCCTTATTTGATTGATACTGTTTACGTTAATTAAAAACTGCAAAGGCCCCAAAATCGAGTCCTGCGGAATGCCGTAAGATATGAGACTAGGAGTACTTTCGGATTTTCCTATTCTTACAATTTGGTACCTATTTTGTAAGTACGAAGATAATATTTTGTGAGCTTGTCCAGAGATGCCTATATCATTAATTTTTTTAAAAGCTTTACATGGCTAACCGTATCAAAAGCTTTTTTCAGCTCAATGAAAGTTCCTAGGCATATGTGTTTTTGATCAATGTTTGTTTTTAATTTCGTTACCAAGTCAATGACAGCAGAAAGTGTTAAAATATTTTTTTCAGACAAATATTCATTGAGTCGTGTGTATATTATTCTTTCAAAGATTTTAGAAATTACAGGGAGAACGAACTCTATTACCTTGTGTAATCGCAATACCCAAATCCTATTACACCGCAACTTTACCTTCCAAGAGATGAGAAAAGCGGTGCATGAAAACGACATAAACTCTACCATCACAGTCCTCCAACACACGCGCCTTAGAAGCGAGTAGACCAAACCCACTAGGAGCTGCCATCTCGAGTCGGTCAGCCCCACAAAGTTAGGCCAGCCATATATGTTCCTCTTGTTCCGTAGTTGGCGTTCAAGAAATGATTACTAAGCTACATTGCTACGACTAGGTTGTTATTCATTCAGGGTGAGTCATGGGTACCGACAGGTGGTTGAACGGGTTTGTAGATTAAAATTTAATTAAATGTAACTTTATTGTACAGCGCACATAAAATCACAGAAAGAAAATAAAGAGAGACAACAGTTCAATGGGCAGCCTTATCACTAAAAGTGATCTCTTCCAGGCAAGCATTGGATAAACAGGAACTAGAGTATAATTAGAAGGTGTAGATATAACTATGACAATACATTTTTATGTAGCAAATCTGGGGAGGAAGCGGGGAAGAGAAGGCCCCTATGTTCTGCAGTGGACTTTTATAAGGCATTAAGTTAGTCTTTAAATGCATAATGAGAGTTATGATGTACCGCACGGACGCTTTTATCCTAACGCATTTGCCAATGTTGGAATAAAAAGAGGTCGAGGTTTAGTCCTTTTTGGACCCGCTCTTCACCGCAGCTAATTTTGGGACAACGTGACATTTGGTGAGCCTATTGTAGTACAGGGTGGGCCAAGAATTCGTTATCATTTAAATGTAACTTACCGCGCAAACTATGTTTAGCTTTAGGATAGATAAATTAGGATTATCCCGCACATAATTACGCCGTATTAGATTTGAAATTACATCCATATAAGACCCAGCTAGTTCAAGAACTAAACCCTAATGATTTAAATTTGCGTAAGTCATATGCCGAAACAATGTTAACTCGTTTCAGTAATTTTCACAACATCTTATTTCCTGACGAAGCCCATTTCCACTTAAATGGACATGTAAACAAACAGAATTGCAGGTATTGGAGCAGCGAAAATCCTAAAGCTAAACATGAGAGGCCACTTCACTCTCCTAAGGTAACTGTATGGGCTGCAATTTCAGCAAAAGGAATCATCGGACCTTACTTTTTTGAAGATTCTCGAGGCCGTTCAGTTACTGTTAATTCTGCCGAGTATGTGAAAATGTTACGGGAGTTCTTAGCACCGATGTTACTGGAATTTGCTGGCTATAATCGTAACACATGGTTTCAACAAGATGGAGCCACGTGTCACACATCGAACGAGTTCTTGCCGGTGGTCAAAGACATGTTTCCGGAAAAGCTGATATCCAGACGGGGTGACATCCCATGGCCACCCAGAAGTCCAGATCTATCCCCAGCAGACTTCTTTTTATGGGGTTATTTAAAGAGTCGTGTCTACATTGATAAACCGAATACA
Source organism: Sericinus montela (assembly GCA_029286605.1). NCBI lineage: Eukaryota > Metazoa > Arthropoda > Insecta > Lepidoptera > Papilionidae > Sericinus > Sericinus montela. Next base: position 1,255,765 of record JAGSMR010000065.1, on the reverse strand, counting down.
CTGCGTCAACTTAAAGAAAAAATCATCGAAGAGATGTCGGCGATCTCGTGGTCTCTGTGCAGAAGAGTATTCGAAAACTTCAGGACTCGCTTAGATGAGTGCAAAAACCGAAACGGTGGTCATTTAGACGAAATAATTAAAGAAAAATAAATTACAATTAGCTTTCTCGTAAATAAACGATTTCGAAAATATGTTAAATGGGTTTTTATACGATTTTTTCAAATGTTAACTAATTCATGGCCCACCCTGTATTAATATCCAGGCCACGGGACGATATACTTACATAGATAAATATTTATGTAAACATAACCGTCCATGACTCGAGTACAAACATTCATATTCATCACACAAATGTTTGTCCCTAGTGGAATTTGAACACGCAACCCTTCGCTTCGAAGACCCTGTCACAACAGACTAGGTTAACGGGGCGACAGGTAGTCATTTTATTAGAATAGCCTATTATTTATTAAAATAGACACGTACCTACAGTCTTCACAATGTAATCCTTTTTTCCAATCATAAAAGTTGGCCTCTCTCCTGACACTTCACATGTAAATGTAAAGTCGATATTTGGAGGTTTATAAGGCTCTACAGTTAGAACGCATCTTCCTTGACGGCCTTTAATGGCGATGAAGGAGCAGTCGATACTCATAACGTTATCTGGTGTTGTAAAAACTTCAGATCTAGATTCGCCATGAATCTGTTAAACAAAAAAATAATATATACATTCATGCCGTTTCCATTACCGGGGTAGTCAGAGGTCCAGACAGTTAAGTCGTTTCGACCCACTGAAGACAAGTTTTGGGACAACGTGATAGGTGGTGAGCCTGTCGCTGTCCTTATGTCCAAACCAATGATATAAATCCTACATCAGTTTAAAAAAAGTCACGATAGCCGAGTGGTTGGGTCATCGGGATTTCGAGTCGAGAGCTCGTACCAATGGGTTTTTAAAAAAACTTATGTACGAATTATATCGTTGGCTTGGACATAAAAAAGGCGACGGGCTCACCACCTGTCACGTTGTCCCAAAAATATCTTCGGTGGAAGCTGGGTCGAAGGGACTTAATTGTCTAGTCTAGACCTCTGTCTACCCCTGTATTGAGAATTGCGTGAAGATATTCATTTATTTATTTCCACGTTCTTCGGTGCGAACTGCGTTAAAATGTTTTACCTCGGGCCGGTAGATCATGAACTGCTGGCCGTTGTTCTGCAACCGCACTGACTGCAGCGTGTCATTCGGCAGGGTCTGCCACGAGCAGGACACCTCCCAGCCGAGCTCCGGCTTCCAGACGCTCGTTATGTTCAAATCGATCGCTGTTGATGCCGCTTCTGTAACTAAATTCGTATCACGATTTATCTAAGTCATGATAGCCGAGTTGTAGGGGGTCGAGTCTAGAGACCCGAGTTCGATCCCCAGGTTGTGAACCATAGTTTTTTTTGAAAAGCTTTGTACGATTTATATCTTACCACCATGACGTGTAGTCACAAAAAATTAAGGATGGGACGAAGGGACTTAATTGTCTAGACCTCTATGTATACCAGTATTGGAAATGATGTGAAGATATTTTTTGTATTAAAGTTCATTGTTCATCAATTTTAATGCAAAGCAGTTTCACGAAGTGACAACAATCGCAAGTATTATTATTTTTTTATTTTCACGCTTTTCTCAATAGGAGCTAGATAGAGGTCGAGGCTATTTAGTCCTTTTTCTCAACCCAATTTTCACCGGAATTTATTTGGTACATGACAAGTGGTGACCCTATCGTGTTAATGTCCAAGCCAACGATGCCGTCTACTCACAAAGATAAATATTAAATGAACATTAAGTTAATATCAAAATTTTCGTTTTTTAATCCAATTCAAACCCGCGACTTCAGCCATGCCGTACCATGGCAACGTGCCACGCCCTGCACTCCCGCCCGTGTCAATTAAATATATAAAATTGTTCATTAATTTAATAACAAAACGTCTAGCCAGCATGAATTACATTCAATATTGAGATTGATTACAATATTTAATCAGTAATGATTGTTTATTACATACTTTCAAATATGTCATGTAATTTTACAGCGTTAATTTTACCGCATTTCTCATTAAATTATGCGCACAGCACCTTTATGTTTATTCAATACTGTAACAGAATACCATTATTTAACAATGTTTTGGGTAAAATTAGATTAATTAACAGGGAGTGTTTAATTTTGTTACATTTTCACTGCATTGTGATATTCTCAGCGTGACCCCACCCTTATTAAGCGGTGTTCATACCTTCGCATTTACATAATTAATTGTTTAATCCACTCATGGCCACACGAAGCAATTTACTTATGTAAATAAAGCAATAAAATACGGTAAACAACGACTGCATTGCGTCTGCTTAGTTCCAAAACAGTTTTTAAAGGAATTCCTGCTTAAATATGTAGTGTGAACAACATAAACTCAATTGAATCACGATTCTCGTGAATAATTTAAAAGTATTTGTTAATTATAGAGCAAAGACAGTTGAGCAAAGTAATTGAACGATTGTTTGTTACGTTATGACATAGGTGCACTAGAGTAAAGTATGTTTCCAGAGACTTAAATTTATGGCTCACTAGCTGCCCCCCGCGTTTTGCCCGCAGTTTAACACTTAACGCGGAACCCTAACTATGTTTCTAAAATAACTGTTGCCCATGTTTCTACTTATAACATTAGCTACCTATTAGTGCAAGTCCTGTTAATATCGGTCCAGCCGTTTCAGAAATTAGCCGGAACAAATAGATAGACAGACAGACAAAAATTGTAAAAAAATATTTTGGTGTATGTTTGGTGTGTACCGTATATATTCTTATACATGTAGTAAAAAACGGTTACTTCAATATTACAAACGGACACTCCAATTTTATTTATATGTATAGATGTAAATTACTTCTAATTTCTGTGATGGTCAGTGGTTTCGCCCTTTTAAAATGGAAAAGGTATAATAGTATATTCAGAGTGATCCTCTGTCCATCTCAGTATTGGGAATATGCGTCAAAACTATAGCTCATAGGCTAGCTCTCATTCTAGCTTGACGAGCTAGCTCGTAGAGACTGGCTATATTTTTGTGCAGAAGAATATGATTGATTTAACCCTTAACACCGGATAAAACCGCTACATAGCTTATAAGCACAAACTGTGTCATGGTTTGTGTTTATGAGCTACTGTGCAGTCTACTCTTTTATTAATATTTGCATATTTTGCAGTTCTGCAGGTTAGTATCATATTAGAAAGAAAGAAAGAAAGAAAGGTTTATTCTCCAAAGTGACGCCATCAGAGATAACATAAAAAAAAACACATAATTTACAAATAACACTTGGCTTTACAATACAAATTACAACATACTACATATTAAATACTAAACAATACCTATACTCGTATGTGTCAAGGCATCATATGGGAACTGGAGCACACTCAGCATAATGCCATGAAATTTTTTTTTTCAATGGCGCTGATTTTCAGTGTGTCCAACGTATTATTGGCGGCAAGCGGATTGGCGATCGCAGTAACAGATATCTCGCACTATGTATATTGTAACTACGATAAATATTACATACGAAATATTTTCGCTTATTAAGATTAGCGCAATGTTATTTTAATTTCTGTGTACTTCCATTATTTTTTAGGTTTGTTTTGTATTCATTGTGGTTAGACCGTGTATAAACGGGTTTCTTTCTTTCTATATAACTAAGCAGATAGCGTCTGTGGTATGGCGCGGCGATTGCGGCGTATCCTTCTCTCGGAAAAGGCCCATGTCCTGTAGTGGACTTTTAAAGATATGTAAGTAAACAAGTATGTAATATAATTCTAGTTTATAACATAGATACATACATAACGGGCTGTATTAGTTTTCTGGACTGATAGGCCTCTCCGTGGGAGCGTTTTCTATCAGCATGCTCGGCAAGCAGATCGCAATTCGTGAAATCTTGTGTCGTGTCTAATATGCATGATTTCTCGAATTCGGTCTGCTTATTTTGGTTTGATATTTTTTCGAGATATTCACCCTGCCATCTGTCGGTAGGCACTGACATTGTCAAGACTTTTCTCGCAGTCGCCTCTTACGAGACTCATGAGAAGGAAGATGAAGGCATATTTTTAAGCCGAAACACTTAAAAAACACAAATCATCACGCAAATCCCAATACAGGGGTAGACAGAGGTCTAGTCTAGACAATTAAGTCCCTTTCCCCGAAACACGACGGCCACTTTTACATCTACTAATCAATAATGCAACTTGCAGCCATATTTAATTCTAAGAAAATGTACAGTGAAAAGGTGACGTTTCACAAAAGAAGTTTAAAATTAACTTCAATGAAAATTTTTATTGCGGAAAAATTCAACCTCAAAATAAAGCGGTGAAAAGGCAGATGAATTTAATTTTTTAAATTAGACAACAAATATTTGTGAGGGGAACGCGCTGTCATATCTCATTTAAGTTTACTGTTACTTAACTACTTCAATTTGATCGCTTTAATAAGTCCCTCTCGGTGCATTCAATTGTTTAGGTTCACAATAAATACGCGCGTCAGTTCGCTCATTACTATGATAATAATAAAGCACATTCGTTTGCATCGTTAAGTGACTAAATCATTTCAAATGTGTACAGAGAATACCATTAAATGTTTTATTATTCTCTTTTGTTACTTCATTTAAAAAGAAGAAGAAAAAAAAATAAAGATTTTACAATCTGATTACTAATATATATTGGATAAAAAATTTTTTTGTTAGCAGAAAGCATAGTGACCAATATCCTTAAGTGAACCGTATCTCATAGACCGTAATTTTACCCGGCGCCCTATATCTTTCGAATCGGAACAAATAAGTAGTTTGAGTGGTGGTAGAATTCTTCAGTGCCTAGTCCCTGACTCAGTATTACACCCATACGCATTTCTGTCGCCAAAAGACAGTGTAACAAATGTTGGGAACAGGATTAAAAACTATAAACGTTAGCTATTCACACCATCGGGGGTGACACCATAATTATCTTGCATCTGAAATTTTCATCTTTTGGAATCATATTCAGGAGTCCAGGAGAGTGATGACTAAGACGAATCGTAGGCAAAGATGTTAATAGGTGTTAAACCATTCTCATAGGACTGGTTGACTTAAAACTATAATGATACAAAATTATTTTTTCTATGATATTCATTGTTTAACTTTGGTTCAATATGTATCTACTTTACAAATAATATTAAATGTTGTTAAACTATGTTGAAAATATATAAAGAAATAATTATTTAAAGGTCTTCTTTATATCTTCAGGCAATTTCCCATACTGGGGTTGGTAGAGGTCTAAAGAAAGAAATCTTTTCGACTACTCTTCTTATTTGGAACAACGTAACAGGTAGTGAGTCTATTGCCGTCTTAATAACCGAAGCTAATGGTATAGTATATTTTTACATACATATTAGATAGATAAACATTTATGAATATATATAAACGTCCATGACTCGAGTACAAATATTCACATTCATCACATAAACATTTGCCCCGAGTGGGATTCGAACCAGTCACCCTTAGTTTCGAAAGCAGTCACTACAAACTCGGCTTAAGATCTATATTAATAATTATAGATTACAGATTACACATTTAATTTAAGAAGGTATAGCTTTGATTGAATATTAACAGTGATGAAAATAAAGTGGCTTTGTTATAGGCATTGCGTTTGACGTCGCTTAAGACTTAAGAGGATGGTTAATATGCTCAATTGGTCGGTCGTGCGCGCCTTAATACTTTAATGTACCATATTTAGGACGTCGCCTGTTGTGATACTGGAGATCAAGTGAGGGACGGAAGAAATATGACTACGAAATTACTATGCTGACACGTGATTGTTGCTTTTTATTCGACACGTATTATTTTGTCTATATAAATAAAATATTCGAACTGTATTAAGCCATTAACTTATATAAATTTTCTAGAATTTTCGAGTTATATCATTTTTTTAATTTGTGAATTGATGCCGGAACTTCCTTATTCACACGATGAGGTGTTCCTGTACATATACGAACTGACAAAATGTTAACATCCTATTTTTAGTGGTTTATAGGGTCTTGAAAATTTGACATAGCGGTATATTTTATTCATGTTTGTTAGTTTTTTTACATCTTCACGCAATTTCCCTATACTGTAGCACGCAGAGATCTAAACAATGAAGTCCTTTCAGCCCACTTTTCACCTAGCACTAAGCTCACGTGATGGTAAGTGATTACTGCCGCCCATGAACACCTGCAATACCAGAGGAATAGCAGATGCGTTGCCTGCCTTTGAGAAAGGTATAGGCTCTTTTCTTGCTCGTATTTGTCTGTAAAAACCGCTGACGGCAGCACATTCCATAAAGTACAAGTGCGTGGCAGAAAATTCCGCGAAAAACGCACTGTGGTGGAATGCCAAGCATACAGGTGGTGTTGATGGAATTTTTGACTATGCAGTAAGGTTCGATGGTGAAATTCAGCGACTGGGATTAATCCGAGCAATTCCTCAGAGCACTCCCCGTAGTATATCTTGTAAAAAATGCAAAGAGTTGCAACGTCTCTTCGCAAAGCCAGGGGATATAGCCGATCAGATAGAATATGGTCATCGACGATTCGAGCCGCTCTTCGTTGGATACGGTCAAATGAAAGGAGCTGACACTGGGGTGCCCCCGCCCAGAGACGAGAATAGTACTCCATGTGCTGCCGAACCCACGCCTTATAAAGTTGTAAGCGGTGGGCCGGTATGATGTAATATCGTGCTCTAATGGGGACGCCAAGCTTTTTAGAGGCCGATTTGGCCTTTCCTTCCAAGTGACCGCGAAACTGAACGTTGTTCGATATGTAGACGCCAAGGATTCCGATACTGGCTGAGGCAACTAGGGGAGTGCTCTCAAAACGAGGTGATACGACGAAGGGTCTGTTTTTAAGGAAGGTGGGTGCTTGACTGAGCGGTTCTGGACTTGGCTTCGCCGCAGACCACATTTCGGACGCGGAGGGCAGAAAGAGTGGTGCCTCGCAATATCGACACTCCTCTCTCCCCACGGTCCCACTTCAGCTGCATCAGCGGTGCGACCCCCGCCAGTCTCGCGGTGGACAGGGAGCTTCGCGAAACGTTATATCGAAACTCCTCTTCCACCGCGACCCCACCTCGGTTGTGGAGAGCATGAAGAGCGGTGCGAAGGCAACAATGCAAACACTTCTTCCGCAGCCCACCAACACACATCAGAAGTGGGCTCATCAAGCCCACTTGGAGCGGCAACCTTGGACCGTCCGTAACCCCGCTGAGTTAGGCCGGCTTAGTGGGTGCTTGGTTCACCGTGGGTTTCCAAGCCACGGTTACAAAGCCCCACCGCCACGACTAGGCGGGAACACGTTCGGGGGGTCGTCTTAGAGTTTAAGCCAACGGTACATTTTTAGATAGATAAATATTTATATGTATATATAAATGTCCAAAACAACAAGCACAAATTACCATAATCAACATACAAAGGTTTACCCTTATCGGTACTCGAACCCGCAACCCTTTCGAAGGCAGGGCCACTACCAACTAAGCTATCGGGTCATCTATTACTTAATTTGTATATAAGTCACATAAAAATGGCTAATAATTTCTCCTCTTTTCTTTTAGGACTGTCGAAAATGGACAAAAACTCCTTTTTGTTTTCTATTTAAAGTAAACTTACAGGATAATTTAAGAAAAGCCTTAAAAAGTTGTCTGTTCTTTATAGTCTCTTTATTCCCAAAGGAGATCTGCTTATTTTATTAAGCTAAATGCCCTCTTTAAAACAATAACTGAAATTATTGCGTCCCTTTATGGAGGTACCACTTGAGACATTAAGTAATTGCTCCCAATTGAGAATAATTAAAACAACATCTGCAAGAATCTATTTCGCTGTGAGAAAAATATGCACGGCTAGTGAAGGTTAACTCGAGCTTTAATATCCGGAGGACGGGGTTCTAATAAAGTGATCGTTAAACGACGAATAAAAGGAGATTTATACTTTTTTCAATTTTATTATCAAAGAATATTAGCTTTATTGTATTCATAATGTTGCAGATTTATTCAGTGCTTCTTCCGATAGCTTATCAGAGAGCATTTTTATTACGATGTTGGTTTACTAACTCTGCCCGTAGTATTTTTATATCTTACTGTATTTAATAATACTGTAGGATATATAAATATTTAATAATACAGTAAGATATAAAAATACAGGTTGTATTGTCTACAACGTTACGAAAATTTGCGTTGATGCAACTTTTTTTAATCGATTCAGTCCTTTTGGCAGACATTTCACAGGAGGACTTACATACAAGAGTAGAATATTTAAATTATTTTTATTATTATATTATTGTTATATTCGAAGTAAAAAGATTTTTGTATCTTCACACATTTTCCGGTTTTTGGTGTAGTTAGAGATAACTCTACAAACTTAATCCTTTCGACCCACTTTTCATCGAAGCTTATTTGGGGCAACGTGGTACGAATAGGTGGTGCGAATGCTTACTACCTGCAATGTTGGTGATAGGTGGCGCCACCTTTATATCGAAGCCAAGTCGAACATAAGTTTCCAAAATACTCATTGCTTCTCTTCCTTCTGAAAATCGAACTTTAAATATTTCTATATTATAGCTGTAAACTTACTTAACACTTTGTCTATTGTAGAACATATGTTTTCCAGTTATAATAATTACGCTCGACAATCGGATTGGCGATTGCAGTACCAGACACCATCTACCTAAGGCGTTGCGTTTCGATAGGCTATTTACACAGATCCCTCGGGAGTTATTGCCAATTTCTAGACTTTTCCTTTTTACAAAATAATATTTTGAATGCTGCCAAAGAAATGAAAAGTTTTAATTTGATAACGTATAATAACAACAGTAAGTAAAAAGGAATATGTTAATGCCATTCCCAATAGTGGGGTAAACAGAGGTCTACACAATTAACTCATTTCGACCCACCTTTGTCTAAGCCAACGATATAAATCTTACATAAGTTTTAGACAATAACCTGTGAAAAAAAACCTGTGAATAGCACTCGGGTCTCTTGACTCGAATTCCGATTACCCAACCACTTGGCTGTCGTGACTGTAAGTATGAAACGAAATACACTGAAACGTAGGTATGAAAGTGAATATTTTCTTTAATATCTTTATTGGAACAGGATATACGTGTACCAGCCACATCGATCGTGGCCATAAAATGTCAAGTAAAGGGGCAACATGAATAATACGAGTAAGTAGAGTCTACTCGCATCTGTAAGATACTTGTTCATGAATCATGGTTATAAATAAATACCAAATAAATAAATAAAATAAATAAATAAAATAAATACATAAATATAAATATCTTCACGCAATTCCCAATACAGGGGTAGACAGAGGTCTAGTCTAGACAATTAAGTCTCTTGAAACCACCTTCCATCGTCGCCGTTTTTTCTCCAAGCCAACGATATAATTCCTACATAAGTTTTTAACAAACCCCTTTGGTACGAGTCTGTCACCGTGGGATCGAATTAGGGTCTCATGACCCGAAATTACGACCACTCGGCTATCGTGACTGATGCTAAATAAATAATTAAAAAATAGTAAATAATAATAAATTATAAATAATCTTCGCACCTATTCTCGATACTGTGGTAGACATAGGTCTAGACAGCTCCGAGATTTTGACTTACTCTTCACTGAATCCTAAATGGAACTACGTGACAGGTCGTGAACCTATCGCCGTCCTATTGTCCAAGGCAACGGTGCATTATACTTACATAGATATACATACACGAATACATGCAAATAAACTTCTATAAATTAAGTACAAACATTTATATTTAACACAGAAGTGTTAAGTTCTTGCGGGATTATCTATATATCGCCTAACGGGAATATCTATATATAAAGTGATACAGGATATTTACCATAATCGAATGGTGAAGAAAATATATAGCGCGAAAGTTTACATCAAAAGGTATTGAGGTAGGCCAAGACTAATTTATGAAGACCATTTTAGCAAATTGCTCGAATAGGGGAGGGTCAAGAGTACTCGGATACCTATGCATGCGTGTAAGTAGAAAGGATGAATTTGAAACAAGCAAAGGAGACAGCTTTGACGCCTAAGGATCGTAACACTTGGCGATCTGTTCTCTCTGGTTATCCCATTAGGGATTGTGCGTGAAGATAAATAAGTAAGTACTGTCCTGAAGTGGCTGTTCTTTATTTCAAGTTATTTTTATGGGATTATGGTGAAAACCAAGCATTCCGTCATTATTTAAAAATAAGAAGGTATTGTAATGTAATACTCGCCAATACTGCAAAAACTTCGCTAGGTATTATTAGCCTATCGTCGGTAGGTATAGCAGGCTCGTACCAATGGGGTTTTTCTAAAAAAAAACTTCTGTACGATTTATATCGTTGGCTTGGACATTACGGCGACGGGCTCACCGCTTGTCACGTTGTCCCAAAAATGTCTTCGGTAGAAGTACTTAGTTGTCTAAACCTCTGTCTTCCCCTATATTGGGAATGACGTGAAGATATTTATGTATGTATATTACTAATTGAAAACTATTCTAGAAAAATATACCTAAAAATAACCTCAACCACACAATAGTCAGAAGAGTCACTTTACATCCCGGTACGGAGGCCATCACAAAACAATTGTCACAGTCGATAGTCAAAATGAATGAAAACACAACACACAATCACAACAATCAACAGAGCGTTGTATACGTCCAATTTTAGTCGTAGTTCAAAGCGTACTGTGTTTTAAAAAGGCGCGCGCGCCGTTTCAATGAATGGAGCAGTGTCGACCCGCACGACCAATTGAAGTGCGAAATTTTTTTATAAATAAATAAAATAAATATCTTAGTAAACAGAGGTCTAGTCTGGACAATTAAGTCCCTTCGACCAACCTTTCACCGGAGATATTTTCGGGACAACGCTCACCACCTGTCGGTGAGCCCGTCGCCGTCTTTTATCCAAGCCAACGATTTAATTCGTACATTTGTTTTTGAAAAACCCATTGGTACGAGCTTGATGGCGATCGATCCCCATATGGCGATCGAACTCGGCTCTTTCGACTTGAAATTCCGACCACCCAATCACACGGCTATGGTGACAATAATATAATATATTCTTTTTAATTATAATGAAAAAGGTTATTATACATCTAATAGATGTAAACTGTTGCTCTGAAGCCTTATTTGTTTATTTATTTACGGTGCAATTATTGAAAACTATTAAAAATGTAATAAACTGAATATGGGAGAATCGAAAGCACTAAACTGTTTAGACCTTTAGCTACCTCTGTATTAGAAAATGCGTGAAGATAAAATGCACTATGAATTTTATAATAACACATACTTAGTTAAGTACAAAATCATATCCATTGCTCTGATGCCAAAGTAACTAGCTAAATCACCTGTGTTATGGAATCAGAAACAACGAAGGTACCATAACAACCCAAAAAAGAGACAATATAGAAATAATGGTTTTTCTACATTTAAACTTCCAGACGATCTAATAGTCTCAAGTCGTGGATGTTAAAATATCTATATACGACGTGCGACAGGCTTACCAGTTGTCATGTTGTCCCAAAAACCTTAAACTTACACTGGATGTAAGGTGGGCCGGAAGTATTGAATTGTCTTCTGTCTATACCACTATCGGGAAATTCATGAAGATAAAAAACACAATGTGCTAAAAAAGATAATCGGAATGTAACTTAGCACAACATCTTATAAAATTGTTATAAATGTTATCATCATAACCTTCATACACATACATTAACTTATAGTGTATTTTTTAGTGAAATGGAAATTTTCTTTTAATATTTTGTCAAATTAAACTTTAATTTTGTCCTCGATTTAAAGAAAAACTCACAGTTCAAAAAACAAAAGTTCAATACTTTTTATAAACACTGTTTAACTCATGCGTGAGATTGAATTTAATATGTTTCTGGAATTATAAACAATACTAATGTTTTCATTAATATATCATATTTATATATTATAGCCACGATAGCCGAGTTGTTGGGTGGTCGGAATTTCGAGTCGAGAGACCCGAGTTCGATCCCCAGGTGGCAGTACCAATAAGTTTTTAAAAAACTTATGTACGAATTTCATCGTTGGCTTGGACATAAAGGCGGTGACGGGCTCACCACCTGTCACGTTGTCCCGAAAATATCTTCGGTGGAAGGTGGGTCAAAGGGACTTAATTGTCTAGACTTGACCTCTGTCTACCCCTGTATTGGTAAATGCGTGAAGATATATATTTATTTATTTATAATATATCATGAAAACCAAGATGGAATTCATATAATTTTTCCTTTGGTGTTATGTGCAAGAATTTTACCGGAAAATGCTACGAATTCAAACAATTTCAAATACTGAATTAATTCATGAAATGCACCCCCGTGAATTACTTTTAGAGGTGTGTAGTTGCAGCACACTAGTGTTTAAATTTTATCAATATTTCTGAATAAAATATTACCGGAAATATGGTAATAAATCAAGAAGTAGGAATTTCAATTTTCACGGATACAAATTTTATGAAAACCCATTACAAAGTTAGTGTAAGTGGTCTCACATAAATTTCTAGTTTCACTGATATGCGAATAGTTTGACCTATTTCAGTCCAATTACAAGAAAGTTACCTGGATTTTAAATAAATTTGGGTTGTATGATATATTAAATATAACGATACAAGACTTCTTTATAAAAACAAATTAAGACATTCGAAGAAATCTTGTTATGTTTCATTAAATTTTTTTTAAATTAAAAAAATCTTATTTTATTTTCCATTTCAGTCTGTGGACTGTGATTAGACATTTGTGTTTTATTATTGTGGCGGATGATATGCTGCAGGAAAAGAGTAGCTACCGGCCAGGTCGGGTGAACGTCACCTGGGAAGGACGTCTCCTCCACCAGTGTGCGCTATCGGTAATCGTATATATGCATGTAATCGTGCGAACTTCGATAGCGCGATGTAGGACGTCAATGTGTTTCCTGAATCCGCCACTAGCGAGCTACCAATGTGGAGACATAGATGTCGCCACATCACTCCCCTACTGAGACTGGAGGTTGGAAGTGCGGAGAGCTTGACGTTGAGCAATCTGGCGTTGCGGTGAGAGGCTGTGACCAGATCTACGGTGAGTCGTGATGTATGGTCACAATGCCGAGGCCGCAGTTACAGCCTGAGGAGAAGGGGGCCCGCCGTTGATGATCCTCAGTGGCTAACAGGACTAGGAAGCACGCGTTGCTGTGCTGTGACTGCGTTGATGACGTCGATGTTGTTGGAGAAGCTCGCTGCGTTGTTCTTCAGTGGTCACCGTCGGTTGGCGGTGAGATCACGTCGGGGTCACCAGTGTGGCGGATGATATGCCGCAGGAAAAGGGTAGCTACCTGCCAGGTCGGGTGATCGTGACCTGGGGAGGACGTCTCCTCCACAGTGTGCGTATCGGTAATCGTATATATGCTAGTAATTGTGCGAACTTCGATAGCGCGATGTAGGATGTCGATGTGTTTCCTGAATCCGCCACTAGCGAGCTTCTTATGTGGGGAAATAGATGTCGCCACATCACTCCCCTGCTGAGACTGGAGGTCGGAAGTGCGGAGAGCTTGACGTTAAGCATGGCGATGCGGTGAGCGGCTTTGACCAGATCTACGATGAGTCGAGATGTATGGCCACAGTGCCGATGCCGCAGTGTCGACCTGAGGAGAAGGGGGCCCGTCGTTGATGATCCTCAGTGGCTAACAGGACTAGGAAGCACGCGTTGTGCCGACAGTGCTGTGACTGCGTTGATGACGTCGACAATGTTGTTGGAGAGGCTCGCTGCGTTGTTCTACTGTGGTCACCGTCGGTTGGCGGTGAGATCACGTCGGGCTCACCAGTGTAGCGGATGATGTGCTGCAGGAAAAGGGTAAAGGAAGCTACCTGCCAGGGCGGGTAATCGTGACCTGGGGAGGACGTCTCCTCCACAGTGTGCGCTATCGGTAATCGTGCGAGTATATATGCTAGTATTATTTGTATATGTTATGCTATGCTAGTAGTATTATTGAGTATATATGCTAGTAATTGTGCGAACTTCGATAGCGCGATGTAGGATGTCGATGTGTTTCCTGAATCCGCCACTAGCGAGCTTCTTATGTGGGGACATTATTATTAGTACAAATGGAATTGCATGGTGATAATTATATACATTTACATTTTAATTTTGTACTTGTATTTTCTTTTTTCGTAAACTCAGACTAAAGTAAGTAGTAGTTAGACTAAAGTAGTACTAAAGTAAGTAAGCAAATCAAATGCTCATGGTTCTAACCAAATCATAATTAGTATAATAAGTTAGCAACACTTAAAATATTTGCTATGAAGAGTTCCTTAAAAAACGATAGGCGTATGGTTGGGCGGTTGGAATTTCGAGTTGAGAGACCAAAGTTCGATCCCCAGGTGGCAGGCTCGTACCAATGGGTTTTTTAAAGTCCAATGTCCGAATGATATCATTGGCTTGGGCATAAAGACGACGACGTGCTCACCACCCGTCACGTTGTCCCGAAAATATCTTCGGTGGAAGGTGGGTCGAAGGGACTTAATTGTCTCGACTTGACCTCTGTCTACCCCTGTATTGGGAATTGTGTGAAATATTTGTTTGTTTTTTTTTTTTAAATATTAAGTTAACCTTGTAATCTTGAAAAATTTAATCTTGTTAAAGTTATTAACCACTAGAATTTAAATTTTATTATTATTCATAGCACATGCACATATGTTCTGTTTATTAGTTAAAGTCATAACAGTTATACAGATACAGATGATTTGAAAACAACTAATAAATAATAAGTAAATAAATACATACACAGATAGGGGCAAAATTACACATATTGCTCTGATGCCAAAGTAACTAAAGCACTTGTGTTATAGAATCATATTCAACGAAGGTACCATAACCACCCAAAAACGAGACAGTATTTTGAAGTCTAAAATTATTTAATTATCTATCGTTCAGTTTTGAAATAAAAGCTTTGATGAGCAGTTGGAGCCTTCTAATTGAATGAATTTTTAGTAATCGATGGAACCTTTTAAAGTGATTTTTCTATCGTATGATAGTATCTGAGCATGCAAGAAAAGGTTTTTGAACTAGCTACACGCGAAATATGTTAACTTCGCGTGTAGCATTGCTGTAAGAATTAACCTTTCTTTTTATCTTCTTTATTGGGCATTTTGTATCTTCTACCGGAGGACAGAGGACTAGATAATATTTTAAGCAATATAAATAAATTTTGGAAATCACTTTTCGTTATTTTTATGTGATTTTTCCGGAAATTGGACTTTTTTATGGAGAAAGGTAGTGATGGGACACACTGTTCACTAGATGGTAAGTACATTATGACTCCAGAAGGAGGGCAGGTGAGTTGAAGGTGAATTCACAGGTGTATTTCGCAAGACGTTACTATGAAATTAAATATAATAAATTCAAAAGTAAAGTTAAAATTTAAATTCTAAAGAAAGGAAGTTTAAATTCTAAAGAAGATAATTCCAAATTCAAATAAGGAAAATATGTGTTTTTTTTTTCGTATTGTCAAGATGACTATGAAATGAATCTAATGAAGAAATTCGATACATTTTAAAATTTTACAACAAAAAAAAGATAAAAATGCAACGCAAGGCCCGAAAAAAAATTGCTTGGTTTATGGACCTAGTGCAGAGACTGTGAGAGTAGCACAAATTTGGTTTAAGCGTTTTCAATGCGGAAATTTTTATGTCAAAGATTTTTGAAGAAGCTGATAACTGTCGATGAAAAGTGGATCACGTACGACAAGAACGTGCGTAAAATGTCATGGTCAACGGTCGGTCAGGCTTCATAGACTGTAGCGAAACTCCTGGTTAACTCGAAACAAGGTGATGCTAAGTGTGTGGTGAGATTGAAAGGGCATTATTCATTATGAGCTGTTACCACCAGGCAGGACCATCGATTCTGAACTCTACTGTGAACAACTGATGAGATAAAAGCAAGAAGTTCAGAGAAAGCGGCCGGAATAAATCAACAGATGGAGTGTGGTTTTTCACTCATCTTTAGCCACTAAGCAAAAATTAGAGATCTTAGCTAGGAGTTGTTAATGAATCTGCCGTATAGTCCTGACCTTGTACCTTGCACCACCTCAGATTTCCACGTGTTTCGTTCTCTTCAGAAGTCTTTAAGCAAAGTCAGGTTAACATTACGAGTGGACTGCCAAAACCAATTGTTGCGGTATTTTGTTCAAAGGCCCCAAAATTTCTATAGCAATGGGATCATGTTCCTACCAACAAGGTTGCAAAAATTATCGAAAGGTACTTACATACTTTGGTTAAATGAAAATAAACTATATTAAAAAAATTGTGAATTTTCTTAAAAAATGCGAAGAAACTTTTTGTACAACCTATTACCATTTAGTTTAAGGAAAAAGAATTCAGCACAAGGTAAATCATTTATAAATAAATAAATATCTTCACGCAATTCCTAATCAAGTTCTAGGTCTAGGTCTAGACAATTAAGTCCCTTCGACCCACCTTCCACCGAAGATATTTCCGGGACAACGTAACAGGTGGCGAGCTCGTCGCCGTCTTTATGTCCAAGCCAACGATATAATTCGTACATAAGTTTTTGAAAAACTCATTGGTACGAGCCAGCCATCCGGGGATCGAACTCGGATCTTCTGACTCGAATTCCGACTACCCAACCACTCGGCTATCGTGATTTTAATCATTAATAAATCATTTATTCATCGATATAAGTAACATATTACATTACATTTATCGATTGTAATTTTTTTAATATACCACCATTTTTATTTTATTAATTTTTTTAACAACGCTACCGGAGTTTTAGTTTTAACGCAACAAATACATATTAGTTCTAGTTGGAACCCTAGAGGCGGAGACTACTTTCCCACGTTTTGCAGCAGTAGTTGCAGGCTCTGGAATTTGGGATGGCGCTGGGATCGTTGGGATTGGCATCGATCGAAACTGTTTGCCGGAGCAGAGAGGAAGAGGCCTAGAGGTCTGTTGCAATGAACTTAACAGGTCGTTATGATGAATTTTCTAGGTGGTACTTCTACCATTAGACGGTAGTTGTCTATTTTCAAGACTTTCTTTACTCTCCTCTTACGATACCCAAAGGAAGAAAGGGGATGCTTAATTCTTACCGATACTCCGGGAAGTACGCAATTGAATAAAAATGCAGTGGCATTTTTGTTAGGTATTCTAAAGGAATATTAACATATCGATACATATTTAGAGCTAGTCTTACACAAGATTAGATTTAGTCAAAAGAACAAAGCTCCATTTGCTTGTATCTGAATTTTCAGACTTTCCTTGTATCACTTGTCTCTTATTAAGATGTAACAAAAGACAATCTATACAACCCTGTATAGGGAATATAACGAGTAGAAATTGATTTTCGTGAAATTTTGCTTTTACGTTGCGAGAAGCAAAAGCTTTGACAATGTATTCAATTTTAGAATCTTTAGTTGTTAGATCTTAATGAAAATTAATATCGATAGAAAATTTAATTACATCGAAAGTCTTTTGTTAAAGTTGAATACCCATCTTTTTCATGTACATTTGCTGTTTAAATAATATAGAATTAAAATATTGTACAAAATTAAATTTCATGGCAAAGGAAACCTTAGAAAAAACAAATAGTTTTTTTTAAGTACTGGTCTAAACAATTTAATAGAAACAAAATTTAGTCAAATTTAAATCTTCCTCGAGGGAAGATTTCCATACTTAAGATTATTACCAGTCTTATCTTCATTATGGTATCCATGAAGTTTTCTTATCGTCACGCATTTCCCAATACTGGGGTTGTCAGAGGATTAGACAATGTAGTACATACAATGTATACCCATGTAATACCCATTTAACCGTGGCTTATTTGGGACAACGAGACAGGTCAGTCTTGGTGTCCGTGTTTTTGACGTGGGAAAATCCATTATGGATACCCAGTCTCGTAGAAGAGAACAGGGTTATGTCGGACTCCCACTGAATAAAATCGCACGGCGTTGAGGAGGGGTTACGGAATTCTGTTCGGAACGTAACCGTGGCCCCTCTTGCGCTTGTCTAAGATAGCTCCATCCCGGGAGCAATAACCTTGCTACCAGAATCCCCGAGGTGCTACCACCGTGGCTCGAGACCACATCGTGCCACTCTTCTCCACACAGTCGCTTTAATAACCACCATCGGCGTTGAGGAGGGGTCACGGGATTTCTGTTCGGAACGCAACCATGGCCTCTTTTTCTCTTGGCTTAGATAGCTCCATCCCGGGAGCAATAACCTTGCCCCCAGAATCCCCACGGTGTAACCACGGTGGCACCACATCGTGCCACTCTTCTCCTCAGAGTAGTTTTTAGTGAGAACTTAGAGCAAATACTCCGAGCGCCCGCGACTCTTGAGACTCCGTTTCCGGTAGAGGAACACCATTGTTACGAGGGCCGTGACTTCCACTCCGCCACCGGAGCCAGGACTCATAGACCGACAGGAAAGCCTCGACAACGCGTTGACCTGGCGTTGGCAATTGCAATCAGCAACGCCATTGTAGCAGCTCGGTATGCCTTATACAGTCTGTCTACCTATTCCACCGGAGCTCGTTTTCCTCTCCTTCGGGCACTGGTGGTGGCCTCTGCTTCGCAAGCAGATTGCGCGAAGTCCTGAAATTTCCGCCGACAACCACACAACCCTGCGTTTGGGGTGACTAGAATATCGACACATCTCAGATTCGTGTGACCGCACCCCACTATGGCCAAGGTGGCCCAATGCGCTGCAACAATGTTGTAGTAGTAGATGGCTATGGAGCCAGAGTCGTTGTTAAACCGGCGGGGATGGTCAGGAACAACGTAAGGCCCCCTACTACTGTTAGGGCAACCCCATACCACTCCGCAGTAGTCTGCATAAGGAAATGCTAAGCGATGCGACAGCGGTTCAGGTTACTCTGGAGGGCTTTTTGGGATGGAAAGGCGGTTCCTCTTCATCCTTCATTTCTGAGTGTTCGGACCTGCTTACTTTGACGTCGTGTTGATTGATAGTTTTTTTTTATAGAAAAGGGAGGCAAATGAGCAGGTGGCTCACGTGATGGTAAGTGATTACCGCCACCCATGAACACTCGCAATACCAGAGGCATAGCAGATGCGTTGCCGGCCTTTGAGAAAGGTATAGGCTCTTTTCTTAAAGGTCCTTAAGCCGTATCGGTCCGAAAAAACCGCTGACGGCAGCACATTCTATATAATGCAAATGCGCGGCAGAAAATTCCGTGAAAAACGCACGGTGGTGTAATGCCAAGCATCTAGATGGTGTTGATGGAATGTTTGACTGTGGCGTAAGGTACGGTGGTGAAATTCAGTGGCTGGAATTAATCCAAACAATTCCTCGGAGCACTCCCCGTAGTACATCTTGTAAGATATGCAAAGACATGCAACGTCTCTTCGTCTCGTCTCTCCTCAACGTCAACGACTCGAGCCGCTCTTCGTAGGATATGGTCAAATGGAAGGAGATGAGAACAGTACTCCATGTGCGGCCGAACCTGCGCTTTATAAAGTTGCAAGCGGTGGGCCGGCATGAAGTACTGTCGTGCTCGTACATAAGAGGGTGTTCGGATAAACTTTCATTTACTGAGCACGCCAAGCTTTTTAGAGGCAAATTTTGGCCTACTCTTCCAAATGACCGCGATACTGAACGTTGCTCGATATGTCGACGCCAAAAGTTGGAGGAGTAGTCCCAATTTTATGTATTATAGGCGGAGCACACCTTTTTCCTAATCTATGGTCAGTTGGTCGACCCAAATCACAGGAGAGTGGATATTTCAGGGTCGACGCTGTACACTGATTTGCTCCATGCCCAACAAGCGTAACATCGGGAGCTCCTGGTCTCCTTATTGGGGCACCGGCTTCCAACGTGCCACATCTCCAGGCACCTGTAGGTCAGGCATAGGTCGTGGATCAAGGGCGTCTACACGAACTAACCCCCAATCAATACATAAGTTTTGATGCAAGTAAAGTTGTGCAAGCAGCATGTAGAGGGCTTCAGAATAGGGCTGACATAAAAAAGAAAGCAGTTTCTTATGTTAAGAACCTCCTAAAGTTTCTAAGTTTTAAAGAAATTTACTGCGAAGAATTCATAAAGTATAGCGGACGTAGTTTAAATTTTGAATACTCGGGTACTTGTTAACGAACTGATTACATCGCATTTCTAACCGAATTGAAAATTTAAAACCACTAAGGTTAAGTAAGTGGAAAATTTCTGGCGATAAGAGTTTTCAATAAAAGTTGATTTTCGGGGGACAAATCGCTTCACCAAATTTTTATTTTATTGCGATCGGACGGACTCGACAGGAAGACATTACGCATTCATTGTGCGAGAAGTACATAGACATGAATCGTGTACAGGAGAAGCAAGTTCTATACGATCGTGGAAGTAAAAATTTTTTATGGTTCTTGAAATTTTTTTCTTTTTTTTTTGCTCTGTCAAATAAAAATAAATGAGTAAATATCATCACGCATAGGCCCTTAAGACTGTCACGATACTTCTCTAACTCTTTCGCCTCTTTTAAATTCACCACTTTCTTCATACACGCAAGTCTATGTATTCAAGTGCTTTGACCCTCCCCTCTTTGAGCGATTTCTCGAGGTTCGACTTCGAGAACAATGTCAGCGAATTGTTCGAAATTTGTGAACAAATATCTTGGCCTGCCTCGCCCCCTGTTGCTGTTAACTTTCATGTTATATACTTTTTTCACCATTCGTTTTTCACTGATTCGCTCATCTTTAAAAAATATTTATATCAGTAGGCCATGGATAGATCATCAATATTTGATTTGACAGTCTGATATACTTCGTGATGGTTATCCAGCTGTCTTTCGGTAGTCAACTAGATTTTCAAGGTTTCTTCCTTTGTCACCTCTTACGAAACGGAGGATGGAAGAGGGTGTTATATTCTTAGGCTACAAACGACATAAATAAATTCTTTCACGTCGCAAGTAACACTGACATTATTATCAAAATCCATTGATATAAATGAGTGGAGGGTTCATTAATGACACATAAATGACAATACTTATTATTTAGAAATCTGTTAGGACACATTTAACGTCACGCAAGCAAAGCCGCAACTGTCACATTAAGACAAAAATACATTATATTTAATGCTGCGTTGTAAATTAATAGGTTTCGTATATTGATCATAAGTGTTTTTAATATTTGACATAGGAGTGACGTTTATTGGTTTCTTCAAATCAATTTCAGTTCTCATTCTTCTTATTAAATCCTCCACTGGCTGCAATGTGATCAAAAAAAGATTAGGATGTGTTCGATATGTAACATAATTTTCTCTCCATACTTTCGGATAAACTTTCATTTACTTAACGTTAAAAATGTAAATATATTTAATAATTATAAATTTTGTCCACGGAGGTGGTGTACTTATATATATACTTTTATTGTCATTACAGTTTTATTGGCCATTATGTATGCACATACTTTGAAATGACGTTAAATAATACCGATTATGCAATAACGAACAAGTTTTAGCTTTGCAGTGCAGTTTGAATACAACATTAATTGAATAGGTTAATAAAGTCTTAACAAAGTTTAATGAGGAAGTCGGTTGCACGACTTGAGCACTACGTTGACTATTTTGGAGACTGGAGACTAATTTTCAATATGTCAATGCGAATAAGCAGTAATAATAATGTTTAAAAAAGACTACGAGCGTGGATATAGGTATCTCCCTATACGGTTTGTAATTATCAAAGCTTTTCCCCCAGTCGCTTCTTACAACAACCATTGACGAAGGGAGTCACATATTACGCCCACGTGGTTTATTTGCGGGGTGTTTTTTTTTTATAGAAAAGGCCGGCAAACGAGCAGACGGCTCACGTGATGGTAAGTGATTACCGCCGCCCATGAACACCCGCAATACCAGAGGCAGAGCAGATGCGTTGCCGGCCTTAGAGTGCCCCCCCCCAAATTAGGGGAAGGGGGTGTGTGGGCCTCCTGCACTCACCAGACGAAACGCAGAAGTTTGTTAGACTTCTAGTTTACGCCGGTATTCTGTGAGGTCGTAGTACTTCCCCGGTCGAGCCGGCCCATTCATGCAACAACAAAAGCTGATGCATGGCTCTACCACTGTAAAGTGGTTAGTACCTGGTTAATGACAGGTGACAATAATCTCGAAAAAATCAGCACTAAATACCACACCAAGATGTATGATGTATGGTATAGCGTTCATAAATCCGCTTTCCAAGCGTGGCAATTTTGGCAAATTCTCATTAAGGGTGAGGACTATATCCTGCAGTGGCCTTTTAAATACTGCCGTCCACAAGAAGATTATCCAGAAGAAGAAAGGATAATAAATTATTTTTCTTTTTTCTTCTCTCTTTCATTACCGGTCTGCTTAACATAGGCCTCCTTCAAAACTCTCCAAAACGAACGTTCCTCAGCCTACACTCACGTCTTCCTGCAACACTTTGCAAGTCGTCACTTAAGTAAGTAACACAATCTAAGTGATAAATCAAAAATTACTATAATAACTAACCCTAAGAATGAAAATTAAGTGATAACTAAATAAAATAACTGTCAACCCAGATGACTCCTAGCTAAGGAATGTCTTGTGAACCGTTTGGTAATGTTAACAGAGCAATGACAGTCGAAGGTTGCTTGCATGATGTCCATTGCTAGCAGGAGCTGATGAATATCATCAGTTGAATTTATTTTTATAGTTCATTTTGAAACATTTATTGTTCATTCTATAAAACGCTTCAACTATGTTTAAAAATATTATTTTGGTGATTTAATTACAAATCACTTTGCGTTTTTTTATGAATAGATTATCGATAAGAAAACATATTAAGATTCCATAGCCTACTTGGCGACCTTGCCTTCGAAGCTAAGGGCCGCGAGTTTGAATCGCGCTTGGAGCAAACATATCTTTTATGAATATCAATTTTTGTACTCGATCCATGAATGTTTATTAATTTTTTATCGTATAAATATGTATCTCTGTAGGTATATTGTATTGTTAGCTTGAACATTAGGATGGCGAGATACTCGCCGCCTGTCACGTTGTCCCAAATAATCTGCGGCGAAAAGTGGATCGAAAGGACTGAATAACATAGGCCTCTGCTCATCCCAGTATTGGAAACGATATAAAAAAAATTGTGGGACAAAAGCGCTATTAAATCTTACATACCACGGTTTTTAAGTCACAGAACGGTATCAAAGTTTTTTTTAAATTGCTGGTATGAAAATTGTTTTTTAATAGTTACCGCGAAACCTGTGATTAAGGCGGTGATAACGCGTTTTAAAACATTGCCACGACACTTCGTGTGAAGCAGTTCCGGAAGTGACTATTTTTTGTAATTAATGTGGTAAGGCACCACTTTAGTGAAATATAAGCTGATGTAATAATTTTATATTAACAGACTTAACAAATACTTTCCTTTTAATATAAAAATAAAAAAGTTAGAAAATAACTACAGACTCTTCGCCGAACGAGAAATTGTTATTTCAAGGTAATAAATGAAAAAAAAAATTGCTTAATTTATCCGGTCAGATTCCTTTACTCTGGAAAAAGAATCTTTTCATCTTCTTGTTTTGCGTTTTGGAATGCCAGAGTCGTGCATTCAATTTATTTCTTTTCAAATCGATTATAATTAGTATATTTGGTTAATTGTTTGGATTACAAAATTATACAGCTATAACCCTACCGTCAAAACTTATTTTAATGTGTGTTATGTGAGTCGTGGATGTTTACATGTTTATTTATTCTATATATGATAATTTGTCTTTATAAATATAGATATATGTAATTATATTGTACCGATAGCTTGGACTAACACAGCGATAAGCTCACGGCATCCTAACTGAGCTTTGGTGAAAAGTGGGGCGAAAGGACTACATTCAATATATCTCTGCCTACCCTAGAATGAGAAATTGCGTAAAAATAAAAAAAGTGATAGTATTTTTCCATAGTGTCAAAAGAAACAATACGTTCGGGAAGTAATAGGAATGATTTTTTTAAATACAATTTTTATATCAGTATCATATGCCATGATATTAATTAGTTAGTTAAATTAAGTTTAATAAACATTATAAAAATAAATGGATTTTAATAAATAAAAGAAAAATTTTGTAACAAATAGCCCAGCATAATTTAATGTGCAAAATATTATTATTATTTATTCTAATACTGGGGTACTAGACAGAGGTCCAGACAAATTAATCTTTTCGACTCACATTTCACTGGATCTTAACTGGTACAGCCTGTCGCAGCCTTAGTGTATAAAATAAAATAAATACCTTCACTCAATTCCCAATACAGGGTTAGACAGAGGTCTAGTCTAGACAATTAAGACCCTTCGACTCACCTTTCAAAACACGTAACAGTATATAAGTTTTTGAAAAACCCATTGCCTTTCGACTCGAAATTCCGACCACCCAACCATTCGGCTATCATGACTACAATGATTATCGTGACTTAGTGTATAAGTTTTTGTAAATCTATATTTGGATATCAAATTTTTGAATATTTGGGTGTTTGTTATCCAATCACGTAAAAAGGGGTAATCGAATTTGTATGAAATTTGGGTACAGATATACTTTATATCTTGCACTTGTTCTGTGGCAGAGATCTGTAACATGCAACCTTCACAGATTTTAAGTTTAGAGGCTGCTTAATGGTGTCTGCTTTAATTTCCTAGAGTAAAAATGCTGCGTTTTAAGAAATTCTAAGAAATATTTTTTTATAAATAAATATATAGATAGGGTCAATATTAAATACATTGCTCCGATTCCAATGTAAGCAGCTAAAATAAATAATTAAAATTCATTGCACACACACTTTATTTAATTATTATTAACTAACCGACCGGTTTCGCATTACGGCATCATCAGGGTATTATAAAACACTTGAGATATGGGACTCGGAAACAACGAAGGCACCACAAACACCCAGACCCAAGAAAATGTAGAAAAAGTGGTTTTTCTACATTGAACCGTCCGGGAATCGAACCCGGCACCTCGAGATGGCGACATTTTGACTCCCGGTGTTTCCGCCACTCGTCCACGGAGATAGTCCGTCCATTTTACAATTGGATCTCGTAAAATTTCGATATAGTGCTCAGAAGTCTTATAAGATATAGAGAAGTTTTATATTCAATGCCGGCTCAATATATACATGGCCTCCATTGATTATATTTAGGTATCGCCTTTCTGATTATATTTAGGTTCGGTATCATCAATAACCTTTGAAACAATTGACACGCTCTTTACCCTAGTGCGCTGAACTTTACCCGTGTTAATTATTAAAGGTCTTGACCTCCATATTCAACAAATTTAGGCCGTTGACCGTATTATATTTACATAGCAAGGTCAAAAAAAAAACTTTAATTTTTTGAAATTCAAAAAGAAACAGGTGAAAGAATCTCCGCAGGTATCATGTATTTTTTCATTTATTTTTAAAAGTATATTTTAAAAGTATATATATTGAACAAACAATAATTAGAAAATTATCGTGGGTGTTATTGTCGCGAAAACGGCTCCCACGCGTTGCTCAAAGCAAATAATAGGTTAATGTCTCTAAGACTAATTATTATTATACCATCGCGCATCATCTAAGAGAAGTCGCAGGATCTATACATACCCCTTTCACATCCATCAAATTCATAATTTTTCATTAATACGTAAGTATAAATATTAATAATTTTATAAATATGAGGCGCAGGCCTTTTTTATACATATTTTTTCTACCTTCTACCTTTATAAGACGTAAAAAATAAAAAAGTAAAAATAATAATTCTTTACTTTCATACTACAGACACCATCGAAGTATAAAAATCTCGGTGTAGGCGTTACAGGCCAGGATATCGCTATAAGTGTTATACAACGCAGACACACTCAAAATGGTCACGCTATTCCAGAGCGATTGCAGCGGAAGTTAATATATTTTCATAATTAATGCGTTGGAATTGTAAGGTTTCCAGAATTGTTTATTAGTATAAACGTCACGCGATAACCTGTGTTCGCTCCGAGCCTCAATTCGTAGTATAAAATATTAAATAATTTTATTACGTCATTAGATTCTCTTATTGGAATCTTGTTAATAAGAATATATATATATTTTTTAATTTTATAATATTGTTAGTAATAAGTCACGATAGCCGAGTTGGTGGTCGGAATTTCGAGTCGAGAGACCCGAGTTCGATCCCCAGGTGGCAGTACCAATGAGTTTTTCAAAAACTTATGTACGAATTTCATCGTTGGCTTGGACATAAAGGCGGCGACGGGCTCACCACCTGTCACGTTGTCCCGAAAATATCTTCGGTGGAAGGAGGGTCAAAGGGACTTAATTGTCTAGACTTGACCTCTGTCTACCCCTGTATTGGGAAATGCGTGAAGATATTTTTTATAATATTGTTGCACTTTATAGCACTGAAAATATCTATTAATGTAAATAATTATGTAATAAATGTAATAATAAGTATTAAAAAAGTCACGATGGCCATGACTGGTTGATGAAAGTGGTTAGGTGATCGGATTCCGAGTCAGGAGACCCGAGTTTGATCTCCAGGTGGCTGGCTCGTACCAATGGGTTTTAAAAAACTTATGTACGTTAATATTGTTGGCTTAGACATAAAGATGGCGACGGGCTGACCACCTGTCACGTTGTCCCAAAAAATGTCTTCGGCGGCAGGTCGGTCGAAGGGACTTAATTGTCTAGACTAGACCTCTGTCTAACCCTGTATTGGGAATGTGGATTGGGAAGTGAAGATAAATTATTGTAAGTATCAGTAGTCACCATAGCCTAGTGGTTGGGTAATCGAAAAAAGAGGCAAGTGACCCGATTCTCAAATTTTTGTACGATTTACACCTTAGGCATAAAGACGACGAAAGGCTCACCACCTATTACGTTGTCCCAAAGAATGTCTTTGTTGAGAGGTGGGTCGAAAGGACTTAATTTTTTAGACGTTTGTCTACTTTCCCTGTGTTGGGAATGGCGTGAAGATATTTTTTAATTAAAGGTTAATTCTTATTTGTATATTATGTAAATATTGTTTCAGTTTCCAAAATTTTTAATCTATACGTACAGTAGAATTAAATATTCAGGTCAGTTCGACGTTACAGATTCGTTCATTCCTATTCATATTGTTTATTTCCTCGTGAAGCCTCTACGCTTATAATCCGCTTATTCTAAATGGAGGCACCTTAACAATGGGCACAAAGGATACGGTTAAGTAAGCGGTTATTTTCAAAATTTATATTTATTGCATATATTTAACAACTTGCATAAGTTATTTTTGTGTCCATTTGTAAATCAATATTACTTAATTTTTTAACAGTGCTAGAGCCACGCATCAACTTTTGATGTTGCATGAATGGCCGGCTCGACCGGGGAAGTACCACGACCTCACAGAATACCGGCGTAAAGTAGAAGTCTAACAAACTTCTGCGTTTCGTCTGATGAGTGCAGGTAACCGGTGGCCCACACACCCTCCTCCCCCAATTATGCGGGAGGGAGGCATTCTAAGGGAGGCAACGTATCTGGTAAGCCTCTGGTATTGCGGGTGTTCATGGGCGGCCGTAATCACTTACCATCACGTGAGCCACCTGCTCGTTTGCCTCCTTTTTCCTATAAAAAAACTGGCACTGTACCCTAAATTGAAGAAGATATATGATAATAAAAAAGAGGTTATAAGAGTTGCAGAGAAAAGCAAGAACATACTTAAATAGATACATACAAAGAATCATACATACAACTTTAAAATTTTGTATTTCTGTTTGGAAAACCGGTTAGATTATCAACGATCTAGGAAGACAGGCAGTGGTCGTATTCTAGATCGACCGATTAAAGCAGATTTGAAATTTGATAGATACTAAGTGCTTTCCAAACCGATTCTTGCCGACGGTAATTTGAGAAATTCCATTGAAATTGGTTTAAAAGTATTAATGTCAATTTTAATGCGTGTAATAAAAATATTGTATAACTTATTAGTCAAGATAGCCGAATGGTTGGGTGGTCGGTATTTCGAGTCAAGAGAACCGAATTCGATCCCCAGGTGGCAGGTTCGACAGAAGTAGACAGAAGTCTAGTCTAGACTATTAAGTGCCTTCGACTCACCATCCACGAAGATATTTTCGGGATAACGTGACAGTTGGTGAGCCCGTCACCGCCTTTATGTCTATGCTAACGATATAATCGTACATAGCTTTAGAAATAACCCATTGGTATGAGCCGGCCATCTGGAGATCGAACTACTTGACTCGACTATGGTGACTTTTACAAATAAAATAATGTTAATAATACATTCCAATAGCACCATCAATTCATCGCGACCACATTTCATGAATGAGACAGTTCAAAAAGACTTGCTAAACCACGTCGCAGTAATTATAGCCAGCCGTCCGTCACAAAACTCGCTCGCGTAACATAAAAAAATATAAATGTCAGTGTTTGTTATACGTCCAATTTATCTCTAAATTGTGCTAGCGAGATATTATCCTTAGAAATATTTACTGCTGAAAATTGGTATTGTAATTTTTTGTTCGTTAATTGATGACAATGAATTTTGGAGCTTCGGGAGCTCTTCTATGTACTCTTCCTGGAGGGAGCGAGAACGCAGCGGCTAGATCCAAGATGTATGCTACAATGAGAGTGAAGTTTCTACACGACATTTACGCAGCTCCAATTGTCTGCTGCCTAAGACAGGAGAAGTCTTTAATCCTTTTTACCTCACATTCTCGATCAGAATGGTCTTATAAATAATGTCACTGACTAGTGGTAGACTCGACCACACTACCACTAACAAGCTTCGAGGGGCAGGAAATTATTCAGAAATTCCCTAACATATTTAGCTCCTAAAGAAGGATTTTATTTCTGTATTAAAGCGGAAGGTAATGTATATGCTGCACGAAGTGTCTATACTGCGATACAACTGTATCTACGATGCACCGCTCTCGTTGTATAGTACAAGGAGACTGCATAAACTACATACACACATAAACTATAGTAATTTTATTCCCATCTTGTCTTAACATAAACAGGTGAACATCCGTAAAAAGTTAAGATGGACCATGGATCACCAGTTCGCCTCTACCACAACAAGACAAGAACGGAACTTAATTGTAGTGGTGTTCGGGAGGCAATTTACATGTATACATAACGGCCAGTAAAAGTCTACTACGGAATAGATCTCCCCCGTAGGGCTTTTCTACAATCGACGCGCGCTAAGCAGATTGGCGATCGCAGTACCATTACACTTTTGTTCGTCACTATTCTGTAAAATTTCTGCCAAACACTGTTTCTCTTCACCGCTCTGCAGGATTTTTGCCTGAAAGCAGGTTTAATTAATATTCTAATGAGTGGTACGGATGATCGTATATTGATATTTGAATAAAGAACTAAATTTTACTTGTGATATTCTAAATATAAATTTATCATTTTATGTTTCAAGCGATGAGTATCATTTCTGTGTCTCAAGTCAGTTTGCTTTCTTTTTTTATCTGGGACTCTGAACAAAAGTGGCCATTATTAATGTAAAATGTTTTATTCTTAGCGGCTCGTTCAATATAACGCTGAGTCTGACAGTCTGCTATATGAATGTGACTAAAATAATGCGTTCGTATTCATTTTATAATGAAGCGAATGAAAGTTACTCAGAAGTAGAAAATAAGCTATAAAGTTTATTCACTGTAATAAAATTTCTGTTTATTTCGGTTATAAAATTTCTTTTAGTCAAATGAAATGAAATTGGACATGAAATAGACATAATGACAGCAAGGAATAAGGGAGGTTTTGAGTAATGCAAAGTTATTTTCTAAAAAACTAAATTTAAATTATTTTTCGACTACTGTTACGGCCACTATTAATTTGAAGATCTTTGGAGTCAAGTGGCGCATGCACCGGCTTTCAAGGTGTCCCTAGCTTGACGTAACAGGTTCGATTCCTAAAAAAAAAAAACTTTTTATATGCCGGATCTGGACCTGAGAGATTGTGATACCTTCGTTGTTTCCGCTTCTATAACACAAGTGCTTTAGCTACTTACTTTGAGATCAGAGTATTAAAGTATGTGATGTCCCCTAGTCTATCTAAGCTTATAAAACAACAATCTGATAGCCAGTTCGAGTCCCACAAACATTTGTATGATGAATATGAGTGTTTGTACTCGAGTGTTCGGACGTGATGTTTATTTGTATATATTTGTAAATAAATATCTTCACGCAATTCCCAATACAGGTGTAGACAGAGGTCTAGTCTAGACAATTAAGTCCCTTTGACCCACCTTCTATCGAAGATATTTTCGGGACAACGTGACAGGTGGTGAGCCCGTCGCCGTCTTTATGTCCAAGCCAACGATATGAATCGTACATAGGTTTTGAAAAAACCCATTGGTACGAGCCTGCCACTTGGGGATCGAACGCGGAGTGGATGAGTGGTCGGAATTTCGGGTCTGTCGACTCGAAATTCCGACCACTCATCCACTCGGCTATCGTGACTATGTATATATTATTATTATACGTTATATACACGTATAATGCATGTATATGTAATGCATATGCATTTATGCATGTAAATATACAACATATATGTATATTGTAACGTTGTTCTTTTTTACGATTGACATCAATGGCTTGGACATAAAAACCGTGTCAACCTTGCCACATATCTTGTTCCAAAATAAGTTCAAATGAAATGCGGGTCAAAAGGAATAGTCTGTCTGCAACCCTGGGTTTCTTTATATTGGAAAACGCGCAAAATATGTGAGATTAAAAATTGTTTTGTTAGCTCGGACTCTAAAACGGCGATGAGCTCACCACTTTTCACTTCGTCTCAAATAAGCCTAGTGAAAAGTGGATCGATCGGTAACTTCGTGACGAAATGCAAAAAAAATACCTTTAAAATGAATGCTCTGTTGTGCCAATCTTAAATTTAGAATCATGCATTTATGATTATCACTCGTATATATAAATTCCTTAAGATAAGAGCAGAAGAATTAATTTTGCAAGTTTAAGTTTTATATTAATATATTTTGATATTAATAAACATCGCATTTTAAATAAAATAATCATTAAGTTTCCCTAAATTAAAAGCTTTTTTTATCATGAAATATTAGCGAATTCGAAAGATATATGAAACGTTGTTAATTACTAGGTAACTTACGGTCGATCCTTTTAAAATAAGAATGATGCGCGAATTTATCACCGATAATGGGTAGATTATCGGGAAAAGCTCTGATAATATATGGAAAACATTTTTCAGAGTCAATTCATTGTATCGCTTCAATGGAGATCCGCAGAGCAATCATATTAAAAGTTGCGTTGAATGGTCTACACAATGTTACTATTATTTAAAAAATAAAATGTTCAAGGAAGAGTTAAAGGGATCTTATTTATTTATTCTTTATTGCACCTTACAAAATGTAAAGGGACAAAGGTGGACTTAATGATAAAAGGATTTTCTGCCAGTCAACCTTAAGGTTCCTGTAACCTTATCTCACCTTAAGGTGGTATAAAATTGAGCGGGGTTACAAAACAACAATAAAATAAATGAAATATCATGATCTTAGTAACCATTGGGCAAAAAAAAACATATTAAACTTTGGTTTAGTGAAATATAAGTAAAATAAAATAAAAGATAAATACAGGAATTAGAAAAAATACACAAACAAAATGAAGTGCAAGCACGTATTAACACTTGCCGTGTGTTTACGACGTAAGAATACAAAACCCCCTTTTGCATGAGGTGTGATATTGGGTCCAAATGGTACTAAATGTCATTGGGGTGTCATTAGATGGGATAACCATTAAATAATATTCAAGGCTCTTAACATCAAATGTCAAAATGACACCATGAGACGCAAAGCTAGCACTAGCAGAAAGGGAAAAATTCTTCTTACGCTAAAACCACACAAGTCTTCGTAATAATTATTAATAAAAAAACTTAAATAATTTTGTGAAACTTTCTCAATTTTAAAATATTAGTTTGTTACAATTCTGTCAGATTTCTAAAGTTAGTTTAATTTGAATCAATTAAATCAGTGCCAACGTTTATAACTTTGATTTACTTATTAAATTTTTTTAGCGAACAAAAATGTCGCGTTTTGGGATTTAATGAATTATAATGGAGTTGAACAATTTAAATAAATAGTCACGATAGCCGAGTGGTTGAGTGGTCGGAGACCCGAGTTCGATCCCCAGATAGCAGGCTCGTACCAATGGGTTTTTCTAAAATCTATGTACGAATTACATCGTTGGCTTGGACATAAAGACGGCGCCAGGCTCACCACCTGTCACGTTGTCCCGAAAATATCTTCGGTGGAAGGTGGGTCGATGGGACTTAATTGTTTAAACTAGACCTCTGTCTACCCCTGTATTGGGAATTGCGTGAAGATATTTATTCTTTTAATAATTTAAATCGTTATTTGTACTTAAGATAGATACGAAATTTAAATATAATTTACTAGTTTTTATCTCTAGCTTCCGCTCGCGGTTTCGCCCGCGTGGTACGTTGACAAAATCTTCATAAATTGAAGCCGATGTACTATTTTGATTAATAAAGTATAAATAAATAATATGTTTATTTATTTTCGAGTCAATACAGGATTAGACAGTGGTCGAGACAATTATGTCGTTTCGACCCACATTCCACTGAAGATATTTTTGAAACAACGGGACAGGTGGTGAGCCCGTCGCCATCTTTATGTCCTAGCCAACGATATAAATCGTACATAAATTTTTGATATAACTTACTGATACGAATCTAACTTGGGAATTGAAATCGGGTCTCTCAACTCGAATTCCAATTACGCAATCACTCGGATATCGTGAAATTACGAATTTCATTCAAGAATTAAATTTATGCGCCAAGATAAATTGTAAAATTATTAATAAGGAAGTCATTAATGTCATTATACTGATAAGATTTCGTATTACAAAATTATTTGCGGCTTGTAATTAAATTAATTAATAATTAATTATTTGAGTGTCCTTAAGGACTCAGGAGAACTGATTTACGAAATTATTATTCTCGTATTGTCACAACGATTTCTAAAGTTGACTTTATCTTCTTCAATAAGTCTTAAGGAGAGACGTATAATTCTATAAATAGTCTCTTTGAAAATATAATGATAGTTTTTTTGTGCCGAATAAAATATTCGAGCGCGTAAATTAAACTAACGATCAG
Source organism: Sericinus montela (assembly GCA_029286605.1). Classification (NCBI taxonomy): domain Eukaryota; kingdom Metazoa; phylum Arthropoda; class Insecta; order Lepidoptera; family Papilionidae; genus Sericinus; species Sericinus montela. The sequence continues at coordinate 1,222,585 of JAGSMR010000065.1, read as the reverse complement.
AATATGCTTTTTATGGAAAATATATTTTTTACTTATTTTAAAAATGTGATTTACGTTGTTCAAGCATTATTATAATATAAAAGGTAGTAGAGTCCTAAGGCTTATCACCTGTCACGTTGTACTAAATAATCTTCGCTGAAAACTGGGTCGAATTGACTTCATTTTATAGACTTTTGCCTACCCTAGTACAGGAATTTGCTTAAAGATATAGCAACACTAATAATAGACTCATTTGCTCCCCTTCTATTTGTTCCGCATTTCCCAGTACAGGGATAGCCAAGTCTAGGCAATTTAGTTCTTTCGACCAACATTTCACCGAAGCGATTTTGGGACAACAGGTGGTGAGCTTGTCGTCATCTTTGTTTCCAAGCTAACGATACAAGTCCTGCATAAGTTTTGATAAAGCTCTTTGTTACAAGCTTGCCTCCTGGCGATCGAACTTTGATTTCTTGGCGCGAATTCTGATATCCCAACCAATGGGCTTTCGTGACACTATATATTTTTAATGTGCTGAAACATTCCAAAGGAAGCATAATTATAATATTCTGAAAATAAACGACAGCCCTGCGTGCTATTTATTCTAATCACATTCACCAGCCCGCGGCAGTCCACTGCTATCTTCTCTTAAATTACCGGTAGGGATTTTTAAATATGGCATTTTTGATGATTATCATAATGTTAGTGGAAATCTTCGCTTTTTTAAAATATTTCTCTTAATTATGTATAGAAAATGATAAATTGTGTTCGTAAAATCTGTTTTAATAAAATACATTTTGTTATTTACTTATCGTACGCGTGATTAATGTCTGCAGTTCTGCCTATGATAGTGCAAAGCACTGCGTCGTCAGCACATAACACGCAATTTACTTCATGTCACCCAATTTCATACCAGAATAGAAATTGCCGTCTTTCGCCGTCTGTAAACGGCTATCGATATACAATATGAATAGCCAGGCAGACATGACTCAACTGTGTTTTACGCCCGTTTGGGCGCTAAACATAGGCGACAGCTACCTTACTCGCGCATAGGCTCTGCTGTCACAAGCAGTGCCATTAGAGTTTCTTCCTTACTACCTTATCAAATGTCTTCCAAAATTACACCTTATAAAATTTCAAAGATCCACAAAAACACAAAATCCTTTGATTTGAAAATTTTTCGTGATAATACGGACAGAAAATAATTGATCTTGTCTATGAAAACTTACTGCTGGACATAGACATCTGCTGTATAGGAGGATATGATCAAATCATCACGTTTGGCAAGTGGATAGGCGATTTCAACGCTAGGCACCTCGCACCTTAAAGGCTGTCGTCTGCATAATTTTATCTTCACGCCATTCTCAATATATGGGTAAACAGAGGTCTAGACAATTAGTCAGTCCTTTCCACCTACCTTGCACCGAATAAATTTTTTGGGACAACTTGACAAGTAGTGGACCAGTCGCCGCCTCTTGACTCGAATTTCGGTCTTCCAACTACTCGACTATCGTGACTGCTTAGTTTTATTACGGTAATTTTAGAGATTTATTAAAAGCGGAACAATTTAGTGTATCTTCTAATTTACATCTTTTAAAATTAAATCAAATCAATTAAAATAATTTGTTAATCGGCATAAGGAGGTATATTCGTTTATCGATATTAATTTATTAATTTACCACGGTAATGATTCGTAATGAGTATCCTTTTTCGTAATGAGTATCCGTTTCGTAATGAAGTTCCTCTAACGAAGAAGAAACAGGCGAAATAAACTCCGTAGGAATCCTCTTTTTTGGTCAAAATCAAAGGGCAACCGTTGAATAATGGCCTAGCCCCAGCCACCTGCATCCATTGATTAATAGATATTTATTGTGTATTATGCAATTTTATTGATTTTAAAGCATATTTATGCTGAACTTTTATGTGATTAAGGGTGATTGTGTGTTTTTAAGTAATATCTCAGTGATGGTTCAGTTTAGTACATAAACATATTTACGGCGGATTTCGTAGATAGACGTCAACAATGGGCTTTGTTGAAACACCTTAATCCATATTGCTTTTATTCATTCATAAGTATTCCTACCGTGTACGGTCATTGTCTGGAATACAAAGAAAAATTTTATACGAATCACCTTTTAGTTTAGAAATATACAGGCGTCGCAAAATAATAAACAGTTTTTTTGCAAATATTACATAAAGGTACTTGTACATTTAAAAAAAATAGTAAAAATTTTTTAGTCCTCAGAATCTCGAAAGAAAAGAAACAGAAATCTCTCAGGGCATCTCGAAATTAATCCTCTTTATTAAGCTTATGATAGATTTTCAGTTTCTTGGGCATTCTTATAGCGTCAGATTCGAAGAAGGTTGAGAGTTTCTATTGAAGCCTACGTGAACAATTTGCTCGAAGAGAGAAGAGTTAAGGAGCAATAATATTGTTTGATATACAATATTTTGTAAATTCTTTTTTTTTCTCTTGCTTTGCAATTATTGATTTGATTTTTTTATGGAAAAGCTCACTTCATAATTTACCGAATATGTATGATTTTTTTTTGCGGAATAGGTAGCTAAGCAATTTGCCGTTTGGAGATCTGTTTTCTCAGAGATCATCCCGTCCGGGATGTCGCGTAAAGACACAAAAAAAAACCATTTCATAGCAAAATCCTGGTTTATATTCAAGTATTGGTTTTCGATTTTGGGGTGGGCATTTTATCGGAGTAAGAATCTAACAGCCCCATTCTTTTCGCAGATCGAAGCTATGTCTCGCGCCTCCGGGGCGCCGAGAAATTGATCAGGGTCTGGCCAATTTCAATGATATCAAGTCGCTGTCTATAAATGTAGGCAGGTCACTGTTGGTTGGTTTCTTTTGACGAATGGGGGACTAAGAGACACATGTCATGAGATGAAATGTAATCGACGTGAAAAATAGCATCCCAACCAGCAGAAACCGCCCGACAACAAGCAGTAGAATCTAATGTGAAAAATATCTGGTACTAAGATTTCCTTTTGAAGTTATATTAATTCTATTAAGTTCGTGGACAATTATTACTATTACATACAATTTTTATACAAAAGAAAATGATTACTTAATTTACCTTAAAGGTATGTTAATTTATATAACAAAAAATTCCATTCACTCTGATGCTTGGAGGACCTGAAGGACCTCCGACAGGTCGGCAACTAGTCGGTACCTTCACCGATTATTCATACGTGAATTTAGCCGTTTTAATTATTTGATTAATAGTGTCTCAAGAAAGTCTTAATAATTAAAAAAATAATATTATGGCATTCATTGTGGTATACAAATTCCATTCGGTTGTTCAAAAACTTATGTACGATTAATATCGTTGGCTTGGACATAAAGACGACGACGGGCTCACCACTTGTCACGTTGTCCCGAAAATATCTTCGGTGGATGGTGGGTCGAAGGCAAAGGGAATAGCGTGAAGATATTTATTTATTATTTATATATTTATATTTTTATTTCATAAAAAATTAATAAAAGAAAATGAAATAACATATTTATTGTAATTAAGATTATAATAATAAATAATAACAAATTAAAAAATCAAGATAACAAATCGATGTATATTATATTAAATAATAATAATAATAAATTAATTTAAATTAAAATTAACTTATTATTAAAATTTCGATAAAACCATTTACAACGCATATATCCATGCATTGCAATTTGCAAAAAAATATAGTTTTAGACACTCTAAAATTAGAATAAATCTAAAATTAATATTAAAAATAGTAGAATGGCGAGCAAGAAACTGCGACGTCATGTTTCAAAGTCTGTATTTTAATACATCAGGTATGTATTAAAATGTTACATGTTAATAAAATTCTACCGAGGTGTTACAATTTCACTTAAAAATAAACAAATACTTATTTTTAACTGAACGCCTATTCCTGATACTGTGGTTGACAAAGGCTAGACAATTAAGTTCTTTCGACCCACCTTTCTCCGTAGACTATCAGAGACAATGTGACAGGTGGTCAGCCTATCGTTATGTGTATCAAAGCCATACAAGCCGTACAATAAACATATCTATACATTTACATAGACAAATATTCATATACACAACACCCATGACTTGAGCACGAAAATTCATACTCATCACACAAATATTTGCCTCCAGCAGGATTTGAACCTGCAGCCCTTAGCTTCGAAAGCAAGGTTACCACCGACAAGCCTGGGTCGTCTAATATTCTATATAAACCGTTTCTACAAATTCTCGTGTCGAATTTCAGTTAAAGATAAATGAACGAAACGCGGTGTGCGGAGCGCAATTCTTTAATTTGAATGAGGTTCTATCTACATAATGGTGTTAAACTTTGTTGTTATTGCGCCTTTGATAGATAACAATTATTTGGACCTAGATAATAAAAATTTGCGATGAACGTTAACGAGTATTTGTAATTTAAATAATAAATAAATAAATATTTGCACGCACGTATGTATATACGTGTCACGCGTCACGATAGCGGAGTGGTTTGATGATCGGGTTTTGAGTCAAGAGACCCAAACTAGATCCTCAGGTAGGTATCCTCAGACTGCTCCATGAGGATACCTATCTCTCGTACCAATTAGTTTTTTCCAAAAACTTATTTACGATTTATATCGTAGGCTTGGACATAAAGATGACGACGGGCTCATCACCTGTCACCTTGTCCCAAAAATATCCCTGGTGGGATGTGGATCGAAAGGACTTAATTGTCGAGTCCACTGTCTACATGCACAAGAATTTACACACATATTTACCGCTGCTGGATTCGAACCTTAACAACTAAGCTATAAGGTCGCCTTTTTATATATTATTTGTAATTTCTAATACTTATGACGTATGACAGTTATGTATTCAAATAACCATCAATAGAGTTATGGTTTACGGTGCAGCCTGCGGAACGTAATGTCGCAGGTTCGGGTCCGCTATTCGACAATTGTCCTGAAGCATTCCAGACTCAAGCATTGCGGCTTAGTTAGTGTATTTAAAAGGAATACTAACTTCTCGTATTAACTACTATAAACTAATCGTTTGGCAAATATAAAAAAAACATCGCTGCTATGTGATAATCAGGCTTTGAAGTAGCAAAATAGTTTTTCATCATTTATCATTTAGCAACCTTCCAGCATTGCACCTAATCATGTTAGCTAACTGATCGTTTATTAATCTAGCTTTAGTAAAATAAAAAAAATATCTTCACGCGATTCCCAATACAGGGGTGGACAGAGGTCTAGTCTAGACAATTAAGCCCCTTCGACCCACTTTTCACCGAAGATATTTTCGGGACAACGTGACAGGTGGTGAGCCCGTCGCCATCTTTATGTCCAAGACAACGATATAAATGGTACATAAGTTTTTGAAAAACCCTTTGGTACGAGCCTGCCACCTGGGGATCGAACTCCGGTCTCTTGACTCGAAATTCCGACCACCCAACCACTCGGCTATCGATTAAAGCTTTAGTAAAGTAAATAAAAAAATACGTATATGAATACACACAAAAATCACATTCATTGCTCTGATCCCAGTAAGTAGCTAAAGTGAATCAGATCAAGTGAAGAAACAATTAAGATCATTTTATTTATAGAATCAGAAACAACTAGGGTAACACAAGTACTTAGACCTGAGACAATGTAGAAGAAGTGGTTTTCTACATAGCCGCAGAGCTGGTTACACAATGAAAACCGGTGTGTACGCCTCTCGTCTACGGAGGTCGCATAAATCGAACGCAGTCTTCATATTATTTACATAGATATCATAGACATCAGGTATTGTAACAAACTCGCAATTTATTGACCATCATGAAGAGAATTGAAAATTTTAAATGTAGTTGATTACCCGAGTGGAAAATTACAGACTACAGGGACAAGCAATTTCCGATAAAGAGCGCTCTTTAGGGGATAAATTGCTTGACCAAATTCATATTACATCGTAAAACATCCTGCGTCCAGACGTGAATTTTTAAACTATTACGTAAAAATATACAATTAATTATTAAAGCTTTGTATAAAAATGTAAAAGAGCATATTCAAATTTTATGTTCATACTACCTACAATAAATAAGAAACAACATTAAAAATTAAAGTAGTAGAAGGTACAAAGAAATTTAGGGATAACATACGTAAAGCATTGCTGTAAAATTCGGCGAAAAAATTTCAGAATAAAATAAAATTTATAAATTAATAAATTGAATGACGTTTAATAACATGCCATCCATCCCATCCATCCCATCCATGCCATCACCAAGAGACAACAATCGCAAATATAAATTATAAACAATTTTTATATTCAAATAATTAATTAGAACATTTATAATCCGATAGACTAGTTGGGAGGTGACCCTACCTTTAAATGTAAGGGTTGCTGATTCTCTTCGCGCAAGGGAAAATAATTAGCGTAAAACGTAGCAGTGAAGCTTAGTACCGTGGCTTGGACACCTACGGTAAACCAAGAGAAACCCAACAAGCCAGCCTAACTTTGCAGGGTAATGGCCGGCCAGAGGTGGCTGCTCCTAGTGAGCTTGGTCAGTCCACTTCGGATGCGTATTGGTGGATTGTGGAGGAAGTGTCTGCATCATTGCCTTCGCACCGACCTCCTTGCCCTCCACAGCTGAGATGGGGCCGCGGAGAGAGGAGTTTCGGTATTACGAAGCGCCGTTCTCTCTGTCGGAATGGGTCCGCGGAGAAACCAAAGTTCAAATCCGACGGTTCCGTTGCTCGGCCAAGCAGCCACTTTATGGGCCCCATGGACTTAGCGGGGGTTCGTTGCTTACGTGGGTTTAGATGCCAAGGGAATGAAGATAAAGGGACATGTCCGTGTTCCGTTGCATATAACCAGGGGAGGAGGAGGGTCAGAGAGCGGATGCATTCTTCGCGTTCGTCTTCTTCCTCGCGAGGGCATACAAGAGGTAGTCTTCTGTCTGTAGTATAGAAAAAAAGTTACGTAAGTAAATTAGCTTGTATTCGACGGAAAGCAGTGTTAATTTCCTAGATTGTCTAAGTGATATCCGACTGAAATATCGTACAAATGCAAGTTACTAAAGTAAACGTTAAAAGTTAACTCAAAAAATAAAACAACACAAAAAAACTCCAGGGCATTTACATGTACCTGTCACTGACTTGCTTTACGAAGGTGAAAGAAATAAGATAAGATTTATATGTTTGCATGTATTAGAAAATCTGCGATGGCTCAGTGTTAAGAGTGTCGCCTAGGTATGGCAGAAGTCTTCGTTTCAAATCTTAACTGCGTCAGTTGATTTCTTAAATATTTTATTATAAAAATAAAAAATTACAAAAAAAAAATAATAAACGCCATTCCTAATACAGGGGTAGACAGAGGTCTAGTCAATTAAGTTCTTTCGACCTTTAAGTTCTTCCACCAAAGATATTTGTGGGCAAACGTGACAGGTGGTGAGCCCGTCATCGTCTTTGTGTGTAAGCCAACGATATGAATCGTACATAAATTTTGATAAAAACAAATCGATACAAGCCTGCCACCTGTGGACCGAACTCGGGTCTCTCGAATCGAATTCCGATCATCCAACACTCGGCTATCGTGATTATATTTGTAATTATGAATTAAATTATTAATTTTATATATTTTTTATATTTATGCGAGATATTAAGCTTTTTATTATATTATACAGTTGATATTGGTCAAAAGTGGTATTAATGCCGTGGGATTCGTGCTAGAATATACCATTCCTTTCTTCCCGTGTCGTAAAAGGCGGCTAAGACAAACAATCAAAATACAACAATGGTTACTGAAAGATGGCGGCATAACAATCTCGAATGACACTAGGCAAAAAATCAGTAGACCAATGATGTGCAGCGTCAGCACGGTGTTGCGATTCTCAATCTGCTTGCCAAGCATAGCGATTATGGCAAGTTATCCCTTACGGAAGAGGCCAGAATTATGCAGTAGACTATTAAGCGCCGTTGAATATGAATGTGTAGGTTAAATGCATGAATTCGGAAGAATGTTAGAAGTATTATTTATTTATCAGATGCAATAAATTGACGCTTTAACCTTTATTATGATAGGTTTAATTGTTACAGCTCTAGTATTACAATGGCATATTGCTAGACAGTTACAATCGACTATGACATCGAGTAAATGCTTATGCAGTACACATTTTTAAATATGAACAGAATTAATTAATACACAATTATATGAAATGTAATAAAGGTTTTCTTACCATTTAGATATGGAAATAGAGTGGACCCATGTGCTATTATAAGATTATGAAACTATTCTAATCCAACATTAGAACTCTCTTCGTAGGGCAGGATTTATTTTTAATTCGGTTTGTAGATCTCAAAGCGGTTGCGTTGTGAACGTATCGGTATGCAGCGAAGCTAGAAGGGTTTGAATCCTATTACGAGATTTACGAGATTTACGAGAGCCGTATAGGCGTACAAAAAAGGTCACTGACCACATGCTACAGTTTGTACAGTGGGTTGCAGGGACTAAATTGTTCAGACCTCTGACTGGGTGCTGTCTACAGGGTACAGTGTGGAAAATTTGGGGAAGATAAAGAAAAAAATCTTATGAAATCTCTTTTGTTTTACAATTTCTTTATTTTTAATTGGCGATGTTACCAGAGATGATTCTGCATATTTGCATAGTGTAGGTTCCAGTTGAAAATCGGCGCTGCAAAACAATTGCACTGCAGCAATTTGATGAAATGGAGTCCTTATTTGACGTCAATAGTTTTTTCATTGTTCTTGTGTATCTGCCTGTGACACAGTAGCTCCTAAACAATTGATGCTGTGTTTACCTTCTTGAAAGCAGATATGATCCTTGGTTCTTTGTTATAATTTATTAAAGTCTATTTAGGCGTTTGAAAATAATCTGAGTTTTTTAAATAATGGATTTAATAACTTCTTAAAATTATATAACGTTTTGATACGTAATGGGAAGAAACAAACAATAACTATTTAATAATTCAACTCTCATCTCTACTATGTTCTAACTTAATAATTTCGTAAACTCGAATGATTGAAATACCTAAAACAATATTAAAATCATGATGAATTGATAACATTTTATTAACGAGAATAATTCAATCACTGAAAATAACTGAAATGAATTGTAATGTTTTAGTTTGATTCCTTTAAAATCACGAAACCGGTGTTTTGATTTAATTTTTTTTGAAGAATACTAGCTACTGACGCTTCTTATATTTGTATTTTAAAATTTTCTCATCACATGTAGCAAGACGAGTGCTTCAGCAAACTAAGCATTTAAGTAGTCACGATAATGGAGTGGTTGGGTGATAGGATTGAAGTCAAGGGACCCGATTTCGATCCCCAAGGCTCGTACTAATGGGTATTTTCAAAACTTGTGTACGATTTATACCGTAGGCTTCGAAATTAGATGGCGACGGGCTCACCACTTGCCAATTTGTCCCATTAAAATGTCGTCGGTGGCATGTGGGTCGAAAGGACTTAATTGCCTATACCTCTGTCTACCCCTATATTGGGATTGGCGAGAAGATATATTTCTTTTACTTCTTTAATGAATGATATTTGTGTCGCATTTGTGATACTGTCATTCAAATCTCATATAGAGTTATACGATTTAAAATGTTTACTTAGTTTTTTTTATAAGGGAGAGGATTTGTTCTTTTCTTTCTTAAGAATTTTCAATGTTTTTGTCATTCTTATAGAATCAGAATTTTTATCAGATAGGTTGGCTTCGGAATATTGAAGATAATCTTGAATGCAGGTAAAACCGGTATGCATTGTTATCTCGGAAACCACTATAACCATATCGCCAATATAACCAATTTCAATACTGTGTTGTTTTCCAAGGTTATCAAGGTCTCATCTCTGAGAAAGTTCGAATTAAAAAAAAAAAACCTAATCTAATATTGCATCATCGACTGCTACTACGCAGGTTTTATTTCTTTAAATTAGGATCGTTAATATAACTGGCTTTAGTTATTATTCAGAAGTAGTTATATTTTTCAGCCTCAAAAGGCTAGTTTTACGTCAGTTAAGTAATATGTAAATGCTATGTCAGTTGCCATGTGTTTACGAAAGAATATACTAATCTTTTTATTTCCGTCGCAAGAGTCGAATATGGGGAAATGCGTAAAATGTATTGGTCACCGACAGAAAGAGGAATATCCTAATATCTCAAAAATTTCAGGCTTAACTTTAGCAGACTGGTGACGGGCAGCAGCGTCTATAGTGCAGAGTGTCCGGTACTGCAATAGAAAGTCAGCTTTCCAAATGTAGTGAATATCGACCTGCGTTATGGAAGAGGCCTATATCCTGCAGTGGACTATTACAGGTCATTGTATCTTCACCAGAGGTCCAGACAATTAAATCCCTTCGACCTACTTTTCAATGAAGACATCTTTTGGAACAAAGTAACAGGTCGTGAGCCAGTCGCCGTTTCTATGTCATAGCTAAACGATATAAATCGTACATAACTACGGAAATCGTAATATTACTATAGTGTGTCACAATAGTCGAGTGGTTGGGCGGTCGGAATTACGAGTCAAGAGACCCGAGTTCGATCCCCGGGTGGAAGGCTCGTACCAATGGGTTTTTCAAAAACTTATGTACGAATTATATCGTTGGCTTGGGCATAAAGATGGCGACGGGCTCACCACCTGTCACGTTGTCCCGAAAATATCTTCGGTGGAAGGTGGGTCAAAGGGACTTAATTGTCTAGACTCGACCTCTGTCTACCCCTGTATTGGGAATTGCGTGAAGATATTTTTTTTATATATTTTTATTAATAACTGCGGAATATATTATGTAAATTACACATTGGCTTCTTAAAATATTACTATAAACAACTACAACAAGCAATTGACGAGTAGAGTTGAGAATATCGAATGAGAGAATCGAACAAAATAAAAAGGAATCTCAACCAAACGTAAGCTTCGTTTCGTATGGCTCAAGCAAATAAATGTAGGTACATTTATTTTTCAAAAGGGATTTAATGTAATTTACTTCTCTTACCGAATAGAGTTTATGTTGCTGTACGTATATACCCAGTATGCAGTTGTGTTGAGAGGGCATTAAGCTTTTCCCACATCCAAACATTTTCAATCCGATTTGCGTCGGATAATTGTAATGCCCAATGACGATACTCAATTCAAATAAAGATTTTTTCTTAGTTTTTATTCAGTTATGTAATGAGAATGATGATGAATCGCTTACTCTAATGTCATGAACAGTATTAATATCAATAGTTATAATGAACAGTAATACTGGGCGCCAAAATCAGTAACGTCCGACATAATTCTTTATATCCTGGAAAAAAAGTGATATACAACATCCTGTTTATTTATTTATGATCTTCTTGTTCATGCAATTTTTCTGTTCCACTTTGAAAGATATTTTTATATAAAGTCAGTCTACTTCTACTACCCAGGTACTAATGTTTCTTTGCCTTAAATTATTACCATTAATAAACCAGTATATTTTAACATTTTTCTGTTTCAAAAAAAAGTTTTTGGTCAGTTAGGTGACAAGTAAGTCGTAATCACACCGCAAGTGACAGATTATGTCACTTGCGGTGTGATTACGACGCAAGAATATGAATATCAATTAAAGGCCATGGCATTCCGTCTAAGTCCTCGGGGGTGAGAACGTATCTGTAACCTTCTTCTTTCGAAATAATTGGTAGTTATTATGGTCTGAAGTCACTTATCACCACGTGAACTGTTTCGCATCGCCTTTTTCACCCTCTACCATAAAAAAATGAGAACTGAAACTTACTATAATAAAAAATACGCTTTAGGCATTAGGTGTTGTTTATATCTCAGAGTTTTTATTACATTTTTTGTTATCCTAATCTCATTATATTTTGGTTCACGCGGGAAGGAAAGCTGCTTTGCATCGGGAGGCTTAAGCTACTCTCATTACATAGAACGTTCTGGCTGAGCTCAGCAAACAGTGTAACTGTTTTTATTGCCAAGTAGCGCATTTGTATTGTAAATACAATTTAGCACTTTTTTATCTTCACTTAATTCCTCATTCTTGGGTAGGTAGAGTTCTAGACAATGAAATCCTTGAACTTCTTATCGAAGCTTATTTGAGACAACGTGACAGGTGGTAAGCTTAATGACAATTAAATAATTTATATATAATATATAAGAATAATTAAGAATCACTTTTTTTACTCGTGGGTGTCGTAAGAGGCGACTAAGGGAAAAGCCTTGAAATTGCAATTGGCTGCCGTCAGATGGCGGGATAACTATTGCGGACAATCATCTTCTTCATAACAGCATATCTAAAGTCCACAGGTGAACTAGGCCCACAAAGATTGCCACATAGAACAGACCTTTTTTTTCTACGTGGGGAAATATCTAACGTATACCCGCCCCGCGGGGGCAAGGACGGCTGATGTCGGGCTCGCCCGACTAAAACTCAACGGTGTTCCGCCTTCGACGCATGTTGGTGTGGCCACGGGCACGCTTTGGCACACAATGGCGACCCCACTGGCACTGGCCGCCCAGAGCAGCCCCTCCTCGGGAGAGAAAAAAATCTTTCCCACTTCGACTAGGCTAGACGCGCCGGAACACGGACGCGTCTACCTCCTTGGCCTCCAACGTGGATGTTGAACCCCCCCGATGCCCGAGTGCTTGACTGAGCACCAGCCAACCCATCACCCAGCGGCGGATATGAACTTTGGCACCGTCGCACACCACATTTCAGCTTTTTTTGTTGCATGAATGGGCCGGCTCGACCGGGGAAGTACTACGACCTCACAGAATACCGGCGTAAACTAGAAGTCTAACAAACGTCTGCGTTTCGTCTGGTGAGTGCAGATACCGACACTCCTCTCTCCCTGCGGCCCCACCTCAGCCGCATCAGCGGTGCGACCCCCGCCAGAGTCGCGGTGGATAGGGAGCAAGGCGAAACGCAATACTAAGACTCCTGCGAAGGCAACAATGCAAACACTCCCTCCACAGCCCACCAACACGCATCCGAAGTGGGCTGCACAAGCCCACTTGGAGCGGCCACCTCTGGCCGGCCCTACCTCACTAAGTTAGGCCGGCCATGTGGGTTCCTTTTGGTTCACCGTGGATGACCAAGCCATGAGAATATTATACACGAGAATATATAATACATACATGAGAATATTATACATGTACAGAAAAAAAATGTATATGTAAAGACGGCGACAGGCTCACCACTTGTTTCGTTATCCCAAGGATTTAATAGTTTAGACCTCTATCTAGTGTCGGGATCATTGGCAAGTTTTATAGACCTCTATCTACTCCAGTATTGTGAGTATATAAATGTTTAGCCTGAAAATTTACTTTAGTATTATGCTTTACTTTTAAAATTTAATAGTAAACCATAATACTAAAGTAATAACAATCTCTATTTTTGATATGGAAAATTATCTAAGTATGTCCGTCCATACAACTACAATTGAACAAGAGGATTGGCAAATATTTACTGTAGCTTACTGATGCGTATTGCCTTTCTGTGATTAAGAATTCATAGTGTGTGCATACATTATCTTTAGTACAAAGGGAATTACATTATATTTACATCTAAGCTCTGAACATATAAAATCGTCTGGGTAAAGAATGATAGAACTGTTTTGATAACCTTTTGTAACGTAGTAGAGTCGGTTTTTTGTCTAGACTGTTGGCGCACAGTTTGATCGTTAAAATATACTATCCCCTACATACATGCCGAATAAGGCGAACCAAGGAAAGCCTTGATTATGTCAAGGCCATTCTTTTTTACGGAAGAGTCCTATAGTGGACTTTTAAAGATCATTAAGTATATTTAGTAAAACTAAGATATATTGTGTAAATTACTTTAAGAAGTTAAATTTGTCTTCATGACATTCCCAACACTGGAGTAGACAATTAAGTCCTTTGGACTCGCCAAAGGACTTAATCGGTGTCGCCTTGCGTTTTGAAAAAACTTATTGGTACGAGCCTCCGATCTGAGGATCGAACTCGGGTCTCTTAACTTGAAGTCCGATCACCCAACCACTTTATATCTTGACTATAAATTATTAAAAAAACAGTTCCGTAAGTTCCTATTATTTTCGTGTATAAAACCTATAACAAAAACATGACACCCGCGGGAAATAATTTCTTATTGTGGTCAAATTTCGACCACTGAACAGGCCGTTTGTTGAGACGAAACAATGACGTTTAATTTTTAACTAGTACTTATTTCCATCCGTCGAAAAACGAGGGTTGAGGCTTTAAAATGGAGCTGCCGGCATACCATTCGTTATGTTTAATGAACTCGCTTCTGCATAATCGGTTTTAAGCTCTACTGAACTGCAGACTTACGGTTGCAGTACGCTATAGTATTAAAAAAGTATTAATTGGTTCGTTTAAAAATTTCAATGGAATTGTTTATGTAACGTTGCTATAGCTTGCATTACTATACTTATTCATACTTAATAAATAAAAAATATCTTCACGCAATTCCCAATACCCCCTGTATTGGGAATTGAAAACAGAGGTCAAGTCTAGACAATTAAGTCCCTTTGACTCACCTTCCACCGAAGATATTTTCGGGACAACGTGACACGTGGTGAGCCCGTTGCCGCCTTTATGTTCAAGCCAACGATGAAATACGTACATAAGTTTTTGAAAAACTCATTGGTACTGCCACCTGGGGATCGAACTCGGGTCTCTCGACTCGAAATCCCGACCACCCAACAACTCGTGACTTATTCATACTTAGTGTTTTTAATGTGAATGTAATTCTGTCTCTGTTATATTTTCACAGGTAAATCGCTTTACAGGTTACAATTTTGAATTTGTAAGTGCAGGGCTAAAGCGACACATTTCAAACAGATTGCGATACATAAGCGACAGGCGCTGTTGCGAGGAGCGTTCGCAATATTTTTCTACTATTGCTGGACAAACTTCAGCATGTTTTTTTTAGGAATTGGTTCCACTATCGTCCACTTTATCTAACTAAATCTCTTAAGCACTGAAAGCCATTTAGAATTGAATTGAAATAACTCGTATAATTGAGAAAAGGGAGTACTAGATAAAGGGGGTATATTACGAGTATTTCCATTTCTTTGTGGTTGAGTGACCGGAATTCCGGTTCAGATACGCGAGTTCGATCCCCAGGTGTTAGGCTTGTACCAATAGGTTTTTTTTAAACTTATGTACGAATTATAACGTTGGCTTCGATATAAAGACGGTGACAGGCTGACAACCTCCAGTCACGTTGTTCCGAAAATATCTTCGGTGGAAGGTGGGTCGAAACGACTTTATTGTTTAGACCTCTATCTACCCATGTATTGAGAATGGCTTGAAGATATTTATTTTATTTTATTTTATCCAACTAATAATGAACGTCAGGATAGCCGAGTGATTGTGTGATCGGAATTTCGGTTAAGAGACTCGAGTTCGATCTACGGGTGATAGATAGGCTCGTACTACGGGTTGTTACAAAACTTATGTATTATGCATATCGTGGGCTTGAACATGAAGACGGCTAGTGGGGTCCTGCGATACAGTTTCTAAACAAATTGTATCAACGACTTGTTGACACGGTTGTAGCCGCTGCTGCAACAAGGCTGGTACTTTCGTTGCTCAATGGTTAAGTCTAACCATTCAAACTGGAAATACAAGTAGCGTTTTTTTACACTATGCCACAAAGAGTGGGGCTGTCCGACTCTCGTAGTTTCAAGATGATAACTATTTAAAATATAAAAAAATATCTAAACAGGTCTTCAAAAACAGTATCTACCAATGATTTCATTCACATCAAATTTCAAACAGAAAAAGCCGCATCATAACTGGTCAATTCGTTTGGGGCCTAGGATGTCTAAAACAGACACTCGGACTTTCTTGACACTCAGATGCATACAGTAATCATATTAAACCCCTATTTTGGATTGTAGATTAAAAAAAAGAAATATAAATCTGCAGTTCAATGGAGCTTAAAACCGTTTATGCTGAAGCAAGTTCATTAAATGTAACAAATAGCATGTCCGGATACGAGCTTTAATTTTTTATACGTTATTTTTCGCTCACTGAACTTCTCAAATGAAAATATGTCCTATCTTCAATAATTTCATAAAACGAATTTTTTTGCGTTTACTACTAACTACTATAAAAATATCTTCACGCAATTCCCAATACAGGGGTAGACAGAGGTCGAGTCTAGACAATTAAGTCCCTTTGACCCCTCTTCCACCGAAGAAATTTTTTGGGACAACGTGATTGGTGGTGAGCCAGTCGCCGTCTTTATGTCCAAACTAACGAAATAATTCGTACATAAGTTTTTGAAAAATCCATTAGTACGAGCCTGTCACCTAGGGATCGAACTCACGTCTCTCGACTCGAAATTCCGATCACCTAACCACTCGGCTATAGTGACTATTACTACTACTATAAAACGGCCTGTAAAAGTCCAAAAGTCAAACTTACAAACCTTACTTACTCAAAGGTCAGGAAACTAATCATAGAGGAGAGTCTATGTCCTTCATGGTCTAAGAAGGATTGGACATGATCGAGATAAGCAAGCAGTGAGGACAACTGATGGGTGTAATATGTGTTACTTATTTGAATGAATAAGTGATTTGATTTGATGTATGTTTTTAATTTAAACGAGGTAATAAATATGTACATGAGACAACATCCCTAATATTGCTCTTATCACAAAGTAAATAGCTAAAGCACTTGATATGTAATCGGAAACAAGGAAGGTACCACAAACGTCTCAATAAAAGTGAAGTGTGTAAAAATTGGTTTTCTGCATTAACCCGAAGAGGAATCTTACCTGGAACCATCAAGTATGTGTGGTATGTACACAGTGCAGCGCAAGCGTGGATTTAATTTATAAAAATCTAAATGTTGTTTACTATTGATTTTGTGATTTTTTAAATATTGACAACCAAAACACTTCGGCTATTAATCGATGCATGTTTTTATTTCTTTTTAATTAACCCAAAATAAACCTCACTTGCACAGTATGTATTTTAAAATAAAATTTGGACAGATGTTTGAAATAAATAAAATTTATCTTGTAAACGTACATTTACCGAGACAATAGCGTTCATTTCATTCAATACCTCATGCATGTTACAATACCACAATACCAATGACTTAGCATGTTTGAAATTTCTAGTTCTGCGGAAAAATCGGGATAAAAAGAATACAAAAGTAAACCTTTGTAGAAAAGTAACATTGCTTAGTGGTTTCAAGTCGATACCGGTTTACGAGCTCTGCGGTCGCTAATTTACGGAAATAAATATCTTATAAATAAAGTTTTAGAACCAAAAAATTACACATAAAAGCGAAGTACCTGCATATTCTAAATAAACTGTAAAAGTATTTGTTCTCCATTCATTTTAAAATTGTTTCTATTCCGGAGAAAATATAAAATATCGTGACATTTTCTTGCATCCGCTTTAAAATAATGAAGTCACAATAGATGATTTGATATCTTTAGCAACTCGGAAAAATGTTGTCTTATTTTGATTCTTGAGTAAAATCTGCGGAGATATTATTAAAATAGAAAGTTAAATGAAAACATTTTCTCATATCTTACGAGCTAACGATCAGTAGATCAGAATTTAAATCAAGAGACTAGTTCGATTGCCCGATAAGTTTTTTGTAATTTAATATCTTAAGGCGACGGGCTCACCACCTATCACATTATCCCGAAAATATCTTCGGTGGAAGGTGGGTGAAAGGAACTTAACTGTCTAGACTAGACCTCTGTATTGGGAATTGTGTAAATATATTTAAATTTATTTTTAATAATAATAATAATAATAGTCACGTCAATTAATAGTCCGACCACCCAACCATTCGGCTAGAATGGTTGGGTGGTCGGAATTTCGAGTCAATAGACCCGAGTTCGATCCCCAGTTGGTAGGCTCGTACCAATGGGTTTTTCAAAAACTTATGTACGAATATCGTTGGCTTGGACATAAAGGCGGCGACGGGCTCACCACCTGTCACGTTGTCCCGAAAATATCTTCGGTGAAAGGTGGGTCAAAGGGACTTAATTGTCTAGACTCGACCTCTGTCTACCCCTGTCTTGGGAATTGCGTGAAGATATTTATATTTATTTATTTATTTATTTTTAATACCTTACATTGTACTATTAACTTACCTTATTATTATTAAATTATTAACTTCTTATAAAAGTATTTTACGACGACCTTTGTGGTTGACATACCGGTTTCATGGCGTCGTACTAAGGACCAGTAGATGATAATTCAAATCAGAAGGAAAAATAAGAAAAAAATATCTTTACGCCATTCCTAATGCTCTGGTAGACGTAGGACCGGAAAATTAAGTCCTTTCGACCCATGTTCCATCGAAGTAATATTTTGGGACAGCGTGACAGGTGGTAAGCCTGTAATGTCTCTATTTCACATACATATTTCATATTTGATTTGATTAGATATGAGAAATGTGAATCTCACATTTCGTTGGAGCTTATCAAAATAAGCTCAGGCGATACTTAGGTCGATAGAACTAAACCAACCAAGTGTTGGGAAAAGAGTTGTGACTTTGTTATTTGTCCTCTGTATTTCCAAGGTATAGTTATCCAAGATATCGGGTGTCCTCTCCGGGCCTCTAGCACATTGGAATATGTTAAGCAAAATCATGTTTCAAATCTATTTCACCGACCTAACAGAACCGGGATAAAAAGTATTCTAAATGTTTATAAAAAAATATCTTCACTTAATATCCAACACGGGGTTGACAGAGGTCTAGACAATAATGTCTATTCGACCCGCCCGGTGATGAGCCTGTCGCCGTCTTTTTGTATAAGCTAATGATAAATCGTGCATAAGTTTCGAAGAAACTCAATGGTACGAGCCTACCACCAGAAGATCGAACTCGGGTTTCTTGACTCAAATTCCGGTCACCCAATCAGTTGGCTATCGTGACTCTAATTGTTATGTAAGAATATAAAATGATCTTTATGGCAAATACGTTCAGCCGTTTTGGCGATATTGCATCTGAAACTTCTAACATTACTGATTTTGAAGAATAATTGAATTATTAAACTGGTAAGCATTATAAAAACTTTTTATTATTTTTGTTCCAAAAAAAAATTAAAATTGATATAGAATATACTTTCCAAAAGTCGCTTTCGTTCTGAACCAACGAAAAATGTCAGTTTTTGTTTACAAGTTAGAGTCGTAACCATTAAATATCCTTTAAACACTGATTTATTTTTATTGCATTTAAGTTCTGCTGGACTTTTTGTTATTAAAGAAAGTTGTAAATTAATTATTTATTATATTTATTAAATTTCTCATTAATTTATTTATGCTTTTTGACACCTTAGAGGCAGTTGCCTATTATTAGTCTGCTGAATTTTGGTCGGGTGCGTTTCGTGATTATTCCACTATAACGAGGTATCCATTACAATTTTCACTAATTGCGTTAGCATCTCCCTTAGTCAACCTTTACGACACTCACGAGATGAGGCCACAGTACCTGGTAAATACTTACATCGATACTCACGGTAACTACCTCTTCGTCTTCTTCTTGACAGTCTATCAAGAGTCCACTGCTGGACATAAGCCTACCTTAAAACTTATCACAGTATCCCTCCTGCATAAATCCGCTACCCGTAAAAATTTTCAAGTACACAGCGTTTGCCTCTACGAGGTTGCCACACGAGAACCTTTCTTCCCCAATGGTTGTTAGTTTTAAGAGCTATGTGCCGGCCCATCGCCACTTAAACGTCCTGATTATTATAGCTACGCGTGTTACCCTGATTCTACTGCGGATGTCTTCGTTACAGATGCTATCACGCCGTGAAACACCAAGCACCCTCTCCATTGCACGCTGAGCAACTTTGAGCTTCCTCATACGGCCTGCAGTGAAGGATCACGTCTCAGATCCCTCGGTCGATGAAAACACAAAAAGGTTATTTCGTTAATCTATTTTGTTTGTACGTTTGATTTTTGTTGTTATTCAAGAATGTATCTTCTCCAATCTTGATCTTCCCAATGGTAGATTAATTTATTAAATTTTACTAAGCTTTATTGTACACCTTAAAAATAAAAATAACAATTTACTGTCAATTAATCATTAATAATTAAATTATTATCAAGAATATGCAATATGAAAGGTTTGAAAACATAAAAATATATAAAAGCGTGCTTCGATGTTTTAGGGACGTTGAGTGAATAAGTGAAGTCTCAACGGTAAAGAAAATAAATAGCGCGTAAGTTAATATTAAAAGGTGAAGAGGTAGGCCGAGACTAACTGTTGAAGAACATGTGAGCGAATTGCTCTAAGAGGATGGGGCCAAAAGTACTCGGACGCCAAGACGTGCGTGTATGTAGAAAATGATAAATTAGAAAGAAGCGATACAGGTACGAAGAATCATGATACTTGGCAATCTGTTCTCTCTGGCTACCCCGTCTGGGGCAGTGCGTGAAGATAAGTAAGTTAGTAAGTTAATAAATAAGTATAATTATTTTGTAATGTAAATATTAAAAAAAATGCTCGTTAGGAAAACACTGCCATAGTAGAGCAACAGTTTATTGTAGCAGACTTTGAAATAACAACTATGTCGTGCGAAGTGGGCATTAAAGTAACCTTCAGCTTCCTTTTATATTCGTGCGGATGTTTTAAAAGTAGCATAAAACGAAATTAACGTGGAATTTGTAACATTTCCATGGGCTATTGCCATGATTAAAATCACTTTATGCTTGCGCATACTGTGTTGTAAAAATTGCATTCATTTGAAAAAAAAGTTAAAATTTTTTATTTTCATACTTTATAGCATTAGGATGAAAACATTTAAAAGCAGGGTGTACGGTTTATGTAAGAACTTACGTTATATTTAGGTTGTAAATGGATTTTTATACCATAGTCGGAAGGGGTACTAAGGGATATTGAAATGACAAAGGTGACCGATATAGAAACATATATTATGACAACATAGTTAGTTAGTAAGTCACAAATAGTCACGATAGCAGAGTGGTTGGGTGGTGGGAATTTCGAGTCTAGACCCGAGATCGATCCCCAGGTGGCATCGTACCAATGGGATTTAAAAAAAAAATTATGTACGAATAATATCGTTGGCTGGGCCATAAAGACGGCGACTGGCTGACCACCTGTTACATTGTCCCGAAAATATCTTCGGTGGGAGGTGAGTCAAAGGGACTTAATTGTCTAGACTAGACCTCTGTCTACCCCTGTATTAGAAATTGTGTGAAGATATCATACACTGCTCTGCTCCCAAAGAAACTAGCTAAAGAGCTTGTGTTGTTCGGAAACAACGAAGGTTTCACAATCATCCAGACCCGATACAATTAAGAAAATGTGGTTTTCTATATTGACCCGTCCGGGAATTGAACCCGAGGGTTGGGCGGGCGATATCTTGAAAATTAGTGTGTATACAACTCGTCCATGGAGGTCGTCAAATTGAACGAGATCAAAGTAAGACAGACCGCTGATCGGCAACGACCTTCAAGGTGTGTAGTGTCTGGAACAGAGGTCGCTTAATGGCTTGTCAAGAGTGGCAATTATGGCGGAAATGGCAAATATGAAAAATGCTTCTTACGTAGAGGCCTACATGTCGCAATGAATTTTCACCGACTACCAAAGTTTTAAATGAGATCAAGATAACTGAATAGTTTTGAAATTTAAAGTTAGAACAGTTTCTAAATGGATATTGCTATTTATTAAATGGCCAACTGTAGCACTCTGCCTCCTTACCCTTACCTTAACCCTTAGCCTCGAAGTCACCACCAACTAGGTCAAACTTTATAATAGTGTATGTAAAAGTGCTATAATAAAATAAAGTTGTAATTTTTACGGACATATTTCTGGATCTTCTACAGTTTTTGTAATTACAGTTAGAGCCTATATTTATACATTTTACTAAGTAAATTGAAAAGCCGCCTCGAGAGAGAAGAAAATATAATGATAACAAAGATGTTAAATAACGTTTTGATTATGTTTTGTCTTTATAAAGCAATTTCATTTGTCCTTACTGTTCTAGTTTGAACATATTTTTCTTGGTTCCATTTTTAAAATTATATAATAGTATTTAATGAAAGATATGATTATAAACAAAATAGCTTTTAAATTACCATTTAGCGGTGAAACTGAGCAAGAGTACAATGCTGACCCAGACGACTCCTAAGCAGAGAAGACGTTTACCAATCCTAAATGTAACTTAAAAAAGGACTAATATTGTATGACAAAAACCTTAGAAATTAGTTAAAATGGCGTGGTTGATATTCAACCTTTTTAAAGCATGAGTACATCGGACAAATCGAAGGACGAAAATTGAGACCGAGTAGGTGGAATATCGCAAATTATACGATTTAAATTAAATTATTTCTTTCAAGCGTATATAACTGAGAAGTATTTATCGTACGGAGCTATATATAACTTCACGCATAGTACTTTATAAGGTAGCCAGAGATAACAGATTGCCAAGTGTCCTAAATACCTCTTTCACATCTTTCAAATTCAAATTAAAAAATTCTTTATAAATTTGATAAATTAAATATAATAAAAACTTTTTTATTTGGTTCATTTAATAGCAATTATAATAATGAATACAACATGTCGTGGCTCGGCAGGGGTCACGGGTACGAATCTCGCGCGTGTCAGTTGTTTTCTTAAATTTTTGATTAATGTAAACAAAAAATTGAATCGTCCAGCGTGGCGGATCAATAAAAATGCATCAGCAACGATTTAGATAGGAATCGGTAATGATAATGTATTTTTAAAGAAAATTGACTTTGCCACAATTAAAAACTTACCTAAGTTCCTAGTACTTTCACTAATGGGTCTTACAGTGATTAATTTCGGCGACAGCACTACGTTTAATGAAGATGAATTGGATCTCTGAGTGGAGCATTAAATGACTAAACTGATATAACTATCGTTTTAAAACGATTTTCGATATTTGTCGCCGGCAATTTTAAATACATCAACGTATCACTAATTGCAACAATTTCCACAGCTGAATTTTGTTTTTCTTCTTTATCCTTTTTCTTCTTCTTATTTACTTAATGCTAAAGGCACAATACCTAATAAGGATTTGTGATTTAATAATCAACTGATTCAATTAACTATCCCAGATATAATTATCTGGGATAGTTAATTGACTCAGGCGTTACTTTGTGGAAATTCATTGTAAAGTTGTTATCGATAATTACCTCGCACCATTCCGCATGCAAATATAAAAAAGTATATATTACCTGGTCGAAGAGAAGAAGTGCACGACCCTCCCTCCCACAGATGCGTGCACTAATTCTCCTGTATGCACCACCACCACTACACTCAAACCAGGTAACATATACCACCAACGATAACGCGACACGTGTTTCGCCCAAAAAAAGGTATTCTCAAGCGAGTAAACTCTACGATGAGCGACCGCAGAGTGAGAAATGAGTAACTATTATATTTGAAAATATTTTTAGTATCGAATCATTGAGATAGTGAGATTACCCCTCGCAGACAAACTCTATGGTCTATATTATAGTTGCTGTCTGTATGCCCACTGTTGGGCTTTATATTTTTTGAGAGAGATTAGAGAAATGGTGCATTGAAGATGCTGTTTCGGTGCAGGTTGGCTGATTTTATAATATTTGGAAAAATTCGGAGAAAAAGCCTTAAAAATAGCTAACAACAAATGACAGTAGACTGGTGAAATTTAGTACTTCGTTGATGAACAGCAGCGTCTACAGTACAAGATGTCTGCAAAGGTACTGCGATCGTCAATAGATAGCCAATCATAATATATAGATTGCCAACCGTTAAATAATGTTAGGGATATATGGAACGGAAACACACAGATATTGCTAAATGCTAAAGCACTTGTTATATTGAAATCGGAAACAACGCAGGCACCACAAATACCGAGGCCCGAGAAAATGTAAAAAAAGTGGTTTTCTCTACATTGACCCGACCTGGAATCGAACCCGGGACCTCGAGATGGACCTTGAAAACCGGTGTCTTCAAGGTCCATCCGAGTGGCTAGAGGTCAAGCCACGGATGTTGTCGAAAATAATTTAAGTTTTAAAAAGTAAATTAAAACGCGATAAAATCTGTAAGTCACGATAGCCGAGTAGCTGGCTGGTCGGAATTTCGAGTCAAGAGACCATGTTCGATCCCCAGGTGGCAGTACCAATGAATTTATCAAAAACTTAAGTTCGAATTACATCGTTGGCTTGGAAATAAAGACGGCGACGGGCTCACCTATGTCACGTTGTCCCGAAAATATCTTCTGTAGAAGGTGGGTTAAAGGGACTTTATTGTCTAGACTAGCTGTCCTCTGTCTAACCCTGAATTGGGTATTGCATGCAGTATATATATATAAATATATATATATATATATATATATATATATATATATATATATATATATATATATATATATATACATATATATATACATATATATATATATATACATATATATATATATATATACATATATATATATATATATATATATATATATATATATATATATATATATATATATATATATATATATATATATATATATATATATATATATACATATATATATATATATATATATATATATATATATATATATATATATATATATATATATATATATATATATATATATGTATATATATATATATATATATATATATATATATATATATATATATATATATATATATATATATATATATATATGTATATATATATATATATATATATATATATATATATATATATATATATATATATATATATATATATATATATAGATATTTATGATAAAAATAGTTATATTTTTATATTTTATTTATAAAATTTGTAGGTAAGGGTTTTATTTTAATTTACATACATCAGTTTAACTATTTTCAAACTACCAATAACAGATACGCCAACCGCGTATCTGCTTCTGATGTCGATAGTAATATATTGATTTTGTTAGTTATTCTTTTCACGTAGCAATCTGAAAATTAGAATAATTGTTCCTGATATAGAATAGTGATACAAGTATCTGACAAGGGTCACGGCACTGTTTTTGATACGGGAATATAAGCAAAGTCGATTTTCGATAGTGAAAAATACGTTCAATTATTATTTCCGTAAAAAATTTATTATATTTTTTTGGAATATTGGTTTGATTTGAAACTTCTTGCTTTAATCAGAATTATAATAACACCACTCTCTCTCTCTTCTCATGGGAGTAGTAAGCAACCGAGGGAAAAGCCTCGTTAATCGCAATTATTATATAATACAGGGCTAGGCTAATATATAATACAAAGGTCTAAATCAATAAGTTCTTTCCACCCACCTTCCACTGAATATATTTTTGGGATAACGTGACAAGTGGTAAGCGCATCGCCATCTATATATCCAAGCAAAAGATGTAGTTTTTGAAAAAACCCATTGGTACGAGCCTGCCACCTGGGATCGAACTGTTGATGTGGTCATATCTGAATCATATCGGATATGCTTGGTAAGTAAGTAGCTCACATGTGTTCACATTCTTCAGTACGGACTAAGCAAGTGCGAGGCCTGTTGCAAATTTTAGTGAGGCCCTAGATTTGCTAAAGTTTATTAAGTGATAAAATACTCTTGAATACTAAATACGATCAGTTGCCTTCGTTTAAGAACGTTCCGTTAACTGAACATAAAGTAGTAGTAGATGTGCCACGAATATTTCTTTTGTGAAAGGTGGGTCAAAAGGACTTAAGTGTCTAGACCTCTGTCTGCCCCAGTATTGGGAATGGAACGTAGTGATTACTATAAGAATGTAAAGCCCGTAAACGCTATGTAAACCAACATTTCAATTTTTATTAGCCTATTTGAATCACTCCACGGTATTCACCACTTAATTTGTAATTATTTTTAACGACATAATGGAAACCGTGTTGAATATAATTAGTATGCATGCGAAATGAAGTCGAAACATACGAAGCTGTTGCGTAAAATATCTTGAATTTAATGCGATTCCGACGTAAATGGTTAGCAGAAAATTTCTAATGAAACCGAAATTCCGCCTTCGTACATTAATATTTCATTAAGCCATAAATAGAATCGCGAATAGAATTAATGTATAATAATTCTTTTTTTTATATTCTATTTTTTTATAAAGAAGTCACTATAATCGAGTGGTTGGGTGATCGGAATTCGAATCAAGTAGTCCCGTTTGACTGCCAGGTGGTAGTCTCGTACCAATAGGTTTTTTTAAAAAACTTTTGTACATAAAGACGTCGACAGGCTCAGACATGCTAACTGCCTGAAAAAAGTGTTTTAGTGAAAGGTGGGTCGAAAGGACTTAATTGTCTTCTATCTACCCCAGTATTGGGGATGGCGTTAACATATTTTTTTTACTTCTCTAATGAATGATAATTTAGATAATTTATTCTGCGTCATGCTGTGTAGACTCCGATAAGTATTTGTGTAAGGAGTTCTTCTTGCGGGTGTTGTAAGATATAGAGGACATTTTCCTCATGAAAATCGAAAAGGCAAACTGAGCGATGGCAGGGTATAGTTTTCAACATCATATAAAAGTTGCTAAAACTATAAGATCAGTATAAATTGATATAGGTACAGACATAGTAAAGGGCTTGTTAAAGATCACTGCAGGATATATATGTATACCTTGTATTATATATATCTATACCTTTTGACGACCTCTGCGGACAAGTGGCGTAAGCACCGGTTCTCAAGATGCCGCCATCTTAAGGTCCCGGTCCGATTCGATTCCCGGTCGAGTCAACGTAGAAAAATCTCTTTTTCTACATTTTCTCGGGTCTGGGTGTTTGTTGTGCCTTCGTTGTTTCCGATTTCTATACCTCAAGTGCTAGCATCTTGTATTAGGATCGGAGCAATGTATGTGAGCAATGTTGTCTATCTATATGTATCTAATTATATGTATTATTATTTATTATTATTTACACCACAAGAATTTCAAGACTCTGTGCGGTTTTTTAAGTAATTGATGTTTTAAATTGTAGTGCTTTTAATACTACTAAAAATTGTACTAAGTAATTATACTAGTAATCGATGCTTAATTACAAAGTTCCTGATGAGTATTTAATTATTTTTATGTAAATTAATATACCCAATACGCTGTACTATAGATAGGATAATCAAAGTATACATATACTACCTACATATACTTTAATTCATTTCGCAAAAATTCACGATAGCCGAGTGGTTGGGTGGTCGGAAGATCGAGTCGAGAGACCCGACTTCGATCCCCCAGATGACAGGCTCGTACCAATGGGTTTTTCTAAAATCTATGTACGAATTACATCGTTGTCAAGTCGCGGGCTGAATTTAATACACAATTTTGTTCTATATAGAATTTAATATAGAACAAAAAACCTTACCATGTAAAGAAGGTAAGTTCTCAAGTGAGTGATGTATAGCATCGCGTGTTAGTGTAAAAACAAGATAATGATGTTTTAAACTGGAGGGAAACCCCTCCAGTTTAAAATATCACTATTATTCTGTAAATAAAGTTTTACCATAATAAAAAAAATAAAAAAATAAGAGGTGGTAGTTCGAAATATGTAATAGGTGCTGTCAACTTAAGTGAATCAGACTTCAAATGTCCACTGTCTTTTATCTTACTGATCCCGAGATCCTGTGCAATCAGTGGTATTTCTGTTGACAATGAAGTGTGCCATTTCGAGTGAAGATACTAGAACCATGGGGACCAGATCGAGAAATCGTTTTATTTTTAAAATCGGATATTGAGTTTAACATGTTACATTTTTGTCAGCTCCCAAAAAATTTTAAAATTAGGTCCTAATAACCAGTGTGGAATTACTTCTATTTAACAATTTACTTACCAATATTACATGAGGCTTATGCCTTATGTGAGCTTTATCATGGCATCGTAACGAGGATACTTTGCTCCATGACATCAACCGCTTGAGGTTAAGGCATTTCTATCAACTATTGATAAATTCGACGGTTATGGAAAACAATTCTTTGTGGTACTCCCCAAGGCGGAAATACTATTATTCTACCATCTATAGTAAACAGTAACAGGCTGCTTAATAAATAAGTAATTTTATTTACTTCTTTCATTCCACTTTTTCATTGCTTATTATTAAATAAATAAATATCTTCACGCAATTCCCAATACAGGGGTAGACAGAGGTCTAGTCTAGACAATTAAGTCCCTTCGACCCACCTTCCGCCGAAGATATTTTCGGGACAACGTGACAGCCAGTCGCCGTCTTAACGTCCACCCAACTACTCAGCTATCGTGACTTCATATGACATGAAATACATACATCCACAGGGAAAACATCACGAATGTTACGCTGATCCCAAAGCAAGTAGCTGAAGTACTTGTGTACTTGTGTTATGGAATCGGAAACGATAAAGGTACTACAAATACCCTGACTGAGACATCGTAGAAAAAGTGGTTTTCTGCAATGACCCGTGCAGAAATCGAACCTTGGACTAGTGTGTGCCACTTTTCCACAAAGGCGTTAAATTTTAAATTTTATTTAAAATTGAAATTCTTTATATAGTAAGTATAAAGTGATTCTAGTATATTTCTACATCACTCTGTTTGTTTGAGTA
Organism: Sericinus montela; assembly: GCA_029286605.1. Lineage (NCBI taxonomy): Eukaryota > Metazoa > Arthropoda > Insecta > Lepidoptera > Papilionidae > Sericinus > Sericinus montela. The sequence goes on along the minus strand of JAGSMR010000065.1, from coordinate 1,194,088 downwards.
CTGCTCTAGAACCTTAAGTATAATGCACGTTAAAATGATAGACATGTAAATGCTCACCCTCTATTATGTAAAGTGCTAGGTAGAAGAATTTAAATGCCGTCGCGTACCTGCATTGTTGTAATTTATAAGATCCTGGTATAATAATACATGATAGTAATAATTATACTTTTTATTCTTTACAGATTCGATATGTGTAAAGAATAAAAAGTATATATACAGAATAAAAAGTATACAGAGGTTGTCAGATATCTAGGGAATTTAGCTCTTAAGATCCAAGCTTATTTTGGGATAAATCACGATAGCCGAGTGGTTGTGTAATCGGAATTCTAGTCTAGAGATCCGATTTCGATCGAGGTTTTTTTATAGTAAAGGGAGGCAAACGAGCAGGTGGCTCACGTGATGGTAAGTAATTACCGCTGCCCATGACTATGCGCAATACCAGAGGCATAGCAGATGCGTTGCCTCCCTTAGAGAGGAGAGTGCCCCCAGAATTAGGGGGGAGGGTGTGGGCCTCCGGTTACCTGCACTCACCAGACGAGACGCAGAAACTTGTAGACTTCCACTTCACGCCGGTATTCTGTGAGATCGTGGTACTTCCCCGGTCAAGCCGGCCCATTCATGCAACAGCAAAAGCTGATGCGTGGCTCTATCACTTTGAATAGGTAGGTATAGGTTCGTACCAATGACTTTTTTCACTTGTTTTCAACTTGTGTGTATCGTGGATCGCAAAGACGGGGACAGGCTCACTTACCATCTAACACGTTAACCAAAAAAAAAAAAAAGTTATCTGAGCTAATACAATAAATTTGAAAGTACCTATGTTGGTCTGTATGTTACGCTATTTCCCTTAAGGTTTACCACGCGTGCGAAGCTGCGGAAAGTAGTTTATTTATTTTATAAATAATTATTTATTTTTTTCACGTAGACACAATTTTTCTCAAACATTTAAATTACAGTCTAAATACAAAATATTGGTCAAATCATTATAGGGTTTACCGAAATACTTATGCTTACTAGAGTGCGTCGATTGCAGTAATGTTTTATAAAATAATTGTCACAATTAATAAAACTTAAATCAGTAAAGTTTTCACTTATTAGTAATACATAGAAAAAGAGCAAAACAAAAAAACTATAGACAGTTAAATTAACCATAATTAACTTATATGAGAAAAAGTATTTAAAAATAAATAAATAAAATATAAATATCTTCACGCAATTAACGCCATTCCCAATACAGGTTTAGACAGAGGTCTAGTATAAACAATTAAGTCTCTTTGACCCACCGAAGATATTTTCGGGTCAAAGTGACAGATGGTGAGCCCGTGGCCGTCTTTATGTCCAAGCTAACCATATAATTCGTACATAAATTTTGTAAAAACCCATTGGTACGAGCCTGCCACCTAGGGATCGAACTCGGGTCTCTTGACTCGAAATTCCGACCACCCAACCACTCGGCTATCGCGACTTATCTAGTTTAACTTTAACTAACTTATCTAGTTTAATAAAATTTAAATTTAATTAAAAACTTGTGAACATCCATAATTTAAAGGTTATATTAAAATATAATCACAAAGTTTATAAAATTATTGTTAACTAAAATTCGCTGCTCTTTATTTAAAAAAAAATTATACCAGTAGCTGTTTTGTTTAGTTTGGATTTGGAAATGGGGCTTGATACAAATTGGGAATTCTTAAGCTTTCTATTGACGGAACATCAATATGGATGGAATTCGTATTAAATTTTTTAACTCGAAAAAGGTCAAGAACTTTCATATCAAAATCCATTGATATAAAATGAGTGAAGGGTTCATTTATGATACATAAATGACAATACTTTTTATATCGATATCTGTTACATTTAACGTCACGCAAGCAAAGCCGCAACTGTCACATTAAGACAAAAAATACATTACGTTTAATGCTGCGTTGTAAATTAATAGGTTTCGTATATTGATCATAAGTGTTTTTAATATTTAACATAGGAGTGACGTTTATTGGTATCTTCAAATCAAATTCAGTTCTCATTCTTCTCATAAATCATCCACTGGCTGCAATGTGATCAAAGAAACGTTTAGGATGTGTTCGATATGTAACATAATTTTCTCTCCAAAGTTTCGGATATACTTTTATTATCATTACAGTTTTACAGGCCATTATGTATGCATCTGATTATGCAAAAACGTACACGTTTTAGCTTTACAGTGTAGTTTGAATACAACATTAATTGAATAGGTTAATAAAGTCTTAAACAAAGTTTAATGAGGAAGTCTGTTGCACGACTTCAGCACTACGTTGACTATTTTGGAGACTGGAGCTTGTATATAGAGCGTGTATATAGGTTTCTCCCTATATGGATTGTTATTAACAAACCTTTTCCCTCAGTCACCTCTTACAACAACCATTGACGAAGTGAGTCACATATTACGCCCAGGTGGCTTATTTGCAGGGTGGTTAATGACAGATGACAATAATCTCGAAAAATATCAGAACTAAATACCACACCAAGACGTGTGATGTATGGTATAGCGTTCATAAATCCGCTTTCCAAGTGTGGCGATTTTAGCAAAACCTCATTAAGGGTGACGACTATATCCTGCAGTGCCTTATATACACTGCTGTCCATTAGAAGATAATCCAGAAGAAAGAAGAATAAATTGTTTTTCTTTTTTCTTCTTTCATTACCGGTCTCCTTAAAATCAGTATGGTATTTTTTCGAGGTGCTTAACCCGCCATTATTCCCACCACAATATTCTCGGGTCTGGGAGTTTGTGGCACTTCCGTTGTTCCATGACACAATTTCTTTAGCTACTTTCTTTGGAATCTTAGCAATGTATTTGATTTAGTTCTCATCTATATTGTATTTGTCGGTCTTCGTTCTACTTTACAGCCTATCAAGAGTCCATTGTTAAACTTAGGCCACCCTTAAAACTCTCCAAAACGAACGTTCCTCAGCCACCTAGACCCACGACTTCCTGCAACACTTTGCAAGTCGTCACTTAGGTTCAGTAAGTAACACAATCTATAACAGGTGATAAATCAAAGTGATTACTATATTAACTAACCATAAGAATGAAAATTAAGTGATAACTATAAGAAAATAACTATTAACCCAGACGACTCCTAGCTAAGCAATGTCTTGTGAACCGTTTGGTAATGTTAACAGACCAATGACAATCAAAAGTTGCTTGCATGATGTCCATAGCTAGCAGTTGTTGAATACCATCAGTTGAAATGATTTTTATAGTTTATTTTAAAACAATTTTTATTGTTCAACCTACAAAACGCTTGAAGTATATCAAAAATACTATTTTAGAGATTTAATTACAAATCACTTTGCGTTTATTTATGAATAGGCTATCGATAGGAAAACATATTAAGATACCATAGCCTACTTGGTGACCTTGCCTTCGAAGCTAAGGGTCGCGAGTATGAATCGCGCTTGGAGCAAACATTTCTGAGATGAATATCAATTTTTCTACTCGATTCATGAATGTTCGTGAATTTTTTTCCGTATAAATACATATCTCTGTAAGTATATTGTATGGTTAGCTTGAACATTAGGATGGCGAGAGGCTCACCGCCTGTCACGTTGTCCCCAATAAGCTGCGGCGAAAAGTATTTGAAAGGACTGAATAATATATTGCTCCTGGGGTGACCTTTGCTCATCCCAGTATTGGAAAAATGGTGGTAGATAAAAAAATTTGCAGGGCAAAAGCGCTATAAAATTTTACATACCAAGTAGGGTTTTAAGTCACAGAACGGTATCAAAGCTTTTTTTAAAATTGCTGGTACAAAAATTGTTTTTTAATAGTTACCGGAAAACCTGTGATTAAGGCGTTGATAACGCGTTTTAAAACATTGCCACGACACTTTGTGTGAAGCAGTTCCGGAAGTTACAATTTTTCGTAATTAATGTGGTAAGGCTCCCCTTGAGTGAAATATTAAAAAAGCATGATGTAATAATTTTATATTAACAGTCTTGACAAATACTTTCCTTTTAATATCAAAATAAAAAAGTTAGAAAATAACTACAGACTCTTCGCTGAACGAGAAACAGTTATTTCAATGAAATAAATGAAAAAAAATTTGCTTTAATTATCCGGTCAGATTCCTTAACTCTGGAAAAAAAAATCAAAAAAGAAATCAAGAACATTTTCATCTTATTGTTTTGCTTTTAAGAATGCCAGAATCGTGCATTCAATTTATTTATTTTCAAATCGATGATAATTAGTACAAATGGTTAATTATTTGGATTTATAAATTATACAGCTATAACCCTAGCGCCAAAAGCCATTTTAATGTGTGTAATGTGAGTCAGTGATGTTAATGTATATGAATATTTATCAACGTATATATGTGTATGTGATTATATTGCAACGATAGATTGAAAACAGACACGGCGATAAGCTCACCACTTTGTCCTAAAAAAAAAGCTTTGACAATACCTCTGCCTACCCAAGAAGGGTAAATAGTGTGAAAATAAAAAGGAATGTCATCGTGTTTTCCGTTAGTATTGTCGTAAGAAACCACAATCTTCGGAAGTAATGGCAATTTTTTTTACATACAATTATTAATCATTTCGGTCTCATATGACATTATATACAAGCCTTTTTAAACTTAGGCCACCCTTAAACTCTCCAAAACGAACGTTCCTCAGCCACCTAGACCCACGACTTCCTGCAACACTTTGCAAGTCGTCACTTAGGTTCAGTAAGTAACACAATCTATAACAGGTGATAAATCAAAGTGATTACTATATTAACTAACCATAAGAATGAAAATTAAGTGATAACTATAAGAAAATAACTACAGACTCTTCGCTGAACGAGAAACAGTTATTTCAATGAAATAAATGAAAAAAATTTGCAGGGCAAAAGCGCTATAAAATTTTACATACCAAGTAGGGTTTTAAGTCACAGAACGGTATCAAAGCTTTTTAAAATTGCTGGTACAAAAATTGTTTTTCTTTTTCTTCTTTCATTACCGGTCTCCTTAAAATCAGTATGGTATTTTTTCGAGGTGCTTAACCCGCCATTATTCCCACCACAATATTCTCGGGTCTGGGAGTTTGTGGCACTTCCGTTGTTCCATGACACAATTTCTTTAGCTACTTTCTTTGGAATCTTAGCAATGTATTTGATTTAGTTCTCATCTATATTGTATTTGTCGGTCTTCGTTCTACTTTACAGCCTATCAAGAGTCCATTGTTAAACTTAGGCCACCCTTAAAACTCCAAAACGAACGTTCCTCAGCCACCTAGACCCACGACTTCCTGCAACACTTTGCAAGTCGTCACTTAGGTTCAGTAAGTAACACAATCTATAACAGGTGATAAATCAAAGTGATTACTATATTAACTAACCATAAGAATGAAAATTAAGTGATAACTATAAGAAAATAACTATTAACCCAGACGACTCCTAGCTAAGCAATGTCTTAGAACTGTTTAAATGTTAACAGACCAATGACAATCAAAAAGTTGTTTTTGTATGATGTCCATAGTTAGCAGTTGTTGAATACCATCAGTTGAAATGATTTTATAGTTTATTTTAAAACAATTTTATTGTTCAACCTACAAAACGCTTGAAGTATATCAAAATACTATTTTAGAGATTTAATTACAAATCACTTTGCGTTTATTTATGAATAGGCTATCGATAGGAAAACATATTAAGATACCATAGCCTACTTGGTGACCTTGCCTTCGAAGCTAAGGGTCGCGAGTAGAATCGCGCTTAAGTAAACATTTCTGAGATGAATATCAATTTTTCTACTGATTCATGAATGTTCGTGAATTTTTTTCCGTATAAATACATATCTCTGTAAGTATATTGTATGGTTAGTTTGAACATTAGGGATGGCGAGAGGCTCACCGCCTGTCACGTTGTCCCAATAAGCTGCGGCGAAAAGCATTTGTGCGACTGAATAATATATTGCTCCCAGCGACCTTTGCTCATCCCAGTATTGGAAAAATGGTAGATAAAAAATTTGCAGGGCAAAAGCGCTATAAAATTTTAAGCATACCAAGTAGGGTTTTAAGTCACAGAACGGTATCAAAGCTTTTTAAAATTGCTGGTACAAAAATTAGTTTTTTACTAGTTACTGGAAACCTGTGATTAAGGCGTTGATAACGGGTTTAAAACATTGCCACGACAACCAGGAAGCAGTTCCGGAAGTCATAATTTTCGTAATTAATGTGAAAGGCCCCTGAGGAATATTAAAAAGCATGATGTAATAATTTTATATTAACAGTCTTGACAAATACTTTCCTTTAATATCAAAATAAAAAGTTAGAAAATAACTACAGACTCTTCGCTGAACGAGAAACAGTTATTTCAATGAAATAAATGAAAAAAAATTTGCTTTAATTATCCGGTCAGATTCCTTAACTCTGGAAAAAAAAATCAAAAAAGAAATCAAGAACATTTTCATCTTATTGTTTTGCTTTTAAGAATGCCAGAATCGTGCATTCAATTTATTTATTTTCAAATCGATGATAATTAGTACAAATGGTTAATTATTTGGATTTATAAATTATACAGCTATAACCCTAGCGCCAAAAGCCATTTTAATGTGTGTAATGTGAGTCAGTGATGTTAATGTATATGAATATTTATCAACGTATATATGTGTATGTGATTATATTGCAACGATAGATTGAAAACAGACACGGCGATAAGCTCACCACTTTGTCCTAAAAAAAAAGCTTTGACAATACCTCTGCCTACCCAAGAAGGGTAAATAGTGTGAAAATAAAAAGGAATGTCATCGTGTTTTCCGTTAGTATTGTCGTAGGAAACCACAATCTTCGGAAGTAATGGCAATTTTTTACATACAATTATTAATCATTTCGGTCTCATATGACATTATATACAAGCTTTTTTAAAATTGCTGGTACAAAAATTGTTTTTAATAGTTACCGGAAAACCTGTGATTAAGGCGTTGATAACGCGTTTTAAAACATTGCCACGACACTTTTGTGTGAAGCAGTTCCGGAAGTTACAATTTTCGTAATTAATGTGGTAAGGCTCCCTTGAGTGAAATATTAAAAAGCATGATGTAATAATTTTATATTAACAGTCTTGACAAATACTTTCCTTTAATATCAAAATAAAAAGTTAGAAAATAACTACAGACTCTTCGCTGAACGAGAAACAGTTATTTCAATGAAATAAATGAAAAAAAATTTGCAGGGCAAAAGCGCTATAAAATTTTACATACCAAGTAGGGTTTTAAGTCACAGAACGGTATCAAAGCTTTTTTTAAAATTGCTGGTACAAAAATTGTTTTTTAATAGTTACCGGAAAACCTGTGATTAAGGCGTTGATAACGCGTTTTAAAACATTGCCACGACACTTTGTGTGAAGCAGTTCCGGAAGTTACAATTTTCGTAATTAATGTGGTAAGGCTCCCTTGAGTGAAATATTAAAAAGCATGATGTAATAATTTTATATTAACAGTCTTGACAAATACTTTCCTTTAATATCAAAATAAAAAGTTAGAAAATAACTACAGACTCTTCGCTGAACGAGAAACAGTTATTTCAATGAAATAAATGAAAAAAAATTTGCAGGGCAAAAGCGCTATAAAATTTTACATACCAAGTAGGGTTTTAAGTCACAGAACGGTATCAAAGCTTTTTTTAAAATTGCTGGTACAAAAATTGTTTTTTAATAGTTACCGGAAAACCTGTGATTAAGGCGTTGATAACGCGTTTTAAAACATTGCCACGACACTTTGTGTGAAGCAGTTCCGGAAGTTACAATTTTCGTAATTAATGTGGTAAGGCTCCCTTGAGTGAAATATTAAAAAGCATGATGTAATAATTTTATATTAACAGTCTTGACAAATACTTTCCTTTAATATCAAAATAAAAAGTTAGAAAATAACTACAGACTCTTCGCTGAACGAGAAACAGTTATTTCAATGAAATAAATGAAAAAAAATTTGCAGGCAAAAGCGCTATAAAATTTTACATACCAAGTAGGGTTTTAAGTCACAGAACGGTATCAAAGCTTTTTAAAATTGCTGGTACAAAAATTGTTTTTTAATAGTTACCGGAAAACCTGTGATTAAGGCGTTGATAACGCGTTTTAAAACATTGCCACGACACTTTGTGTGAAGCAGTTCCGGAAGTTACAATTTTCGTAATTAATGTGGTAAGGCTCCCTTGAGTGAAATATTAAAAAGCATGATGTAATAATTTTATATTAACAGTCTTGACAAATACTTTCCTTTAATATCAAAATAAAAAGTTAGAAAATAACTACAGACTCTTCGCTGAACGAGAAACAGTTATTTCAATGAAATAAATGAAAAAAATTTGCAGGGCAAAAGCGCTATAAAATTTTACATACCAAGTAGGGTTTTAAGTCACAGAACGGTATCAAAGCTTTTTAAAATTGCTGGTACAAAAATTGTTTTTAATAGTTACCGGAAAACCTGTGATTAAGGCGTTGATAACGCGTTTTAAAACATTGCCACGACACTTTGTGTGAAGCAGTTCCGGAAGTTACAATTTTCGTAATTAATGTGGTAAGGCTCCCTTGAGTGAAATATTAAAAAGCATGATGTAATAATTTTATATTAACAGTCTTGACAAATACTTTCCTTTAATATCAAAATAAAAAGTTAGAAAATAACTACAGACTCTTCGCTGAACGAGAAACAGTTATTTCAATGAAATAAATGAAAAAAATTTGCAGGGCAAAAGCGCTATAAAATTTTACATACCAAGTAGGGTTTTAAGTCACAGAACGGTATCAAAGCTTTTTAAAATTGCTGGTACAAAAATTGTTTTTAATAGTTACCGGAAAACCTGTGATTAAGGCGTTGATAACGCGTTTTAAAACATTGCCACGACACTTTGTGTGAAGCAGTTCCGGAAGTTACAATTTTTCGTAATTAATGTGGTAAGGCTCCCCTTGAGTGAAATATTAAAAAAGCATGATGTAATAATTTTATATTAACAGTCTTGACAAATACTTTCCTTTTAATATCAAAATAAAAAAGTTAGAAAATAACTACAGACTCTTCGCTGAACGAGAAACAGTTATTTCAATGAAATAAATGAAAAAAAATTTGCTTTAATTATCCGGTCAGATTCCTTAACTCTGGAAAAAAAAAATCAAAAAAGAAATCAAGAACATTTTCATCTTATTGTTTTGCTTTTAAGAATGCCAGAATCGTGCATTCAATTTATTTATTTTCAAATCGATGATAATTAGTACAAATGGTTAATTATTTGGATTTATAAATTATACAGCTATAACCCTAGCGCCAAAAGCCATTTTAATGTGTGTAATGTGAGTCAGTGATGTTAATGTATATGAATATTTATCAACGTATATATGTGTATGTGATTATATTGCAACGATAGATTGAAAACAGACACGGCGATAAGCTCACCACTTTGTCCTAAAAAAAAAGCTTTGACAATACCTCTGCCTACCCAAGAAGGGTAAATAGTGTGAAAATAAAAAGGAATGTCATCGTGTTTTCCGTTAGTATTGTCGTAAGAAACCACAATCTTCGGAAGTAATGGCAATTTTTTTTACATACAATTATTAATCATTTCGGTCTCATATGACATTATATACAAGCCTTTTTTAAAATAAATTAAACAATAATCCAAAGATTAGTTTGAAATAAGTTAATACTATAACAGTAAATGGATATTAAATAAATAAAGGATAAATTGAATAACAAATTGCACACTATAATTTAATGCTAAAAAAAATCGCAAAAATGCAATGATACTTTATTTTCGAGCATTTACCTTCAATACAGCGATCTTCATCAGTCCAAAATGACAGGTGGTGAGCATGTTGCCATCTTAGTGTCCCAGTTTTTGTAGATGTATATTATTTGGATAATGAAATTTTGAATATTTGTACATGCATTACGCAAAAAAAGGGCTGAATGAATTTGTATGAAATTTGGCACAAAGTTTATAATCTGCACTTGTTCTGTGGCAGAGATCTGTAACATGCCACCTTAGCAAGTTCTAATTTGGAAGGCTGCTTATTGTTAGCTGTTTAACGTCCCAGCGTAAAAATTATGTGTTTTACAATTGAGTCTCGTGAAATTTCGCTCGGAAACCTAATAGGATATAGAGAAATGTTATATACAAGGCCTGCTCAATATATACATGGCGTTCATTGCGGAGCCTTTCTGATTATATTTAGGGTCGGTATCATCAACAACCTTTGAAACAATTGACACGCTCTTTACCGTAGTGCGCTTAGCTTTACCCGTGTTAATTACAAAAGGTCTTGGCCTCTATATTCAACAAATTCAGGCCGTTGATCGTATTGCATTAATATAGTAAAGTCGGAAATTTAATTTTTTTTATCAAAATGTCTTCGCGCTACACCCAGTATTGGGGTAGACAAAGGCCTTTATTAAGTCCTTTCGACCCAACTTTCATCGAATACATTTTTCTGGGACAACATGATAAGTAGTGAGCCTCTCGCAATTTATTATGTACAAGCCAAAGATATAAATTGTACATAAGTTTTGAAATTACCCATTGATATAAGCACGTATTCCAGACATATTACGTGTACTCCAATTGACCATTATCTCCGATTCCAGTGGTCGAGTGGCTTTCACATTGGTTTCCAAAGTGCAAAGCGACTATTTTCTTGGGGTCTGAGTGTTCGAGGTTCCATCGTTATTGTTTTTAATTCCACAACAAAAGTGCTTCGGGCAATTTGGAATGACAGCAATGTAAACGATCTCTATCTATTTACCCTATATATTACTGTATCCATTTATTTAATTTATAATTACCATATAATATAAGTAATACGCCAATCTTGATCCCAAACCGGAAGAGACTCCATTCATTCCGTCTTCACTTCATATTATATTTATTGGTTCTCATTTAACCTCTTCAAGCGAGTACAGTACACCATAGACCTCATCTATGCCTTCATGCTCCGTATGGAGGTCATAAATTTACCCATTTTTTAAACAATATGTGATAGCCACGATAGACGAGTGGTTGGGTAATCGAAATCCGTATCAAGAGACTTGAGTTCGATTCGCAGGTCGTAGTCTCGAACCAATGGTTTTTTTTAAACTTATGCATGATTTTTATCATTGGCTTGGACATAAAAACGGGCAAACGTAGTCTTCGTCCAAAAAATGTCTTCGTTAAGGGGTTGGTCACAGTATTGAGAAGGGCAGGAAGTTTCTTTTTAATTATTAATATTTATACCACGTATTTTAACGTTTTTCATTACTCATTGAAGCTTTAAGTGCATAGTTCATTGATTTTTGTGATCCAATGATGCATTCTATATGAATGCATTTGCCGCTTCAATTAAATTTTGTGGTTGGAAAGTACTGAATACTTCACACAATGTCGCTGGTTTCGCTTTTCTATGCTGATATATTACTGATATATTTTATACCAGATTTATTATAAATCCTGCAGAGTATAAGTTAAACACTACAATATATATAACATTTTATAGTAATGTAGTTTTAAATAGGAAACTATAATAAAAGAATAAGACAAAAATAATAAATCTATTACATGCGTTTGGAGATTTTAAGACTAATTTTGACGAATGGCTTAAGTGTGCTTCGTCCTGCTTGACGCTCGCTCGTATCCCGAAATACTGTCTATGTTGAATTTCAAACTATCAAATCAAATCAAATAACGTATTTATCGATATAAGTAGATACAATTACATTCAACGATTGTATTTTTAATATACCACCGATTCGTAAGGTGGTTTGAACAAAAAGAAACAGGTGAAAGAATCTCCGCAGGTATCATGTATTTTTTCATTTATTTTTAAAAGTATATTGTAAGTCACGATAGCCGAGTTGTTGGGTGGTCGGAATTTCGAGTCGAGAGACCCGAGTTCGATCCCCAGTTGGCAGTACCAATGAGTTTTTCAAAAACTTATGTACGAATTTCATCGTTGGCTTGGACATAAAGGCGGCGACGGGCTCACCACCTGTCACGTTGTCCCGAAAATATCTTCGGTGGAAGGTGGGTCAAAGGGACTTAATTGTCTAGACTTGACCTCTGTCTACCCCTGTATTGGGAATTGCGTGAAGATATTTATTTATTTATTTATTTATTTATTTATATTTTAAAAGTATATATATTGAACAAAGAATAATTAGAAAATTATCGTGGGTGTTATTGTCGCGAAAACGGATCCCACGCGTTGCTCAAAGCAAATAATAGGTTAACAATAATAGGTCAACAAGCAAATAATAGGTCTCTATGACTAATTATTATTATACCATCGCGCATCATCTAAGAGAAGTCGCAGGATCTATACATACCCCTTTCACATACATAAAATTCATAATTTTTCTACCTTCTAACCGTATAAGACGTAAAAAAAAATAATAAAAATAATAATTCTTTACTTTCATACTACACACACAATCGAAGAATAAAAATCTCGGTGTAGGCGTTACAGGCCAGGATATCGCTATAAGTGTTATAAAACGCAGACACACTCAAAATGGTCACGCTATTCCAGAGCGATTGCAGCGGAAGTTAATATATTTTCATAATTAATGCGTTGGAATTGTAAGGTTTCCAGAATTGTTTATTAGTATAAACGTCACGCGATAACCTGTGTGATATGAGTGTTCGTTCCGAGCCTCAATTCGTAGTATAAAATATTAAATAATTTTATTATGTCATTAGATTTTTTTATTGGAAACTTGTTTATTTGTTTTATACAGTAATAATTAAATATGTTCTTAAATAAACAATAGCTTTGTTTATATAAGAATGTTTTATTAATTTGTTTTTATAATTTTATAATATTGTTGAGGTTTTGATGTTCATAAAAGCACTGAAAATATCTAAATTTAATGTAAATAATTATTTAATAAATGTAAATAATAAGTATTAAAAAAAGTCACGATGGCCATGACTGGTTGATGAAAGTGGTTGGGTGATCGGATTCCGGGTCAGGAGACCCGAGTTTGATCTCCAGGTGGGCGGCTCATACCAAAGGGTTTTAAAAAACTTATGTACGATAATATCGTTGGCGTGGACATAAAGATGGCGACGGGCTGACCACCTGTTATGTGGTCCCAAAAAATGTCTTCGGCGGCAGGTGGGTCGAAGGGACTTAATTTTCTAGACCTTTGTCTACTTTCCCTGTGTTGGGAATGACATGAAGAAATTTTTTTATTAAAGGTTAATTCTTATTTGTATATTATGTAAATATTGTTTTAGTTTCCAAAATTTTTTAGTCTATACGTACAGTAGAATTAAATATTCAGGTCAGTTGGACGTTACAGATTCGTTCATTCGGATTCACATTGTTTATTTCCTCGTGAAGCCTCCACGCTTATAATCCGCTTATTCTAAATGGAGGCACCTTAACAATGGGTACAATGGATGCGGTTAAGTAAGCGGTTATTTTCAAAATTTATATTTATTGCACATATTTAACAACTTTCATAAGTTACTTTTGTGTCCATTTGTAATTCAAAATTACTTAATTTTAAGTTATTTTTGTGTCCAATTGTAACTATGACGAAACTGGCACTGTACCCTAAGTTGAAGAAAAACATACTTAAAACATACTTAAATACATACATACAAAGAATCATACATACAACTTTAAAATTTTGTATATCTGTTTGGAAAACCGGTTAGATTATCAACGATCTAGGAAGACAGGCAGTGGTCGTATTCTAGATCGACTGATTAAAGCAGATTTGAAATTTGATAGATACTAAGTGCTTTCCAAACCGATTCCTGCCAACGATAATTTGAGAAATTCCACTGAAATTGGTTTAAAAGTATTAATGTCAATTTTAATGCGTGTAATAAAAATATTGTATAACTTATTAGTCAAGATAGCCGAGTGGTTGGGTGGTCGGTATTTCGAGTCAAGAGAACTGAATTCGATCCCCAGGTGGCAGGTTCGTACGAATGGGTTTTTCAAAAATTTATGTTCGAATTACATCGTTGGCTTAGACCCATAGAAAAGGGCTTAGTATTATTCTTACGCCGATAACATACGACGGTTAAATGTTATATAAATTAATTAAAAAAAATATCTTCACGCCATTCCTAATACAGAGGTAGACAGAAGTCTAGTCTAGACAATTAAGTCCCTTCGACCCACCTTCCAACGAAGATATTTTCGGGTTAACGTGACAGGTGGTGAGCCCGTCACCGCCTTTATGTCTATGCTAACGATATAATCGTACATAGCTTTTGAAATAACCCATTGGTATGAGCCGGCCATCTGGAGATCGAACTCCTTGACTCGACTATCGTGACTCGAGAAATAAAATAATGTTATTTAATAATACATTCCAATAGCATCATCAATTCATCGAAAACATTTCACGATGAGACAGTTCAAAAAGACTTGCTAAACCACGTCGCAGTAATTATCCAAGTCCAAGATGTATGCTAGAGTGAGAGAGTGTAGTTTCTACACGACATCTACGCAGCTTTAATAATCTGCTGCCTAAGAGAGGAGAAGTTTCCAATCCTTTTTTCCCCACGTTCTTGTCAGAATGGTCTTAAAAATAATATTACTGATTTACCACTCTACCACTAAGAAACTGCGATGGACAGAGAACAGATTCAATAGCATACTTACACATTTAGCTCCTAAAGAAGGATTTTTGTTCACGAATTAAAGCAGGAGTAAAGGTGGTAAATACTGCACGTCAAAATGCCTGCATCTCTAATATTGCTGTATCTGAGATATACCAGGAAGGGATACTGCATACACATAAACATACATAATCCTAACTAAATTGTAGCAGTATACGAGACGCAGCCTATATGTATACATAACGGCCTGTAAAAGTCCACTGCTGAATAGAACTCCCTATTAGATGATTAAGGTAGATTAGACTCCCGCGCTAAGCGAATTGGCGTTCGCAGTAACTTGTCACTGCTGCTCGTCATCGGTGTGCAGAATTTTTGCCTGAAAAAAGGTTTAATTAATATTGTAATGAGTGGTACGGATGATCGCATATTGATATTTGAATAAAGAACTAAATTTTACTTCTGATATTGTAAACATAAATTTATCATTTTATGTTTCAGGCGATGAATGCCATTTCTGTGTTTCAAGTCAGTTTGCTTTTTTTTGTCTTGAATTCTGAACAAAAGTGGCCATTATTAATGTAAAATGTTTTATTTTTAGCGGCTCGTTCAATATTATGCTGAGTCTGATAGTCTGCTATAAGAATGTGACTAAAATGAATACGAACGCATTAGCGTTCGTATTCATTTTATAATGAAGAGAATGAAAGTTACTCAGAAGTAGAAAAAGCTACAAAGTTTTTTCACTGTAATAAAATATCTGTTCATTTCGGTTATAAGATTTATTTTAGTCAAATGAAATGAAATTGGACATAAAATAGACATAATGACAGCGAGGAATAAGGAGGTTTTGAGTAATGCAAAGTTATTTTAAATTCTAAAAAACTAAATTTAAATTGTTTCTCGATTACTGTTACGCCACTATTAATTTGAAGATCTTTGCAGTCATGTGGCGTATGCACCGGCTTTCAAGGTGTCCCTAGCTTGACGTAATAGGCTCGATTATAAAACTTCTGCGAATAAAAAAGTTTTATAAATATTCTAAGATTCTTAAAATTGTATTGATCTTTCCAAACAAAGTAGTAATAACAACTTTATTCTTAAATCAAAAAATAAATGTAAAGCTTCATGGAACCTGATCCACAATAAAAATAATATTACTGATTTACCACTCTACAACTAAGAAACTGCGATGGACAGAGAACAGATTCAATAGCATACTTACACATTTAGCTCCTAAAGAAGGATTTTTGTTCACGAATTAAAGCAGGAGTAAAGGTGGTAAATACTGCACGTCAAAATGCCTGCATCTCTAATATTGCTGTATCTGAAATATACCAGGAAGGGATACTGCATACACACAAACATACATAATCCTAACTAAATTGTAGCAGTATACGAGACGCAGCCTATATGTATACATAACGGCCTGTAAAAGTCCACTGCTGAATAGAACTCCCTATTAGATGATTAAGGTAGATTAGACTCCCGCGCTAAGCGAATTGGCGTTCGCAGTAACTTGTCACTGCTGCACGTCATCGGTGTGCAGAATTTTTGCCTGAAAAAAGGTTTAATTAATATTGTAATGAGTGGTACGGATGATCGCATATTGATATTTGAATAAAGAACTAAATTTTACTTCTGATATTGTAAACATAAATTTATCATTTTATGTTTCAGGCGATGAATGCCATTTCTGTGTTTCAAGTCAGTTTGCTTTCTTTTTTTATCTGGGACTCTGAACAAAAGTGGCCATTATTAATGTAAAATGTTTTATTCTTAGCGGCTCGTTCAATATAACGCTGAGTCTGATAGTCTGCTATAAGAATGTGACTGAAATAATGCGTTCGTATTCATTTTATAATGAAGAGAATGAAAGTTACTCAGAAGTAGAAAAAAAGCTACAAAGTTTTTTCACTGTAATAAAATTTCTGTTCATTTCGGTTACAAGATTTATTTTAGTCAAATGAAATGAAATTGGACATAAAATAGACATAATGACAGCGAGGAATAAGGGAGGTTTTGAGTAATGCAAAGTTATTTAAAATTCTAAAAAAACTAAATTTAAATTGTTTCTCGACTACTGTTACGCCACTATTAATTTGAAGATCTTTGCAGTCATGTGGCGTATGCACCGGCTTTCAAGGTGTCCCTAGCTTGACGTAATAGGCTCGATTATAAAACTTCTGCGAATAAAAAAAAGTTTTATAAATATTCTAAGATTCTTAAAATTGTTTTGATCTTTCCAAACAAAGTAGTAATAACAACTTTATTCTTAAATCAAAAAATAAATGTAAAGCTTCATGGAACCTGATCCACAATAAAAATAATGATTTAAAACTCAATCATATCGAATTTCTTACATATCAAGATGAAGTAGTAAGTGATCCGAAACAAATGGCTAATATATTTAATAATCATTTTATTATTAATACTTCTACTCAACATAGTAACAAAATTAGTAATAGAGATTTTCACAAATTAAAACTAAACAATTCAAGTATTTTCTTAATGCCTGCTGACGAACCAGAGATATTATCGAACATCAAGTCCCTAAATAACTCAAACTATACCCAGTAGGGGTATGACGAAGTTGCTACAAAGGTACTTAAGGAATGTTCTGTGGAATTAGCTCCAGTCTTAACCTATCTTATTAATCTGTCATTTATTGAAGGCGAGTTCCCATCAAATTAAAAAAATCAATAGTAACGCCATTATTTAAAAGCGGAGATAAGGATGATATTAATAATTATCGTCCTTTACACTTATCCCTATTATCGCGAAAGTCTTTGAAAAGATAATGCATAATCGACTCGCGTCTTTCTTACAAAAACATAATATTATTTTGAAACAACAAAATGGTTTCCAAAAAGGAAAATCAACGACTTTAGCGTGTTTTTTATTAGTCAAAGAGATCACTGAATGCATTGATAGAAAAATTTCTGTGACAGCTGTGTTTTTTGACATGAGCAAAGCTTTTGATAATATCTGTCATGAGAAACTTCTTTTCAAATGCGATAAATATGGAATCCGAGGTCAAGCAAATAATTGGATCAGAAGTTATCTCAGTAAACGTACACAAAATGTAGAAATTACTTATTTCAATGATAATAAAGAAATGATATCTTGTCGATCTGAATTCAAATTAAACCCTAAAGGCGTACCACAAGGAAGTGTGCTGGGCCCACTTTTGTTTATCATCTATATCAATGATCTACCTAACATAACTACGCATAGTTGCACACTGTTTGCTGATGACATATCTATTTTAATTAAATGTAATAATGAAAAATAGTAAAAAGAAAGACATTAAAATTAATTATTTCAATGACAACATTAAAGAAACTGAACATATAAAGTTTTAAGGGATTTCATTGGACAGTACATTATCGTGGAAGTTACATATTGATAAAATCGGCAAGAAAATACATCAGTACGTGTATGTCCTCAGGCGCTTGTCTGAAACAGTAAATGTTAAAATAGCTGTGATAGCTTACCATGCTTTCGTTGCCTCAACGTTAAGGTATGGAATTGTTATTTGGGGAAACTCTGTGAATATAAAGCGTTTGTTAGTTGGGCAAAAGAAATGTATCAGGGCTATATGTAGTGCGCGCCCACTGGATTCCTGTAGGCCTCTGTTCACAAAATTAAGAGTTCTGACACTGCCATGTCTATACATCTACGAGGTTAGCTTATTCGTCAGGAAAAATATGTCACTATTATTCATAAAAAAGGAGATAAATCGAGCTTTAATACGAGATATCCTGATAGAGTAATAATGCCCCCTTCTAGAACTGCTCTTGCATTCCGAAATTGTCATAGTATGTCTGTTCAAATATATAATAAACTGCCTGAATATTTAAATAAATTGACATTAAATGAATTCAAATGTAAACTGTATGAATGGTTGTTGGACAAAAGCTTTTATTCATTAAATGATTTTTTTACGTATAAAATTAGGTAATATAAGTATTATGAATTAATGTTATTTTTTAGATTGACTTTTTAAACCTTTTTGACCATTTTCTATTGTTTATTTATTTTAATGTAATGTGTATTTATGGTTGATTGTTTTTAATAATTATTATTTTATCTCTATTATTTAGTCTAAATATTTTTCGTTATTGACGAAACATGTTTGATCTTTTTATTTTATAATTGTCATCTTGTGTACACTGTTTCTAGCAAATAAACGATTGAATTGAATTGATTCCTAAAAAAACACTTTTTATATGTAGGGTCTGGACACTCAGTTCCATTATATTTTCAAAGAGACTATTTATAGAATTATACGTTTCTCTTTAAGACTTATTGAAGAAGATAAAGTCAATTTTAGAAATCGTTGTGACAATACGGGAATATTAATTTCGTAAATCAGTTCTCCTGAGTCCTTAAGGACACTCAAATAATTAATTATTAATTAATTTAATTACAAGCCGCAAATAAAAAAAAAGCCGCAAATAATTTTGTAATACGAAATCTGATACTGATAGTATAATGACATTAATGACTTCCTTATTAATAATTTTGCAATTTAACTTGGCGCATAAATTTAATTCTTGAATGAAATTCGTAATTTCACGATATCCGAGTGATTGCGTGATTGGAATTCGAGTCGAGAGACCCGATTTCGATTCCCAAGTTAGACTCGTATCAGTAAGTTATATCAAAAATTTACGTATGATTTATATCGTTGGCTAGAAGCGGAAGCTAGAGATAAAAACTAGTAAATTATATTTAAATTTCGTATCTATCTTAAGTCTAGTAGTACAAATAACGATTTAAATTGTTCAACTCCATTATAATTCATTAAATTCCAAAACGCGATATTTTTGTTCGCTAACAAAATTAAATAAGTAAATTAAAGTTATAAACGTTGGAACTGATTTAATTGATTCAAATTAAACTAACTTTAGAAATCTGACAGAATTGTAACAAACTAATATTTTAAAATTGAGAAAGTTTCACAAAATTATTTAAGTTATTTTTATTAATAATTATTAGGAAGACTTGTGTGGTTACAGCGTAAGGAGAATTTTTCCCTTTCTGCTAGTGCTAGCTTTGCGTCTCGTGGTGTGATTTTGCATTTGATGTTAAGAGCCTTGAATATTATTTAATGTTTATCCCATCCAATGACACCCCAATGACATTTAGTACCATTTGGACCCAATGTCACACCTCAGGCAAAAGGGGGTTTTGTATTCTTACGTCGTAAACACACGGCAAGTGTTAATACGTGCATGCACTACATTTTGTTTGAGTATTTTTTCTAATTCCTGTATTTATCTTTTATTTCATTTTGCTCATATTTCGCTAAACCACAGTTTAAAATGCTTTTTTTGCCCAATGGTTACTAAGATCATGACATTTCATTTATTTTATTGTTGTTTTGTAACCGCGCTCAATTTTATACCACCTTAAGGTGAGATAAGGTTACAGGAACCTTAAGGTTGACTGGCAGAAAATCCTTTTATCATTAAGTCCACCTTTGTCCCTTTACATTTTGTAAGGTGCAATAAAGAATAAATAAATAAGATCCCTTTAACTCTTCCTTGAACATTTTTTTTTCAAATAATAGTAACATTGTGTATATCATTCAACGCAACTTTTAATATGATTCCTCGGCGGATCTCCATTGGAGCGATACAATGAATTGGCTCTGAAAAATGTTTTCCATATATTATCAGAGCTTTTCCCGATAATCTACCCATTATCGGTGATAAATTCGTGCATTATTCTTATTTTAAAAGGATCGACCGTAGGTTATCTAGTAATTAACAACGTTTCATATATCTTTCGAATTCGCTAATATTTCATGATAAAAAAATGCTTTAAATTTAGGGAAAATTAATAATTATTTTATTTAATATGCGATGTTTATTAATATTATATAAAACTTAAACTTTCAAAATTAACTCTACTGCTCTTATCTTAAGGAATTTAAATATACGAGTGATAATCATAAATGCTTGATTCTAAATTTAAGATTGGCTCAACAGAGCATTCATTTCAAAGGTGATTTTTTTGAATTTCGTAATAAGTCACGAAGTTATATATGTATACTTGGGTAATCAGATGTCTAGATGAATATGCTTCTTTGAGACGACGTGAGAAGTTGTGAGCTCATCGCCGTTTTAGAGTCCAAGCTAACAAAACAATTTTTAATCTCACATATTTCGCGCATTTTCCAATATAAAGGAACCCAGGGTTCTAGACAGACTATTCCTTTTGACCCGCATTTCATTTGAACTTATTTTGGATCAAGATATGTGGCAAGGTTGACACCGTTTTTATGTCCAAGCCATTAATGTAAATCGTACAGAAGTTTTACAACGGTACAATATTCATATATATTGTATATTTATACACATAAATATATACAAATAAACATCACGTTCTAACACTCGAGTACAAACACTCATATTCAACATACAAATGTTTGCGGGACTCGAACTGGCTATCAGATTGTTATTTTATAAGCTTAGATAGACTAGGGGACATCACATACTTTAGCACTCTGATCTCAAAGTAAGTAGCTAAAGCACTTGTGTTACAGAATCGGAAACAACGAAGAAACACAATCACAATCGTTATTTCAAAAGCTATAATAATGAAACTGTAATAATCTACCGTGATGACGCGTAAAGACACAAACAAACCATTTCATAGCATGGTTTATCTTCAAGTATTGATTTTTGATTTTGGGGTGGGCAAGTCATCGGCGTAACAATCTAAAAGCCCATTCTTTTCGCAGTTAGAAGCCATGTCTTATGCCACCGGCGAGGGCACCGGGTCTGGCCAATTTCAATGATATCAAGTCGCTGCCTATAAATGTAGGCAGGTCACTGGGTTGGTTTCTTTTAACGAATGGGGGACTAAGAGACACATGTCATGAGATGAAATATAATCGACGTGAAAAATAGCATCCCGACCAGTAGAAACCGCGCGACAACAAGCAGTAGAATCTAATGTGAAAAATATCTGGTACTAAGATTTCCTTTTGGAGTTTTATTAATTCTATTAAGTTCGTGGACAATTATTACTATTACATACAATTTTTATACAAAAGAAAATGATTACTTAATTTACCTTAAAGGTATGTTCATTTACATAACAAAAAAATCCATTTACCCCGAAGCTTGGAGGACCTGAAGGACCTACAACAGGTCCAAAACTAGTCGGTACATACACCGTTTTTAATTATTTGATTAATAGTGTCTCACAAAGTTTTAATAATTAAAAAAATATTAAAATTACAGCATTCATTGTGGTATAAAAATTCTATTCGGTTGTTCAAAAACTTGTGTACGATTTATGTACTTGTGTACGGAGAAGGGCTCACCACCTGCTACGTTGTCCCGAAAATATCTTCGATGGTAGGTGGGTCGAAGGGGCTTAATTGTCTAAACTAGACCTCTAGCTACCCCAGTATTGGGAATACCGTTTACCGTTTTTTTAATACCGTTTCTACAAATTCTCGTGTCGAATTTCAGTTTAAGATAAATGAACGAAACACTTTGTCTGTAACTCGGTGTGCGGACGCAATTCTTTAATTTGAATGAGGTTCTATCTACATAATGGTGTTAAACTTTGTTAGATAACAATTATAATAAATTATAATTATAAACGCCTTTGATAGATAACAATTATTTTGACCGAGATAATAAAAATGAGCGATGAACGTTAACGAGTATTTGTAATTTAAATAAATAAATGGTAAATAGGTATAGAAAATTTAATCCTTTCAACCCACTTTTCATCGAAGGGACTAAGTGACCGGTGGTGAGCCTATCGCCATCTTAATGTCCGAGGTAAGGGTACACTTACCGTAATTCGTCTATTGTCGTGAACCACTCCAGACTCAAGCATTGCAGCATAGTTGGATTAAAGCACTTGCGTTATAGAATCAGAAACAGCTAAGGTAACACAAGTACTTAGACCTGAGACTCGTTTGCCTCCAAATTCTATAAAAAAGGACAACGTAGCAAAAGTTGTTTTCTACATAGCCGCAGAGCTGGCTACACCATAAACACCGGTATGTATGCTTCTCATCTACGGAGATTGCATAAATTGAACGCAATCTTCATTATATTTACATAAATTTTTCAGGTATTGTAACAAACTCGCAATTTACTGACCATCATGAAGAGAATTGAAAATTTTAAATGTAGTTGATTACCCGAGTGGAAAATTACAGACTACAGGGACAAGCAATTTCCGATAAAGAGCGCTCTTTAGGGGATAAATTGCTTGACCAAATTCATATTACACCGTAAAACATCCTGCGTCCAGACGTGAATTTTTAAACTATTACGTAAAAATATACAATTAATTATTAAAGCTTTGTATGAAAATGTTAAAGAGCATATTCAAATTTTATGCTGAAACTACCTACAATAAATAAGAAACAATATTAAAAATTAAAGTAGTAAGTGAGTAGTAATAATTAAGATAACATACCAAAAGCATTGCTGTAAAATTCGACGCAAAAATAACAGTATAAAATAATACATTTTACAAATTAATAAATCGAATGAATTTCAGTAACATGTTATTTCACCAAGAGACAACAATCGCAAGTATAAATTATAAATAATTTTTATAATCAAATAATGAATCACGATTGCCGAGTGGTTGGGTGGTCGAAATTTCGAGTCAAGAGACCCGAGTCAAGAGACCAATGGGTTTTTTAAAAACTTATGTACGAAGTTTATCGTTGGCTTGGACATAAAGGTAAACCAAGAGAAACCCAACCAGCCGGCCGAGCTTTTCGGGGTAATGGCCGGCCCGAGGTGGCTGCTCCTAGTGAGCTTGGTCAGTCCACTTCGGATGCGTATTGGTGGATTGTGGAGGGAGTGTTTGCATCGTTGCCTTCGCACCGCCCTTCTTGCCCTCCACAGCCCAGATGATGTCGCGGCGGAAGAGGAGTATTGGTATTGCGGTTCGTGATGCTCCCTATCCTCTGCGACTCTGGCGGGGGTCGCACCTATAATACAGCTGAGGTAGGGCCGCGGGGAGAGAGGAGTTTCGGCGTTACGAAGCGCCGTTCTCTCTGCCGGAATGGGTCGGCAGAGAAACCAAAGTCCAAATCCGACGCTTCTAGTGCTGGGCCAAGCAGCCACTTTATGGGCCCCATGGACTACGGATAACGAAGTTCGTTTGCGGGGGTTCGTTGCCTACGTGGGTTTGGATGCCAAAAGAATGACGATAAAGGGATGTGTCCGTGTTCCGTTGCATATAGCCAGGGGAGGAGGAGGGTCAGAGAGAGGATGCATTCTTCGCGTTCGTGTTCCTCCTCGTGAGGGCATAACAAGAGGTCGTCTTCTGTCTGTAGTATAGAAAAAAGTTACGTAAGTAAATTAGTTTGTATTCGAGAAACAGCGGTGTTAATTTCCTAGATTGTCTAAGTGATATCCTACTGAAATATCGTGAAAATGCATGTTGCTAAAGTACACGTTAAACTTTAACACGAAAAATAAAACATCCCAAGAAAACTCCAAGGCATTTCCATGTACCTGTCACTGCCTTGCTTTACGAAGGTGTAGTTAGGGCTGACTACGAAAGCTTTTAAAACTATATTATTATAGATATAAAGAAATAAAGTGTCGCCTACGTATGGCAGAATCTCTTAGGTATCGTTTCAAATCTTAACCGCGTCAGTTGATTTCTTAAATATTTTATTATAAAAATAAAAAATTACTAAAGAAATTAAATAAACGCCATTCCTAATACAGGGGTAGACAGAGTTCTACTCAATTAAGTTCTTTTGACCCACCTTCCACCCAAGATATTTTTGGGCAAACGTCTTTGTGTATAAGCCAACGATATGAATGGTACATAAGTTTCGATAAAAACAAATTGATACAAGCCTGCCACCTGTGGACCGCACTCGGGTCTCTTGACTCGAATTCCGATCACCCAACACTCGGCTATCGTGATTATATTTATAATTATGAATTATTTTATTAATTTTATATATTTTTTTATATTTAAGCGAGATATTAAGCTTTTTATTATAATGTACTGTGGATATTGGTCAACAGTGGTATCAATGCCGTGGGATTCGTGCTAGAATATACCATTCCTTTCTTCCCGTGTCGTAAAAGGCGGCTAAGACAAACAATCAAAATACAACAATGGTTACTGAAAGATGGAGGGATAACAATCTCGAATGACACTAGGCAAAAAATCAGTAGACCTATGATGTGCAGCGTCAGCATGGTGTTGCGATTCTGGCAAGTTATCCCTTACGGAAGAGGCCAGAATTATGCAGTAGACTATTAAGCGACGTTGAATATGAATGTGTAGGTCAAATGTATGAAATCGGAAGAATTTTAGAAGTATTATTTATTTATCAGATGCAATAAATTGACGCTTTAACCTTTATTATGATAGGTTTAATTGTTACAGCTCTAGTATTACAATGGCATATTGCTAGACAATTACAATCGACTATGACATCGAGTAAATGCTTATACAGTACACATTTTTAAACATCAACAGAATTAATTAATACACAATTATATGAAATGTAATAAAGGTTTTCTTGTCATTTAGATGTGGAAATAGAGTGGACCCATGTGCTATTATAAGATATATGAAACTGTTGTAATTCAACATTAGAACTCTCTTCGTAGGGCAATTTTAACAACGATTTATTTTTGATTCGGTCTGTAGATCTCAAAGCGTTTGCGTTGTGAACGTATCGGTATGCAGCGAAGCTAGAAGGGTTTGAATCCTATCACGAGATTTACGAGAGCCGTATACTAAAAAGCCGTATACTAAATAGTCGTATACTAAAAAGTTCACTGACCACATGTTACAGTTTGTACAGTGGGTTGCAGGGACTAAATTGTTCAGACCTCTGACTGGGTGCCGTCTACAGGGTACAGTGTGGGAAATTTGGGGAAGATAAAGAAAAAAATCTTATGAAATCTCTTTTGTTTTACATTTTCTTTATTTTTAATTGGCGATGTTACCAGAGAGATGATTCTGCATATTTGCATAGTGTAGGCTCCAGTTGAAAATCGGCGCTGCAGAACAATTGCACTGCAGTAATTTGATGAAATAAAGTCCTAATTTGACGTCAATAGTTTTTTTCTTTGTTCTTGTTTATCTGCCTGTAACATGGTAGCTCCTAAACAATTGATGCTGTGTTTACCTTCTTGAAAGCAGATATGATCCTTGGTTCTTTGTTATAATTTATTAAAGTCTATTAATGCGTTTCAAAATAATCTGAGTTTTTTAAATAATGGATTTAATAACTTCTTAAAATTATATAACGTTTTGATACGTAATGGGAAGAAACAAACAATAACTATTTAATAATTCAACTCTCATCTCTACTATGTTCTAACTTAATAATTTCGTAAACTCGAATGATTGAAATACCTAAAACAATATTAAAATCATGATGAATTGATAACATTTTATTAACGAGAATAATTCAATCACTGAAAATAACTGAAATGAATTGTAATGTTTTAGTTTGATTCCTTTAAAATTTTTTTTGAAGAATACTAGCTACTGACGCTTATTATATTTGTATTTTAAAATTTTCTCATCACATGTAGCAAGACGAGTGCTTCAGCACACTAATCATTTAAGTTGTCACGATAACGGAGTGGTTGGGTGATCGGATTGAAGTCAAGGGACCCGATTTCGATCCCCAAGGCTCCTACTAATGGGTTTTTTCAAAACTTGTGTACGATTACGATACCGTAGGCTTGGAAAATAGACGGCGACGGGCTCACCACTTGTCACTTTGTCCCATTAAAATGTCGTCGGTGCCATGTGGGTCGAAAGGACTTAATTGCCTATACCTCTGTCTACTCCTATATTGGGATTGGCTAAAAGATATTTTTTTTACTTCTTTAATGAATGATATTTGTGTCGCATTTGTGACACTGTCATTCATATCTCATATAGAGTTAAACGATTTAAAATGTTTACTTAGTTTTTTTTTATAAGGGAGAGGATTTGTTCTTTTCTTTCTTAAGAACTTTCAATATTTTTTGTCGTTCTTATAGAATCAGAATTTTTATCAGATAGGTTGGCTTCGGAATATTGAAGCTAATCTTGAATGCATGTAAAACCGGTATGCATTGTTATCTCGGAAACCACTATAACCATATCGCCAATTTCAATACTGTGTTGTTTTCCAAGGTTATCAAGGTCTCATCTCTGAGAAAGTTCGAATTAAAAAAAAACTTATCTAATATTGCATCATCGACTGCTACTACGCAGGTTTTATTTCTTTAAATTAAGACCGTTAATATAACTGGCTTTAGTTATTATTTAGAAGTAGTTATATTTTTCAGCCTCAAAAGGCTAGTTTATATAGTGTATAAGTCAGTTAAGTAATATGTAAATGCTATGTCAGTTGCCATGTGTTTACGAAAGAATATACTAATCTTTTTATTTCCGTCGCAAGAGTCGAATATGGGGAAACGCGTAAAATGTATTGGTCACCGACAGAAAGAGGAATATCAGGAAAGAGGAATATAGAGGCAGCAGCATCTATAGTGCAGAGTGTCCGGTACTGCAATAGAAAGTCAGCTTTCCAAATGTAGTGAATATCGTCCTTCGTTATGGAAGAGGCCTATATCCTGCAGTGGACTATTACAGGTCATTGTATCTTCACCAGAGGTCTAGACAATTAAATCCCTTCGACCTACTTTCAATGAAGACATCTTTTGGAACAAAGTAACAGGTCGTGAGCCAGTCGCCGTTTCTATGTCATAGCTAAACGATATAAATCGTACATAACTACGGAAATCGTAATATTACTATAGTGTGTCACAATAGTCGAGTGGTTGGGCGGTCGGAATTACGAGTCAAGAGACCCGAGTTCGATCCCCGGGTGGAAGGCTCGTACCAATGGGTTTTTCAAAAACTTATGTACGAATTATATCGTTGGCTTGGGCATAAAGATGGCGACGGGCTCACCACCTGTCACGTTGTCCCGAAAATATCTTCGGTGGAAGGTGGGTCAAAGGGACTTAATTGTCTAGACTAGACCTCTGTCTACCCCTGTATTGGGAATTGTGTGAAGATATTTTTATTAATAACTACGGAATATATTATGTAAATTATACATTGGCTTCTTAAAATATTACTATAAACAACTGCAACAAGCAATTGACGAGTAGAGTTGGAATATCGAATGAGAGAATCGAACAAAATAAAAAGGAATCTCAACCAAACGTAAGCTTCGTTTCGTATGGCTCAAGCAAATAAATGTAGGAACATTTATTTTTCAAAAGGGATTTAATGTAATTTACTTCTCTTACCGAATAGAGTTTATGTTTCTGTACGTATATATACAGTATGCAGTTGTGTTGATAGGGCATTAAGCTTTTCCCACATCCAAACATTTTCAATCCGATTTGCATCGGATAATTGTAATGCCCAATGACGATACTCAATTCGAATCCTCTTGTGCATAAGATAGTGAAAAAGTTAAAATGTTTTTGTGTTTGAAATGTTTGCTTTAGTATAAAGATTTTTTCTTAATTTTTATTCAGTTATGTAATGAGAATGATGATGAATCGCTTACTCTAATGTCATGAACAGTATTAATATCACTAGTTATAATGAACAGTAATACTGGGCGCCAAAATCAGTAACGTCCGACATAATTCTTTATATCCTGGAAAAAAAGTGATATACAACATCCTGTTTATTTATTTATGATCTTCTTGCTCATGCAACTTTTCTGTTCCACTTTGAAAGATATTTTTATATAAAGTCAGTCTACTTCTACTACCCAGGTACTAATGTTTCTTTGCCTTAAATTATTACCATTAATAAACCAGTATATTTTAACATTTTTCTGTTTCAAAAAAAAGTTTTTGGTCAGTTAAGTGACAAGTAATTAATCTGTCACTTGCGGTGTGATTACGACGCAAGAATATGAATATCAATTAAAGGCCATGGCATTCCGTCTAAGTCCTCGGAGGTGAGAACGTATCTGTAACCTTCTTCTTTCGAAATAATTGGTAGTTATTATGGTCTGAAGTCACTTATCACCACGTGAACTGTTTCGAATCGCCTTTTTCACACTCTACCATAAAAAAAATGAGAACTGAAACTTACTATAATAGTCCTCCTCCTCGGGAGAGAAAAATCTTTCCCACTCCGACTAGGCTAGACGCGCCGGAACACGGACGCGTCTACCTCCTTGGCCTCCAACGTGGATGTTGAACCCCCGATTCCGCCCCCGGGCCATGGGGCTCAGGAAGGCTAGTGCTTGACTGAGCACCAGCAAACCCATCACCCAGCGGCGGATATGAACTTTGGCACCGTCGCACACCACATTTCAGCTTTTTTTATTGCATGAATAGGCCGGCTCGACCGGGGAAGTACCACGACCTCACAGAATACCGGCGTGAAGTAGAAGTCTAACAAACGTCTGCGTTTCGTCTGGTGAGTGCAGATACCGACACTCCTCTCTCCCCGCGGCCCCACCTCAGCCGCATCAGCGGTGCGACCCCCGCCAGAGTCGCGGTGGATAGGGAGCAAGGCGAAACGCAATACTAAGACTCCTGCGAAGGCAACAATGCAAACACTCTCTCCACAGCCCACCAACACGCATCCGAAGTGGGCTGCACAAGCCCACTTGGAGCGGCCACCTCTGGCCGGCTCTACCCCACTAAGTTAGGCCGGCCATGTGGGTTCCTTTTGGTTCACCGTGGATGACCAAGCCATGAGAATATTTTACACGAGAATATATAACACATACATGAGAATATTATACATGTACAGAAAAAAAATGTTTATGTAAAGACGGCGACAGACTCACCACTTGTTTCGTTATCCCAAGGATTTAATAGTTTAGACCTCTATCTAGTGTCGGGATCATTGGCATGAAGATATTATTATGATTATTGTCTAAGAAGTGTGAAGTTTTATAGACCTCTATCTACTCCAGTATTGTGAATATATAAATGTTTAGCCTGAAAATTTACTGTAGTATTATGGTTTACTTTTAAAATTTAAAAGTAAACCATAATACTAAAGTTATAACAATCTCTATCTTTGATATGGAAAATTATTTAAGTATGTCCGTCCATACAACTACAATTGAACAAGAGGATTGGCAAATATTTACTGTAGCTTACTGATGCGTATTGCCTTTCTGTGATTAAGAATTCATAGTGTGTGCATACATTATCTTTAGTACAAAGGGAATTACATTATATTTACATCTAAGCTCTGAACATATAAAATCGTCTGGGTAAAGAATGATAGAACTGTTTTGATAACCTTTTGTAACGTAGTAGAGTCTGTTTTTTGTCTAGACTGTTGGCGTACAGTTTGATCGTTAAAATATACTATCCCCTACATACATGCCGAATAAGGCGAATCAAGGAAAGGCTTGATTATGTCAAGGCCATTCTTTTTTACGGAAGAGTCCTATGTCCTATAGTGGACTTTTAAAGATCATTAAGTATATTTAGTAAAACTAAGATATATTGAGTAAATTATTTTAATATGTTAAATTTGTCTTCATGATATTTCCAACACTGGAGTAGACAATTAAGTCCTTTGGACTCGCCAAAGGACTTAATCGGTGTCGCCTTGAGTTTTGAAAAAACTTATTGGTACGAGCCTCCGATCTGAGGATCGAACTCGGGTCTCTTAACTTGAAGTCCGATCACCCAACCACTTTATATCTTGACTACAAATTATTAAAAAAAAACAGTTCCGTACGTACCTAATATTTTCGTGTATAAAACCTATAACAAAAAACATGAAACCCGCGGGAAATAATTTCTTATTGTGGTCAAATTTCGACCACTGAACAGGCCGTTTGTTGAGACGAAACAATGACGTTTAATTTTTACAAGTACTTATTTCCACCCGTCGAAAAACGAGGGTTGAGGCTTTAAAATGGAGCTGCCAGCATACCATTCGTTATGTTTAATGAACTCGCTTCTGCATAATCGGTTTCAAGCTCTACTGAACTGCAGACTTACGGTTGCAGTACGTTATAGTATTAAAAAGTATTAATTGGTTCGTTTAAAAATTTCAATGGAATTGTTTATGTAACGTTGCTATAGCTTGCATTACTATACTTATTCATACTTAGTGTTATTAATGTGAATGTAATTCTGTCTCTGTTATATTTTCACAGCTAAATCGCTTTACAGGTTTCAATTTTGAATTTGTAAGTGCAGGGCTAAAGCGACACATTTCAAACAGATTGCGATACATAAGCGACAGGCGCTGTTGCGAGGAGCGTTCGCAATATTTTTCTACTATTGCTGGACAAACTTCAGCATGATTTTTTTAGGAATTGGTTCCACTATCGTCCACTTTATATAACTAAATCTCTTAAGCACTGAAAGCCATTTCGAATTGAATTGAAATAACTCGTATAATTGAGAAAAGTGAGTACTAGATAAAGGGGGTATATTACGAGTATTTCCATTTCTTCTTTAAGTACAAGAGTGGTTGAGTGATCGGAATTCCGGTTAAGATACGCGAGTTCGATCCCCAGGTGTTAGGCTTGTACCAATAGGTTTTTTTTAAACTTATGTACGAATTATAACGTTGGCTTCGATATAAAGACGGCGACAGGCTGACAACCTCCAGTCACGTTGTTCCGAAAATATCTTCGGTGGAAGGTGGGTCGAAACGACTTTATTGTTTA
Organism: Sericinus montela; assembly: GCA_029286605.1. Classification (NCBI taxonomy): domain Eukaryota; kingdom Metazoa; phylum Arthropoda; class Insecta; order Lepidoptera; family Papilionidae; genus Sericinus; species Sericinus montela. The sequence continues at coordinate 1,162,866 of JAGSMR010000065.1, read as the reverse complement.
GACCTCTGTCTACCCCTGTATTGGGAATGGATTGAAGATATTTATTTTATTTTATTTTATCCTACTAATAATAAACGTCCGGATAGCCGAGTGATTGTGTGATCGGAATTTCGGTTAAGAGACTGGAGTTCGATCTACGGGTGAAAGGCTCGTACTAACGGGTTGTTACAAAACTTATGTATTATGCATATCGTGGGCTTGAACATGAAGACGGCTAGTGGGGTCCTGCGATACAGTTTCTAAACAAATTGTATCAACGACTTGTTGACACGGTTGTAGCCGCTGCTGCAACAAGGCTGGTACTTTCGTCGCTCAATGGTTAAGTCTAACCATTTAAAAAGTGGAAATACAGGTAGCGTTTTTTTTGCACTATGCCACAAAGAGTGGGGTTGTCCGACTCTCGTATTTTTAAGATGATAACTATTTAAAATATATAAAAAATATCTAAACAGGTCTTCAAAAATAGTATCTACCACTGATTTCATTCACATCAAATTTCAAAAAGAAAAAGTCGCATCATAACTGGTCAATTCGTTTGGGGCCTACGATGTCTAAAACAGACACTCGGACTTTCTTGACACTCAGATGCATACAGTAATCACATTAAACCCCTATTTTGGATTGGAGATTAAAAAAAAGAAATATAAATCTGCAGTTCAATAGAGCTTAAAACCGTTTATGCTGAAGCAGGTTCATTAAATGTAACAAATACTAAGTCCGGATACGAGCTTTAATTTTTTATACGTTATTTTTCGCTCACTGAGCTTCTCAAATGAAAATATGTTCTATCGTCAATAATTTCATAAAACGAATTTTTTTGCGTTTACTACTAACTACTATAAAAAAATATCTTCACGCCATTCCCAATACAGGGGTAGACAGAGGTCGAGTCTAGACAATTAAGTCCCTTTGACCCCTCTTCCACCGAAGAAATTTTTTGGGACAACGTGATTGGTGGTGAGCCAGTCACCGTCTTTATGTCCAAACTAACTAAATAATTCATACATAAGTTTTTGAAAAACCCATTAGTACGAGCCTGTCACCTAGGGATCGAACTCACGTCTCTCGACTCGAAATTCCTATCACCTAAACACTCGGCTATAATGACTAGTACTACTACTATAAAACGGCCTGTAAAATTCCAAAAGTCAAACTTATAAACCTTACTTACTCAAAGGTCAGGAAACTAATCATAGAGGAGAGCCTATGTCCTTCATTGTCTAAGAAGGATTGGACCTGATCGAGATAAGCAAGCAGTAAGGACAACTGATGGGTGTAATGTATGTTACTTATTTGAATAAATAAGTGATTTCATTTGATGTATGTTTTTAATTTAAACGAGGTAATAAATATGTACATGAGACAACATCACTAATATTGCTCTTATCCCAAAGTAAATAGCTAAAGCACTTGATATGTAATCGGAAACAAGGAAGGTACCACAAAAGTCTAAATAAAAGTGAAGTGTGTAAAAATTGGTTTTCTGCATTAACCCGAAGAGGAATCTTACCTCGAACCATCAAGTATGTGTGGTATGTACACAGTGCAGCGCAAGCGTGGATTTAATTTATAAAAATCGAAATGTTGTTTATTATTGATTTTGTGATTTTTTAAATATTGAAAACCAAAACACTTCGGCTATTAATCGATGCATGTTTTTATTTATTTTTAATTAACCCAAAATAAACCTCACTTGATCAGTATGTACTTTAAAATAAAATTTGGACAGATGTTTGAAATAAATAAAATTTATCTTGTAAACGTACATTTACCGAGACAAAAGCGTTCATTTCCTTCAATACCTACCATCCATGTTACAATACCACAATACCAATGACCTAGCATGTTTGAAATTTCTAGTTCTGTGGAAAAATCGGGATTAAAAGAATACAAAAGTAAACTTTGTAGAAAAGTAACATTGCTTAGAGGTTTCAAGTCGATACCGGTTTACGAGCTTTGCGGTCGCTAATTTACGGAAATAAATATCTTATAAATAAAGTTTTAGAACAAAAAAATTTACACAGTACAAGTACCTGCATATTCTAAATAAACTGTAAAAGTATTTGTTCTCCATTCATTTTAAAATTGTTTCTATTCCGGAGAAAATATAAAATGTCGTGACATTTTCTTGCATCCGCTTTAAAATAATGAAGTCACAATAGATGATTTGATATCTTTAGCAACTCGGAAAAATGTTGTCTTATTTTGATTCTTGAGTAAAATCTGCGGAGATATTATTAAAATAGAAAGTTAAATGAAAACATTGTCTCATATCTTACGAGCTAACGATCAGTAGATCAGAATTCAAATAAAGAGGCTAGTTCGATTGCCCGATAAGTTTTTTGTAATTTAATATCTTGAGGCGACGGGCTCACCACACTCACTTACATTATCCCGAAAATATCTTCGGTGGAAGGTGGGTTAAAGGGACTTAACTGTCTAGACCTCTGTATTGGGAATTGTGTAAAGATATTTACATTTATTTTAATACCTTACATTGTACGATTAACTTACCTTATTATTATTAAATTATTAACTTCTTACATAAGTGTTTTAGGACGACTTTTGTAGTTGACGTACCGGTTTTATGACGTCGAGCTAAGGACCAGTAGATGATAATTCAAATCAGAAGGAAAAATAAGAAAAAAATATCTTTACGCCATTCCTAATGCTCTGGTAGACGTAGGACCGGAAAATTAAGTCCTTTCGATCCATGTTCCATCGAAGTAATATTTTAGGACAGCGTGACAGATGGTAAGCCTGTCGCCGCCTTTATGTCTCTATTTCACATACATATTTCATATTTGATTTGATAAGATATGAGAAATGTGAATCTCACATTTCGTTGGAGCTTATTAAAATAAGCTCAGGCGAATCTTAGGTCGATAGAACTAAACCAACCAAGTGATGGGAAAATAGTGGTGAGTTTGTTATTTGTCCCTCTGTATTTCTAAGGTATAGTTATCCAAGATATCGGGTGTCCTCTCCGGGCCTCTAGCATATCGGAATATGTTAAGCAAAATCATGTTTCAAATCTGTTTCACCGACCTAACAGAACCGGGATAAAAAGATTATTATTTAGTATAAAGTGATCTTTATGGCAAATACGTTCAGCCGTTTTGGCGATATTGCATCTGAAACTTCTAACATTACTGATTTTCAAGAATACTTGAATTATTAAACTGGTAAGCATTACAAAAACTTTTATTATTTTTGTTCCAAAAAAAAAAATTAAAATTGACTAGTCTGCTGAATTTTGGTCGGATGCGTTTCGTGATTATTCCACTTACTATTAACTAATTGCGTTAGCATCTCCCTTAGTCAACCTTTACGGCACTCACGAAATGAGGCCACATTACCTGGTAAATACTTACATCGATACTCACGGTAACTACTTCTTCGTCTTCTTCTTTACAGTCTATCAAGAGGCCACTGCTGGACATAGGCCTACCTTAAAACTTATCACCGTGAACGGTCCTCCAGCATAAATCGGCTACCCGTAAAATTTTCAAGTACACAGCGTTTGCCTCTACGAGGTTGCCACACGAGAACCTTTCTTCCCCAATGGTTGTTAGTTTTAAGAGCCATGTGCCGGCCCATCGCCACTTAAACGTCCTGATTATTATAGCTACGCGTGTTACCCTGATTCTACTGCGGATGTCTTCGTTACAGATGCTATCACGCCGTGAAACACTAAGCATAGCCCTCTCCATTGCACGCTGTGCAACTTTGAGCTACCTCATACGGCCTGCAGTGAAGGATCACGTCTCATATCCCTCCGTTGATGAAAATACAAAAAGGTTAATTCGTTAATCTATTTTGTTTGTACGTTTGATCTTTGTTGTTATTCAAGAATGTATCTTCTCCAATCTTGATCTTCCCAATGGTAGATTAATTTATTAAATTTTACTAAACTTTATTGTACACCTTAAAAATACAAAATAATTTACTGTCAATTAATCATTAAAATTAAATTATTATCAAGAATATGCAATAAGGAAGGTTTGAAATAACAAAAATATATAAAAGCGTGCTTCGATGTTTTAGGGACGTTGAGTGTATAAGTGAAGTCTCAACGGTAAAGAAAATAAATAGCGCATAAGTTAATATCAAAAGGTGTACAGGTAGGCCGAGACTAACTTTTGAAGACCATGTAAAGCAAATCGCTCTAAGAGGAAAGGGTCAAGAGTACTCTGATGACAAGACGTGCGTGTATGTAGAAAATGATTAATTAGAAAGAAGCGATACAGGTATGAAGAATCATGATACTTGGCAATCTGTTCTATCTGGTTACCCCGTCAGGGACTGTGTGTGAACATAAGTAAGTTAGTAAGTTAATAAATAAGTATAATTATTTTGTAATGAAAATATTTAAAAAAAATGCTCGTTAGGAAAACACTGGCATAGTAAAGCAACAGTTTATTGCAGCAGACTTTGAAATAACAACTATGTCGTGCGAAGTGAGCATTAAAGTAACCTTCAGCTTCCTTTTATATTCGTGCGGATGTTTTAAAAGTAGCATAAAACGAAATTAACGTCGAATTTGTAACATTTCCATGGGCTATTGCCATGATTAAAATCACTTTATGCTTGCGCATACTGTGTTGTAAAAATTGCATTCATTTGAAAAAAAAAAAACTTTCAATTTTTAATTTTCATGCTTTATAGCATTAGGATGAAAACATTTTAAAGCAGGGTGTACGGTTTACGTAAGAACCTACGTTATGTTTACTACGCTACGTTTAGTCAGAAGGGGTACTAAGGGATATTGAAATGACAAAGGTGACCGATATAGAAACATATATTATGACAACATAGTCGGCATTAGTCACAAATAGTCACGATAGCAGAGTGGTTGGGTGGTGGGAATTTCGAGTCAAGAGACTCGAGATCGATCCCCAGGTGGCAGATTCGTACCAATGGGATTTAAAAAAATTATGCACGAATAATATCTTTGGCTGGGACATAAAGACGGCGACTGGCTGACCACCTTCCTGAAATGGTTCTTACGTAGAGGCCTACATGTCGCATTGAATTTTCACTGACTACCAAAGTTTTAAATGAGATCAAGATAACTGAATAGTTTTGAAATTAAAAATAAGAACAGTAGTACTCTGTAACACAAACTCTCTTTTTAAACTGAATTTGAACGCGTCGCGTATAATATGTACGGTACTTGAGAAATATTTAAAGTTCTTTTGAAAATCGCTTAGAAGTTTTTTTATCTTCACGCAATTTTCCATACTGGCAAAGGTTTAGGCAACGAAGTCCTTCCGACAACATTTCACCGAAGATTATTACTGACAACGTCTCCCGTGATGAGACCGTCGCCGTCCATATACATTCACATCTATTTACATATATAACTGTTCATATATACATACATACATATAATTACGCCTCTTTCCCGTAGGAGTAGGCAGAGACCACTTCTTTCCACTTGCTACGATCCTTACATACTTGTTTCGCTGCGTCCACTTTCATTATTCCCTTCATACATTCTCTTCGATTCAGGGTACTCTTGACCTGGCCTTTCTTCAGGACGTCCCTGATTTGGTCTCGAAACGTCCGCCTAGGTATTCCCCTTCCTACACTTGCTTTTTTCGTCAATCGTTCTTCATTCATTCTCTCGACATGGCCAAACCATCTCAGCATACATTTCTCAATTTTAGTCACTACATCTTCTTTCAGACCACAACGTTTCCGTATTTCACTATTCCTTATCCTGTCGCTCAGTTTAACTGTTCATATATACTATATAATTATCCATGACTAGTGTACAAACATTCACACATTTGTTTGCTTCTAACAGGATTGGAACCCGCAACCCTTAGCCTCGAAGTCACTACCAACTATGTCACACTTTATAATAGTGTATGTAAAAGTGCTATAATAAAATAAAGTTGTAATTTTTACGGACATATTTCTGGATCTTCTACAGTACTTGTAATTACAGTTAGAGCCTATATTTATACATTTTACTAAGTAAATTGGAAAGTCGCCTCGAGAGAGAAGAAAATATAATGATAACAAAGATGTAAAATAACGTTTTGATTATGTTTTTTCTTTATAAAGCAATTTCATTTGTCTTTACTGTTCTAGTTTGACTATATTTTCCTTGTTCCATTTTTAAAATTATACAATAGTATTTAATGAAAGATATGATTATAAACAAAATAGGTTTTAAATTACCATTTAGCGGTGGAACTGTGCAAGAGTATTATGCTGACCCAGACGACTCCTAAGCAGAGAAGACGTTTACCAGCCCTAAATGTAACTTAAAAAAGAACAAATATTGTATGACAAAAACCTTAAAAATTAGTCAAAATGGCGTGTTTGGGATCCAACATTTTTTAAAGCATGAGTACATCGGACAAAACGAAGGACGAAAATTGAGACCGAGTAGGTGGAATATCGCAAATTATACGATTTAAATTAAATTATTTCTTTCAAGCGTATATAACTGAGAAGTATTTATCATACGGAGCTATATATAACTTCACGCATAGTACTTTATAAGGTAGCCAGAGATAACAGCTTGCCAAGTGTCCAAAATACCTCTTTCATATCTTTCAAATTCAAATAAAAAAAATTCTTTATAAATTTGATAAATGTAATATAATAAAAACTTTTAATAAATAAATGAAATATAATAGGTCTCGAAAGCCGATTTGTTGGGTGATCGGAATTTCGAGTCGAGAGACCCGAGTTCGATCCCGAGGTGGCAGTACCAATGAGTTTTTCAAAAACTTATGTACGAATTTCATCGTTGGCTTGGACATAAAGATGGCGACAGGCTCACCACCTGTCACGTTGTACCGAAAATATCTTCGGTGGAAGGTGGGTCAAAGGGACTTAATTGTCTAGAATTGTCTCGTGAAGATATTTTATATTTTTTTATAAAAACTTTTAATAAATAAATGAAATATAATAGGTCACGAAAGCCGATTTGTTGGGTGGTCGGAATTTCGAGTCAAGAGAACCGATTTCGATCCCCAGGTGGCAGTACCAATGAGTTTTTCAAAAACTTATGTACGAATTATATCGTTGGCTTGACATAAAGACGGCGACGGGCTCACCACCAGTCACGTTGTCCCGAAAATATCTTCGGTGGAAGGTGGGTCAAAGGGACTTAATTGTCTAGAATTGTCTCGTGAAGATATTTATATTTTTTATAAAAACTTTTAATAAATAAATGAAATATAATAAAACTTTTAATAAATAAATGAAATATAATAAAACTTTTAATAAATAAATGAAATATAATAAAACTTTTAATAAATAAATGAAATATAATAAAACTTTTAATAAATAAATGAAATATAATAAAACTTTTAATAAATAAATGAAATATAATAAAACTTTTAATAAATAAATGAAATATAATAAAACTTTTAATAAATAAATGAAATATAATAGGTCACGAAAGCCGATTTGTTGGGTGGTCGGAATTTCGAGTCAAGAGAACCGATTTCGATCCCCAGGTGGCAGTACCAATGAGTTTTTCAAAAACTTATGTACGAATTATATCGTTGGCTTGACATAAAGACGGCGACGGGCTCACCACCAGTCACGTTGTCCCGAAAATATCTTCGGTGGAAGGTGGGTCAAAGGGACTTAATTGTCTAGAATTGTCTCGTGAAGATATTTATATTTTTTATAAAAACTTTTAATAAATAAATGAAATATAATAAAACTTTTAATAAATAAATGAAATATAATAAAACTTTTAATAAATAAATGAAATATAATAAAACTTTTAATAAATAAATGAAATATAATAAAACTTTTAATAAATAAATGAAATATAATAAAACTTTTAATAAATAAATGAAATATAATAAAACTTTTAATAAATAAATGAAATATAATAAAACTTTTAATAAATAAATGAAATATAATAAAACTTTTAATAAATAAATAAGAAGAATCGAATCGAAAAAAAAATCTTCTTTATCCTTTTTCTTCTTCTTATTTACTTAATGCTAAAGGCATAATACCTAAGAAGTATTTGCGACTATTATATTTGAACATATTTTAGAATCGAATCATTGAGTTCCTGAGATTATTCTCGCAGACAATCTTTATAGTCTATGTAATACCATACTTACTGCCTGTAAATTCCCACTGTTGGGCATATTATTTGTGAGAAATTAAAGCAATGGTACTTCAGAGATGCTGTTTCGATGCAAGTTGGCTGATTTTATAATGTTTCGAAAAATTGGGGGAAAAAGCCTTGAAAATAGCTACCGACCAATACATGTATAGATAGTGACAACATCACATACATTGCTCCGATTCCAAAGTAAGATGCTAAAGCACTTGTTATATTGAAATCGGAAACAAAGAAGGCTCCACAAACACCGAGGCCCCAGAAAATGTAAAAAAGTGGTTTTCTCTACATTGACCCGACCGGGAATCGAACCCGAGACCTCGACATGGCGACACCTTGAAAACCGGTGTTAACGCCACTCTTCCACGGAGGTCGTCGAAAATAATTTAAGTTTTAAAGAAAAATTAAAACTGGATAAAATTTGTGACTCTGTAGTAAGTCATGAAAGCCGAGTAAATCATGGTCGGAATTTCGAGTCAAGAGAACCGATTTCGATCCCCAGGTGGCAGGCTCGTACCAATGGGTTTTTCAAAAAAATTTATGTACGAATTATATCGTTGGCTTGGACATAAAGACGGCGACGGGCTCACCACCAGTCACGTTGTCCCGAAAATATCTTCGGTGGAAGGTGGGCCAAACCGCTAGACCTCTGTCTACCCTTGTATTGGGAATTGCGTGAAGATATTTATATTTTACTTATTTAAAATCTGTAAGAGTTTTTTTTTAATATACATACATCAGTTTAACTATTTTCAAAGTAATAATAACAAATACGCGGCTTGCTTATGATGTCGATAGTAATATATTGTTTTTGTTAGTATTTCTTTTCACGTAGCAATCTGACAATTAGAATAATAGTTCCTGATATAGAATAGTGATACAAGTATCTGACAAGGGTCACGGCACTGTTTTTGATAGGGGAATATAAGCAAAGTCGATTTTCGATAGGGAAAAATACGCTCAATTATTATTTCCGTAAAAAATTTATTTACTTTGTATTTTTTTGGAATATTGGTTTGTATTTTGAGACTACTTGCTTTATAATCAGTATTAAAATAATACCACTCTCTTTCTTCTCATGGAAGTAGTAAGCAACTGAGGGAAAAGCCTCGTTAATCACAATTATTATATAATACGGGGGTAGACAGAGGTCTAGATCATTAAGTTCTTTCGACCCACTTTCCACTGAATATATTTTTGGGATAACTTGACAGGTGGTGAACCCATCGCTGTCTATACATATAAGCGAAATATGTAGTTTTTGAAAAACCCCATTGGTACGCCACCCGGGGATCGAACTCGGATCTCTTGACTTAAATTGCGATCACCCAACCACTCGATCATAGTGACATTAAGTAATTAGTACTGGATGACTAAAATACGCTTAATGAGATAGATGGTGCTTTAGTACTAATTTAAAAAAATCATTTTCATTCTCTTGATGCTCTGGATGTTGTCATATCTGAATCATATCGGATATGCTTGGCATGTAAGTAGCTCACACGTGTTATTTCTTCAGTACGAACTAAGCAAGTGTGGAGCCTGTAGCAAATTTTACTGTGGGGCCCTAGATTTGCTAAGATTTATTAAGTGATAAAAAACTCTTGAATACTAAAAACATTTAGTTGCATTTGTTAAAGAACGTTACGTTAATGTAACATAAAACAGTAGTAGTTGTGCCAAGAAAATTTCTTTTGTGAAAGGTGGGTCAAAAGGACTTAAGTGTCTAGACCTCTGTCTGCCCCAGTATTGGAAATGGCATGTAGTGATTACTATAAGAATATAAAACCCGTTAACGCTAAGTAAATCGACATTTCAATTTTAATTAGCCCATTTGAATCACTCCACGACATTCACCACTCAATTTGTAATTATTTTTAACGACATAATGGAAACCGTGTTGAATATAATTAGTATGCATGCGAAATGGAGTCGAAACATACGAAGCTGTTGCGTAAAATATCTTGAATTTAATGCGATTCAGACGTAAATGGTTAGTAGAAAATTTGTAATGAAACCGAAATTCCGTTTTCGTACATTAATATTTCAGTAAGCCATAAATAGAATCGCGAATACAATTAATCTTCACTAATTTTTTTTCTTTTACATTCTATTTTTTTATAAAGAAGTCATTATAACCGAGTGGTTGGGTGATCGGAATTCTAATCAAGTAGTCCCGTTCGACTGCCAGGTGGTAGTCTTGTACCAATAGGTTTTTCAAAAAAAAACTTTTGTTCGATTTATATCGTTACCTTGGACATAAAGACGGCGACAGGCTCAGACAGGCTAACTGCCTGAAAAAAGTGTTTTAGTGAAAGGTAGGTCGAAAGGACTTAATTGTCTTCTATCTACCCCAGTATTGGGGATGGTGTTAACTTATTTTTTTTACTTCTTTAATGAATGATAATTTAGATAACTAATTCTGCGCCATGCTGTGTAGACTCCGATAAGTATTTGTGTAAGGAAGGGGGTTCTTCTTGCGGGTGTTGTAAGATATAGATAAAATAAAGATTTTCCTCTTAAAAATCAAAAAGGCAAACTTAGCGATGGCAGGGTATAGTTTTCAAATGACACCATATAGCTAAAACTATAAGATCAGTATAAATTGATATAGGTACAGACATAGTAAAGGGCTTGTTAAAGATCACTGCAGGATATATATGTATACCTTGTATTATATATATCTATACCTTTTGACGACCTCTGCGGACGAGTGGTATAAGCACCGGTTTTCAAGGTGCCGCCATCTTAAGGTCCCGGTCCGATTCGATTCCCGGTCGAGTCAATGTAGAAAAATCACTTTTTCTACATTTTCTCGGGTCTGGGTGTTTGTTGTGCGTTCGTTGTTTCCGATTCCTATACCTCAAGTGCTAGCATCTTGTATTGGGATCGGAGCAACGTATGTGATGTTGTCCCTATCTATTTATATGTATTATTATTTATACCACAAGAGTTTCAAGACTCAGTGCGGTTTTTTTAAGTAATTGATGTTTTAAATTGTAGTGCTTTTAATACTTCTAAAAATTGTACTAAGTAATTATACTAGTAATCGATGCTTGATTGCAAAGATCCTGATGAGTATTTAATTATTTTTGTGTAAATTTATATACCCAATACGCTGTACTATATATAGGATAATCAAAGTATATATATACTACCTACATATACTTTTATTCATTTCGAAAAAATTCACGATGCCTATGAGATAATTGTGAGACTTTTACAACGGGTTTTGGTTCGCACCTTTGGGGCAGGAGAGGGTTAGAGGTTACTTTTTACTCCCAAAAATTAAAAGATCCCACATAGAATACGCAAACGAAGTTGCGGGCTGAATCTAATACAGAATTTTGTTCTATATAGAATTTAATATAGAACAAAAAACCCTACCATGTAAAGAAGGGTTTTCAAGCGAGTGATGTATAGCATCGCGTGTTAGTGTAAAAACAAGTGGCACGTGTCGGGTGACCCGTTTCCCTCCAGTTTAAAACATCACTATTATTCTGTACATTATTAGTACGTACATGAGTCACGATAGCCGAGTGGTAGGGTGGTCAGAATTTCGAGTCAAGAGACCCGAGTTCGATCCCCAGGTGGCAGGCTCGTACCAATGGATTTTTCAAAAACTTATGTACAAATTACATCGTTGGCTTGGTCGTAAAGACGGCAAGACGACGTAAAGACGGAAGAAAAAGAAGTTAAATAAATAAATACATAAATAAATGAATAAATATCTTCACGCAATTCCCAATACAGGGGTAGACAGAGGTCTAGTATAGACAATTAAGTCTCTTTGACCCACCTTCCACCGAAGATATTTTCGGGACAAAGTGACAGGTGGTGAGCCCGTGGCCTTTTTTTTATACAATCTAACCATATAATTCGTACTTTTTGGAAGAACCCATTGGTACGACCACCCAACCACTCGGCTATCGTGACTTATCTAATTTAACTTTAACTTAAAGTTAAAATTTTAACTTTAAGTTTAAAAAAAATAAAAATTATGTTATATTAAATTAAAAACTTGTGAACAGCCATACTTTAAAGGTTATATTAAAATATAATCACAAAGTTTATAAAATTATTGTTAACTAAAACTTGCTGCTTTTTATTTATAAAAACAATTGGAAATGGGGTTTGATACAAATTGGGAGTTCTTCAGCTTTCTATTGACGGAACATCAATATGGATGGAATTCGTATTCAATTTTTTAACTCGATAAAAGTTCAAGAACTTTCAAAAGCAAAATTGTTTTTTTTAGTTTTTATATTAATTTGCGTCTATTTTTTGCCAATTGACAAAAAGAAAATTTACACTTTCATGTATTAGTGCATATGGCATATATTTGCATTTCATGTATTAGTATATGTATTTAGGAATCAGAGTATTATTCATATATTTATTTTATTTACTTACTAGTATATTATTTTATTGTTTTCATTATGTTATCCTCAAACGTTAGTATTGATAGTGATTTGTTCTTATCGTTGTCTTCGAGTGATGAGACACTTAGCGATGCAAGTTTTCACAGTACAACAACTTCTATCCCACTCAATTGTGCTCTTAATTCTTACTTCTCAGACTGCATGAAAAACTTCAACGTTGTTCACATTAATGCTCAAAGCATTCCGGCACATTATCCTGACATGCTTGCGTCATTTGAATCCCAAAATATACACGCTATTCTGATTTCTGAATCTTGGCTCAAACCTTGTCTACTTTCTACCTCTTATTCTCTCCCTGGGTTTAATCTTAT